>JAQOWM010000541.1:2245000-2405488 GCA_029041755.1 Resseliella maxima | reverse complement strand
CTTTTCGGCATTTCTTGCACAATCTCTGCTTCTTGTGGGTGGAAATCTTCTTCTTTTGTTTGTTCTTTTTGCTCCTGTTTTGGTACTTCCTTTTCTTTCATTATGCCTTTTTTAATTATTGAGGTTTGCATCTTTTGTTTATCGATGTCTTTGTCCTTTTCTTCAACTATTTGTGCTTTTTCCATATTTGTTTCATCAATTGAAAGTTGCTGTATGATTTTATCTGTTTTACGTTTGTGTTCATTTTGTTTGCTTTTGTATGTAGTTTTTGTGTGTGTTGTGTCTGGTGTGTCTGTATAAAGTATATTGTATTTTTTGTCTTAATATGTGTGAAAATTTGTGTTTTATGTGTATTTGTGTATTTTTTTTTATCCTATGTTCCTGTAATGTAAATAAATGCATATATTTTGGCGTTGTGTTTCCACTTACCTTCATTTTCATCTGAACATGTTCTTTCATTTGCGCCCTTAGTAATCTTCATATTAGTATTTTTATCTGCTTTTTTATTGGTTTTAATATTCACACATGTATTAATTTCATTTTGTTTTGACGCGATATTATTAGTCTCGCTTGATTGTTGTTTTTTTATTATCGATTTAATTAGTAGTTGTTCCATTTCATTTTCTACAAGTTGTGTTTCTTTATATAAAGGAATCTCTTCTATTACATTTATGCTGTGCTTGGGCGTATTTTCTATTTGTGCTATTGCATGTTTATTGTCATTTTTTCCTTTCAAAGAGACACTTTCAAGCATAAAACTCTGATCAATTACACTAGGAATATTTCTAGCCTGTATATTCTTGACTTTTTCCGCTGTTTGTTCGCTTGTTTGTTCAATTGTTTGAATTACTTCTGACACTGCTGATCTTAAATGTTGTTCGAAAATTTGTTCACATTGTTTTTGAGCAGAATAAATTTGTTCGAAATTTTCTACTTGTTCCAATATTGGTATGTTTTCAACTTGCACTGAATTTTTTTTACTTTCGAACACTGGTTTTGCCATTGTTATATTTATCTTATCGTGTGCAATATCGCTTGCCATTTCATGAAATAATTTTTGTTCATTTGTAATTGCAACGTGCGGCTTTTCGAATTTTGAAACGGCGCTTCTCATTTGTGTTTCTGGCTCTTTAATGGTGTCAATGCTTGCAAGGGCTATATTGAGAGAAATATTGGCCACCGCTAAGGTATTTTCAGTTGTTTTCTGAACTTTTTGTGAATCGGTATTCTTTTCAGAAATAATTTCAGCTTCTTTTTCTAGTAAATTTATTTCACCTGTAGCATAAGATGACATGCCGTCAATGAATTCTCTTGGATATTCTTCTTTTGCCTTTGATTTATTAATAAGTTTTGCTTCACACTCGAGTGGAATATTCTGCAGCGATTGTGCAATTGCATTGAATTGTTCTTGAATAATTTTGCCTTGCTGCTCTTTGGGCTGTTCCTCCACAATAGGCTCCCCAAAAAAATTTGTTTGTACTTCTTCAATATTAGCCGTTGACAATGCATCTGTTACATTCCTAGTGGATATCATTTGTCTTTTTGGTGCTATTTCAAATGAAGCTGTACTTTCAAATAGATTTTGTTGTAGTTTTTCACATAGTTTTTGTTGTTGAAAATCTCGAACTATCTGTACTTGTCCAGTTTCTTTGTTCAAACGAAATTCATTTGTTGATACATTTTCGTGTGAAACGATATCTTTTGTTATTATTGCCGTTTGTTCATTTATTGAAAATTTCGATTTCACTGGCGTTTCTAGTGATTTTTTTAATTCATTGAATGTATCACAAGTGATAATGTTTGAAGCTTCTACAGCATACGACTGAACAATTTGTTGGTTTGGAAAATGTAATGTTTTACTTTCTGTTTCTAAATTGGATGGCATATCCAGTGCAAAGTTCTCATCAATTTGTGCTAAATTGTGCTGCTTTTGTGGAACGATAGCCATAGCTTGTTTTTTAGAATCTATATCAAAAGCTGTTGAATGCTCCAAAATTTGTTTATCATCCACAACTATAGCATTAACCGACAATAAATCACATTTTAATGTAGGATGTAATTGTTCGATAGATGATTCATTTAATTTTCCTAATGATTCAGATGACTGCTGAATAGTGATATTTATTGCATTGCTTTTACTTATGTTTGTTCTAGCTTCTTGTTTTTCAGCCAATTTTTTTGTATTCAATTGGTCCAAACATTCCAACACATTTGTCATTTCAACATTGATTTCATTAAGTAAAATTGATTCTTCTTTTGCTGAAATCTCTTGTGATCGTTTTTCATTGATTTCTGGACAATCATATAGTATGGGTTCACTTATGAATCCAACATGCGATAATTGTTTGGGAACATCAACAATAGCCATCTTTTGTTGTTTACATGGTTTTACATCAATCAATATTTCCGAATCGATTAACTGAGTTTCAGTAACAATAATCGGTTTGTTCACATTTGGCGTTAACTTATACTGCGGTTCCATTTCATGCATAACACTTTCAAATGCATTTTCAGTATCTTGGGCCAAGGTTGTTTCATTATTCATAGATCTTTGCAATTCAAAATCAATATGAGCTTTAGATTCATATAATTTTTCTTTTTTAATATAGTCTGTGACTGTTTCGAGCATTTGATGTTCACAAAAATCTTGAATGTTATATGGCTCCTGAACTACTTTGGCCGTAGTCATCTTTTTGATTTCTGGTGACAATTTCGCATTATATTCTTGAACTTGAGTTTCTGATATTAAAATCGAACTCTTCAGTTTTGATTCGGACTTGTAATGTGGTTCTTTGGTTTCAATATTTGTTTTCAAAAAATTCTCTGAATCGTGAGCAACTACTGTCTCATGAATTGTCGATTGTTTTAATTCAAAATCGATTTGTGCATTCATTGGCGCATTCGATTTTTTACTATAATATTCACCTGTACTATGATAAATTTGTTCATTTTGTTGCTCATAAGCTCTGAATAACTCTTGAGTTTGCATAGCTTCTAATTGAATTGTTGGTTCAGTTGATAGTTGTGTATTATATTCTTGAATTTGTAATTCACTTATCAATAGTGAATCATTCAATCTAGAATCAACGTTATAATGTGCTTGATTTGTTTGCAATTCTTGAGCGAATTGTTGCTCTGATTCATGTGAGATCGTTGATTCATGTATTATAGATTTTTGTAATTCAAAATTAATTTCAGCATTTAATGGTCGTTCATTTACTATGCATTGAAAATCTTTTGGTGCATCGAATGTTTGTTGACTACATTGTTCAAAAATGTTATGAGTTTGATGAGTTTTTGATGCATTTGCTAAAATATGTGATGGTGTAGATAATTCAGTATCACATTCTTGAACAAATATCTCTGCAACTGTAAAACCTTTTCGAGATATATAATTAGATGTTGCTTCTTGTTTAATGGGTTGCTTATTAATCTCAAGTGGTTTTTCGCTTTCCAATACATTAACAGTTTTGATTGATTTTCCATCCATTTCTTCGATAGAAAGTGAGGCTTGTTTTTCTGAAAAACTTATCAATTTACAAGGTACAACTGATTCAATTGGTTGACTAAATCCAGTGTATGTTTCATTGTTTAAATTAAATGTATCTCTGGCGATGGCTAATAATTCATTAGGAACCGGAGTACATTGACTTAGTATCATTTCACTTTCATTAATACCAGTTTGCTCCATTGTTATTGCTTGTAAACTGTTAAATTCTAGACGAGCTTGTTTTTCATTAAATATACCCTTCAAATCAACTGTATTGCCAGTTTCCGCTATACAAATCTCTTGTGTTTGATATGGAATTTTCTCAACATATTTGGGAATGGCTTCTTCCGTAGCAATGAAAGTCTCTGGATAAAATTTCGATGAAGAATTTTCAGCAATTGTTTCTTGTGTACTTAATGCGGTATTTGATATAATATTGCAAATTGCAGATTGAGTTTTTGGCTCGTATTTATCAGAAATATAAGTTTCAGATTCGCCAACATCAAACTCTTCTATTTGAATTGGACTTTGTGCTCGAATACTTGGAGTAGCTTGTTTCAAATGTGGAACAGACGAATTGGGAAAAAAATCTTCTTTATATGTAGCCATTTGTTCAAATATTGTTTTATATTCATGTAGAACGATTGTTTCGTCCTGCTCTGCTACTATTGTTGTTGGAATTGTTTTCGTTTCAAATTTATTTACAGTATCACATGGAATAATTTCATCACTTATAGCAACTGAGCTTGTAACAAGTGTTGGCGTTAATTCATGTAAGATAATATTTTTATCTGGCTCTCGAAATTCTACAGTTTCAATTTTATTAATTTCATTAACAATAAGTGAAGAGTTTTTTGTAATATTTTCAATACATTTCTGTGTTGAAGAATCTTTAAAATCAATTCGCGTTTCACTTTCACTTATGCTAACGGCTTGTGTGTTTGATGCATACGAAAGTGGTTGTATTTCGAAAGGTATAGGAGCAATGTAGGTTTCCATGGGGGAGGATTTTTCATCAAATTCAAATGTTTCAATATGTTCAGGGAAAACATCCAATGGTACAGTTTTAATGTTATGTTCTTGTGTCTTAGATGAAACATTTGATTCAATAAATGTTTGTTCGTTGATAGTTGTTGTTTTTGAAATGGTTTCATCGAAATTTTCAATTGTATGCTCGATTTGTTGATATTTTTGTTTTTTGGCCGCTTTATTAAATTTTTTCTTCTTAGCAGTTTTCAATGATTTCTCTGCATCGTCCGATTCGATGTTTTCTGCGAATTATGTAAATTTAAAATGGTATAATTTTAATTGGTGAGGCAAATGTTCTTTGCATTTTATATGTGTGTGTATATGTGCCATTGGGATGTGTCGGTGCATTTGGAGTTGATGTTTTTACGTTTATATCTGATGAATAATGGTCCAAATAGTTACAATTCACTTTTTTTTTTATAATTTACGAATTTTGGAATTCCATACATGCATTTCAATAAACTGGGATCATTATGGAACGAATCGGTATTTTTTGTTGCTTTTGATATAAACGTATTGGATTGGGTTGGGTTTTGACTGACTGACATGTGTGGGCTACAGGTATTTTATCATAAAAAAAAAACAAAAATGCAGGGCAATTTTTTGGGGGATATTTGTGTGTATGTGTATTCGTGTATTCGTGTATATATGTGCATTTATATTTATGTGCATTGCCTTTTTATCATATTCCAGCATTCAATTTTGTGTTGACAGCGTCAGATGCATGCATTCTTTGATGAGTTTTGCTGTCTCTTTTGATTACAAGAAACCTTTATCCATTGTTTACTTGCCGTTAAAGTTTATAAATTCTTAAAGCATAATTAGTGCTTATTGTTAAAAAGCATAAAATAACACTTACCATTGACACAGTTTTGTATATATATATATTTTTTTTTTTCTTCTCTCTATTTTAAGAATCTCACACTAAAGCGGAAAGCGACATAAGCAAATGATTAAGCAGATCTAGAAACACCTTGAAACTGTTTATTTTTGATTTTATTGAGAAAGGTCCTGTTCAAAAAAATTTATTTTGTTTATAAAGCGAAAATAAAATTATAGTTATAACTAAGATTATGCATGTACATGTGCAGCAATATCTATAATCAGAATGACATTATTAACGAAATGATAACTAATAAATGATGCAAATGGACCAAGCAAATTCAATATATTAATTTAACTAAAATTGGTTATTTTTATGATCACTAAGCATTCGTTCTCATGAGCAAATAATAATAATAATAATAATAATAATAATAATAATAATAATAATTAATAATAATTAATAATAGCAATCACACAAATTTTTTATTTATAATAAATTCCATATGGGTGAACTCTATATTTTTAAAAGTTTAATTCTATTTTGAAGAAATTTTATTTTCAATTGGAATTCGGATGTTTTAGATAAAGGAATAATAAATAAATCGCGAACAAAAAAATATCTAAAAGATAATTGATTAATACGGTGGCAAAGTTTTAATTATTCAAACCTTCACATATTGTGCTTAGTTTTTCTTCTTTTGTTGTTTTTTCTGTAAATGATACGCATTAATCAATTAATTAAATTAATGCATTCGCTGTTCAATATTTTCGATGAATCATATAACAGTTGATTGTAAAACATAGCATCTATTCAAATTCATTACCGATTTGTGACATTTTTTCAGCTCGTATGCTACTGACACGACTCTCCGTTACTTCAACCGTTTCATTTTCTTTAACCTCTTTATGCTTCCATTCTTGTGAAACAAAATCATCAAATCTAAAATTTGTAATGATTTCTTCGATTGGTGTGTTGGTTACTTCAACCATTCGCATAAACGCTCTAAATCCAACAGTCGATGCAAGTAAACTTTCATCATCCGATGACGTTGCATGCAGAATTTCAGCTATTAAATTTTCATAACCTTGCCGTTCAACTAACTGTACTAATGCTGATTGTGATTCGGGTATTTTAAGGGCTGGGAAAAAGTTTGCATCATATAATTGTATTATTTCTGTAATTTGAATGCCTTTTTTCAGTAAATGACCAACTGTTGCAAGTTCACGAAGTGGCCATTCACCACTTCCGAATTGATGTGCTTCAATTAATTCAAGTATAGCATTGACTTCATCGGCAACTTTGAAATTTTCCATTTCTTCAACTGAAAAAACTTCTTTGTAAATTTTTACATGAATCTCTTCCGTTTCTTCTAAAATTTCAACGTCTTCATCTTCAATTTTATGGCTTAACGTAGTGATATCAACGGTGTTAACGCTTGCATTTTTTATTCTTTCATTATTACGAATTACTTCTAAATGGGCTTTCTTATCAGTTGCTATTGATAAATCTGCTGAAACATTCATTTCATTTTCATGTTTTACATCTTTTTGTGCTTGTAAATTAATCAATTCCATTTTATTTTCTTCTTTGATTGTTGTCTTTTGTGTTTGAATCGATTTTTTATTTAATTTAACTTTTCTCTCTGGTTTAAGTTTGGTTATTTTTCGATTCGTTTCTTTAATTGTTTCTGTACTTGCATTATCTGTTTCGGTTATCATTTCATTCATTTTTGTTGGTAGCCTACCAGATGCCAAGTCTAATTTGGCTTTTGTTATAACTTCAGAAACATCATTTATTGCTTTGCATATATAAAAGCCCACTTGATCTTTGGTTACATTCAGAATGACACATGACGATATCATTTCATTTAAATTCGTATTGATTTTGATATTGTCAGTGTTTTTGAGAAATTTTGTGTTGTGATACCATAATATATCTAAAACAAACACATTTATTGAATAAAAAAAAAAGTTTCGAATTAAAAAGAATGCACTGAATTATTTGATAAAAAATGTGTGTTTTCAGGGTGGAATCATGGTGTTACTTAATACCTGGCGTTGGTGTTCCTGAAAACTGGCATTCAAATTTAGCTGATTCACCTTCTACAACTCTCTTGTTTACTATTTCTACCACAAAAGAGGGTGCTGATTTAGCAGCTGAGATATTATTGTGTAGAGATTTAAAAAAATAAAGTGAGAATGAAATTTAATAAAATAAAAACTCCCATTAATATTTATTAATTGCATTTAATTATTATTGTTGATGTATTTTTTGTTTGTTTTATTTCTGATTATGTTTAGTCTGTATTGCGTTAGAATTATGGCAATTGCAAAAGCTATAGTAGTGTGTGCATTTTGAAGTTGTTGTTATACATATATAAATTGAAATTTCACTTACTTGTTTAAATGAAATATATAATATGGACATCAATTTTTGTTTCTTTGGGATTTGGTGCATTGAAGTGTATTTGTGTATTTGTGTATTCATTATAACTAATATCTAATCTATGTATAATGTAATATATATAATTCTTACCTTTGAGTGCTTCACGCATTTCCTCCATATGAGTAACCCATTCCGGCTGACGATATTCTTTTGTTCCAATAATTTCTATTAATTGAAAATGAAAATAAAGAAAAATTTAAATAGAAATTAATTTAGAAAATAAATCATCACAGTCTGATGATAATGAATTTGTAGCATCATCACAAAATAAATCGTATGCAGCCTATGTTTGTGTAATTGTATTATCTGAGAAGTGTTTATTTTGAAAATTTCAAATAAAAGGTTTTTGTAAATGGAATGAGCAGGATTTTGGAAAAATAAATTGCTTTAATCAACTGTATAGTCTATATTAAATCTGAAAAAAATATTGATTAATTCATAATCTGGAAAAATTTTTATCAAAGTGCCATTTTTACGAATAATATTTTCAAATATATACAGAGATGGAATTTTCACTCAGATGGTGCGAGCACAAATACAACATCGCACTCACATCTAGTGTGCGGCGCACAATATTCTCATGTTTTTCGGGTGCGCGCACACGCCTGTATGTTTTTTGACTCAAACAAAAAATCTACATTTATTTGCAAATCTACAAATTTGTCATTAATCGTACCGGCGTGTGCGTGCACCCGAAAAACATAAGCATTTTGTGCGTCGCACACTAGATGTGAGTGCGATGTTGTATTTGTGCTCGCACCAACTGAGTGAAAATTCCAGCTCTGAATATATACGATAAAATACCTTCAACTTGTAATTCCGTTCCAGTTTTAGCAATACCCACTGGATTACCAGCCTCAAATGTAATTTTATCAATTGTATCTGGCTGTATATTTAATAATGTTAACACTGAACTTCCATCTGGATAATGTTCAATGAGGTAGTCATCTGATGGAATGATTTCTTCATTTGCTTTAAACCATTTTACTGTTGGTTTTGGCTTACCAATTGCCTTTACTTCCAATACAATAGTTTCCCCCGCTTTTGTTTGTATGACTTTTGGTAATTTTTTAACAATTTTTGGAGCAACTAATGTATCTTCTTCCAATGACATGGTCTGAAATGAATGAAAGTAACAAAATTTATCATTAGCTATTGATTGAGTAATAATAGAGTGGATACAAAGAAACTATTTTAAATTAGTAAGGAATATTTTCAAAATAAATTTCATTTTTATTTAGAATTTGTATTTATTCGGGTAAAAAGTTTGATTAAATTTAAATAAACATTTATTTCACATTTTAAATTGTATGATTGCGACTCACCTTATCGGGTATGTCTTCTTGGGATCCTAATGTTACACTTGTCATTTCTGAATCCGGAACGTATTCATACGCTAAATGGAAAATCAATAAAAGAATTTAAGTAATTTGTTTTTAACATTTTGGGATTAATAGCCACAAAAAAAAAAAAAACTCAATTCCACGGACGTATCAATTGTTTCATTATGATTGCCGTTTCTAGAATGCAGTCAACATCAATCGATCAAGTGCAGGTAAATTAGATTTTTTTTGTTGATAATTCATAATTAATAATTTCATAAGTGCCATAATTGTTATATGAAATCTACTAAAAATCGGATGTCAATTTATAAAATTCACAAATATTAATTTTACTAAATTAGCGGCGTAAGAGAAAGTGAGAGAGAGAGAGAGAGAGAGAGAGAGAGAGAGAGAGAGAGAGAGATTGTTGAAGTTATTAATTTTGTGAAATTGGAATAGAAAAATCTAAAGAATTGAATACAAAAAATCTGCTGATAATTTCAATATAAAAATTCTGATTAAATTTTGGGAAGTAAGTTTATGTTTGTGTATAGCAAGTGTATTTATCAGGAACGTTAGAATAAAAAAAAAAAAAACTTATAAATATACATACACATATGTTTTTTATATTGTTATTGTTACGATTTAAATCAAATAAAAAAAAACTCTTCACATTCACAGGTGTACAATTACATGGATGATGGTATTAGGCGCAATGAGGAAAGTAATATGTTATTATTTCATTGGTGGGATTTGCATTTAATATAAACTAAAATCTAATTAAACTATTAACACATCTAATTGATGAAATTAATTTTCAAAATTAACCTCTACTTGTGAATCTACAATTTGACGAGTGTGTAATAAATCGACGCAATCGATATAACAATATAAAAGAAATGAGCGGTAATACCTTCAATTACTACATTAGTTTTAGTTGTTGATTTTCCAAATTTATTTATTGCTTTACAACTGTATATTCCTGCATCTTCAACGAATACTTCTGGCATATATAATTCACAAAAACCATCATTGTTTTGAATAATAATGATTCCTTTGTTTGGTGTTAACAATCGTTTGTTATGGAACCATGATATTCTTGGTGTTGGATTACCGATAACTTGACAAATTAATTTCATTTCTTCACCATCCATTAATTGTATTGGTTTCAATTTATTTATAAATCTTGGTGAATAGAATTCATTAACTTCATAGAGTTGATCTTCCGTTCTTACTGATTTAAATGTGGCACTTGAAGTCACCGAGCCCAAAACATTTTCTGCCCGACATGTATAAATACCATCATTCTCAGTATTAAATCGATCAATATAAAGTAGAGACTTGTTGTTTTGTGAATGAATACGATACATTTCGGTTTGTGTAATTTGAATTGCATTGAAAAACCATTGGAATGAAACATTTGGATTTGATTCAACGACAACTTCCATAATGATAACTTCATCCGCAAGTACGGACTTTGGTTTAAGCGCTTGTTTAAAATATGGTGGAATCAAATCATCTGATGTTATTTCATTGGATACTGTTACACTTCCTGAAGTTCTACATTCTCCAATTTCATTTGTAGCAACAATTTCATATTTTCCGGCTTGTTTACGGTCAACATTACATATAGTCAAAGTTGTTGTGTCACCTTTGTTTAATATTTTAACATTTTCATCAATTAAAATGTCTTTGCCATTCTTAAGCCATTTAATTTCTGGCTTGGGTGTTCCACTATATGTCGATGTGATTTGAAGTGTTGAATAAATTTTAATCGTTTGCGATTTTATTGGTGTGACAATTGGTGCTTTTAAAATACGCGGAATTACGGATTCTGGTTGTTCCATAATTTGCATAACTTCTGTTTTGGTAATTGCTTTGCCAAAATCATTTGTAGCCTCAATTTTATAAGTTATTGGTTTGTTTATTTCAATGGCAAGATCAGTTAATATTAAAGCAATATCCCCCATATTATCATCATATAAAATTTGTATATTTTTATTTGGGACAATTGGTTGTTCATCTTTTATCCAAACAATATTTAGTTTGGGTGTACCTTTTACTTGACATGAAATGGTGATTTGATTTTCTTCTTCCGAATATGTGATTTCAATTGGCTTTGTAAATGTTGGTGCAATTCCAGACTCTTTTTCTATAATAGTTATTTACAGGCGATTCAAATATTATTATTTACATTGATTAAAATTGGGGGGAGGGGGGGGGGGTTGTTGGGGGTTTGGGGTTTTGGAACTAATCTGATCTACACAATTCTGTAATAATAGTCACAAGGTCAGTGTTATTAATTTATACAAAAGTTCACTGAACCATAATACATATTATAAATCAATAATTTATGAGAATTTGTATTAATTATATTTAAATTAGTATTTCATGTAAAAGCATAATAAATGATCAAGTTTAGATAAATTTGAGTGGTGAACAACAAAAATTTAATGAATTTTTAATGGAATAATAATAATATATTTACCCAATGCAATATTAGCACGCGAAATTGCAACGCCAGCTTCGTTTTTAACTTGACACGAATACGTTCCAATTGATTCTGGTGTTACTTTGGCAATTTTTAATGTAACGACTTTTTCAATAACATTCATTTCATAATTATTGCTTGGATGTAGCTCTGCATCATTGAAAAACCATTTAACTTCAGGAAATGGAATACCATCAACAGTTGCCATCAGAATGGATGGTAAGTTTGGCTTACACATTTCTGGTTTAAGTTTCTTAACAAATTTGGGAGCCATTATTTGTGCTTTAGATTCATGCACTTTTGATAAAATTGTTTCTATAGGAGATTCAGCACCTAATTTGTCTTTTTCAATCGATTTAAGTTCTGATTTCTTCTTTGGTTTTGCTTCTTCTGGTTTTTTGCGTGGAATTGGCTTTAATTCAACTTTTTCAACTTCTTCGGTTGGTTGTGGTTTTCGTTTACCTATTGGCCATTGTTTCTCCTCTGTTTCTTTGTCTATAGATTTCTTCTTTTGTCCGCGTCGCCATGGAATTTGATCAACAATTTCTGGCTGTTCATCGGGTTGTTGTGTAACTGCATTCAATTCTACATTTTCAATCTGTTCAGTTGGTTTAGGTTTAGATTTAGGTTTTTGCTTACTCAAAGGTTTTTGTTGGGTCTCGGCTTCAGGATACTAAATATAAAAAAAAATGATAATTTTGCAATATAAGTTAAAGGTATTATTTATTTTTTCAATTGGGAAATAAAAGTTTTGCTTCTCAAATAAATGTGACTTTAATATTTCGGAAAATGCGAAACAAAAATTATTTCCTTCGTTTAAATTCACTTATGAAACCGACAATCTATCAAACACATAAATAATTTATGAACCAACTAGCCCAGTATCTCTAATTCAACACTGATGCCATGTAGATACTTTCCGAATTATTTAACTTTAATCATATCGCGGATAAATTTCTAATATCAAAATCAATTTACCTCTGGTTTTTCAATGGTTGCAGTCTTTTCTTGTTCTTGTTCAACATCGGCTTGTTTTGTTTTTTGAGTTTTTGTTGACTTAAGTTGTACTTCATCTTTCGCTGGTTTTAGTTTTTCAATTTCAACAGATTCACGTCGTGCTGTTTTCAATTTAACTTGCTCTTCTGTCCATGGTCGAACTTCATTTGGCTGCTTTGGAACACTATCTTTTCGCTTTTTAACAGTTTCTTGGCGTTCAGTTGGTTTGATAAGTTTCACCTGCTCTTCTGTCCAAGGTCTAACTTTTTCTGTAGGTGGACGTTGTTTTGGTAAAATTGGCACAGGCTCTTCATGAAATTCTTCAGTTTGTGATGTCGTTACATCTTGTGATTTTGGACCACGTCTCCACATAACTGGAGTCTCATCCATTTGAATTTCCTGTAAAATTTGCTGTTGCTTGTCATCTACCTTCAAAATAGTAGTGTCTTCAACATGTGGCACAGCAGATTTGGGTATCTTTTGTCCACGTGCCCATGGTACAGGCAATTCTTTGACGGTTTCTTCTGTTTTTTCTTTTAAATCTAGCGTGACTTCATCTTGTTGGTGTTTAATGCTTTCACTATGTTTTGGTCCGCGTTTCCACATTGTTGGATGTACATCAGTTTTTAATTGATGTTGTTTCACCTCTTCTTTTTCATTTATTTGCAATAGTGTTGTATCTTCGATATGAGATGCAGCACCCTTTGTAAATTTCTTTCCTCGCATCCATGGTAAAGCTTGTTCTTGTGGCTCTGTTTGTTGATCTTTAACCTCGGAAATTTCCAAATTTTCCGAAAGTAAACTTCCTTCCGGTTTTGGACCACGTTTCCAGCCAACCGGTGTTTCATTCAAATCGATATATTTCTGTGTAATTTGCTCAGTTTTCTTAAGTGACAAAATGGTTGAGTCTTCAACATATGATGATGCACCTGGTTCACTTTTCGGTAGCTTTGCACCGCGTTGCCACATGAGCGGTGTTTCGTTTTCAATTCGATCAATTTTTTTGATATCTAATTTTGTGTGTTCGGCTAATTTCAAAACAGATGTATCTTCAGTATACGATAATGGTTGCATGATTGGCTGTTGTTGTTGTTGAAGTTGTTGTTGGTTTTGTTGCATATGCTTTTGCCGATTTTCTTCCAATGTTTGTTGACGCATTGATTTTAAATCAACTTCTTCGACCTTGAATTTATCAATTATTTTTTGTGCTCGTTCAATTGTTTTCAATTGTTTCTTTTGAACTTCCCATGGTACGCCTTGTGATTTATCACTCTGAATTATTTCATCAATTTGCTTGTTTAATTCAAGAATTTCAATTTTATCTTCATGGTTCAAATCATGCATACTTAGGCCAGATTCAGCTAATAAAGCTTGTTGCCATTCCGCCAGCTGTGTTAACTGGCCAGATTGTAATGCATCTGCATCCCATTCAAGATGTTTTAAATCAACCTTTTCCAGTTCTTCGCGAGGAATTTCTTTACGTTCTATTTGTGATTCTTTCAATTCAACTTTTTCTAATTTGGCACGTTCAATAACTTTTTGATGTAGCTCAGTGCGTTTTAATTTAATGACCTCTTCAATCCATGGTCGAACTGGCACTCGGCCACGATGCATTTGCATAAATGTTGGTTGTTTTGGCACAGACCGATCACGATGAGAGCGTAACCATGGCAATTTTTCAATATCTCGTACGGGTTGTAAGCTTCGGCTCCGAATTTTTGAGGTTTTTGATCGCCGCCAAGGTAACGATTCGTCACCTTTTGGTGCTTCAAATGTTTGAGTCGATTGTGAGGCATCATCATATGTAGCGAATTGCTGGTGCTGTTGTTGCTTTCCATAATATGGTTGTTGTTGTTGTTGTTGTTGTTGTTGTTGTTGTTCAAACTGTTGTCCTTGGTTGAATGCCTGCTGTTGATATTGTTGTGCATAAATACGGTTAATATCGGTTCCGCTTTGGTGTGGAGTTAATTCACTTTGTTGAAATTGTTGCAAATGTTGTTGTGTTTCTGAAAAAAAGAAGATTAATTGGTGCCGTTTTTTTTTTATTTATTTTTAACCGAATTGTAAAATTGGCAATTTTTCAAAATATGCATTGTCAGTGGATTTTGCAAAACTGCAACCAGACAGATTTTTATTGAGTAACTGCAATAAATAAATATAAACCAATTGCAATTAAAATTTCTGGCCAATTAAAACAAAATAGGTGAGCAATGCACTTGACTCATATTTTCTATTTATAAATATCATACATTGAGTATGAGAATAATTCATACAAATTAAATACACATGATGCACTTCCACCGAATCGTAAAATCATCAATTTTTTCAAGCGGTAAGATGAAATTAGATGAATAAAAATCAAATGAAAATGGTATAAAGCGGAATGTTCGAAGACAACTAAGATATCGAAAATTAACTTTTGCCGTGATATTGTTCGTGAGATCATCGTCAACAGCTCGAATGGTGCGCTTGCATGAGATTTTTCAAAATCAAAAATTACTTGCTCGACTTGGTTATTAATAGAAACAGACAAACAGAGACTGAAACAGTATATTAAAAAAAAAAAAAAAGCAAAATAACATCAAATACACCGTAGTATACGATCTGGAATATGTATTAGTGGTTAAAAACATATTGTGACAAGCTTTGGTATATGATATTTAAAATAGAACAACATTGAATAAATGGCCACCATATTTTCTTTGATTGAACATTTTTTGCGAACAAGATTTAGTATTTAGTTGGCTTCGGATGTGAACGGTTGGCGAAAATTATTCAAAATAATTCTTAAAGCAAAACAAACTGTTGCAATAAAATCAAATAAAATAAATAAACAAATTGTGTTCGTGGACATCGATGTACTTATATCAAATTCAAATACAATCGATTTGAGAAAATTGAAACAGGGATAGAGTTAGATTTAAAAAAAAAAAAAAAACAAAAACAAAAACATTTAGTGGATACAATTAGAATGTCTTGAGTGACTGCTGACTATTTTTTTTTTATTAAAAAATAAAACAAATTCAATTACTATGATTTCATTAAAACTACGTAAGAAAAACAAATAATTCAAAAATACATTAATCACTGCCTAACAAACATTTAGTGGTTGTTTTATTCATTTCATTATTATTATTGCCGAATTCGCTCAGTTTTTCAACACAATTACAAAACAAACAAAGAAAAATCCATTAAATTTCCGAATGGATGCATGTTGGTTTTAATCAAAGCATATTTCCAAAAACAGAAATCCAATCGATTATTTCAAATATGCAAATGAAATGATGAATCTAAATGGGGTTAAACAAAGCGATAAGCTCATCAAAGATTTTGAATGGCTGATAAAAATTAGTAATTATAATGTGGCAATAAAATCAACATGCAACCATTATACAATGAGAGTAAAAATAAATTAAATGGACTTATATATATATATATACTGATTTTTTTTAAAAAATGTGGATAAAGTGTTGACATGAAGTATTATAAAATTGATATGCATTTTTTTTTTCAATAGATATTACTAGATTCCACATAGGTAACTGATTGCCAATTTGAATTTTTGAGTGCCAATATTATATGAAATATTTGCAATAAATGTTATTTAAAGTATGTTTTACTTTCTCTTCATTTTACATTTTTGTGAATATATTTGGATAGCAATAAATAATTGATAAAATTGTCAAAATGTCTTTTTTAGTTCCATCTTTTTCATTTACCTCCAACTATTTATAGATTTAATTACAATCATGATTCATTGAAAATAAAGTATTATAATTTTAAAAAAAAATCGTTACAGCATCTATATTGCCCATTTTGTTTGATTATTCGGTTCCAAAAATAAATTGTATTCGTTTCATCTCCAACTTTCAATGTTCTATTTTTTGACTCTCAGCAACTTAAACATAAAGGTAAGTGATATAGAAGTTTCCAAATTTAGACTGGGCAAAACGACAAGGTAGCATATTATACAACTTTAAATGGTTGAAGAAAGAAAATTTTTTTAACTGTTTTGGAGCTGTTTTAAATGAATACGAATCGTCGATAAACGTACGCACGTACCACTATGCGTCACCTTTTAATCATTTATAGTCTGCCCCCTGTTTATTAGTTTGCTTTTTTTAAAAATAGATGGGCGAAAGTCGCTTTCTTTGTCTGAAAACAGAACCATAGCACATCATACACACATACACAAAATTCAGCGTATGCCATTACCGAATAGGTGCTAAGATGCCATGATTTACAAAATAGATAAAAAAAATTTCAGAGAGAATGTATTCGTCGAAATGACGACTATAAATTTTAGGCAAATTGAAGGCAGAGAGCGCATTTCTATAAAAAAAAAAATATCACTCATTAGTGTTTATACTTTTTTTTTTGAGATAATATTTCATCCTACTTAATCGGCTATTCCTATAATAAGAAATAGCGGCGATTTACCGACTAAACAAGCCAAATGCAATTGAAGTTTTTGATTTTTTTTTTTTTTTTTTTTTTTTTTTTTTAACATTTCAAATTTTTCAATATTTTGCATGCCAGGAGGAAATAAATTAGAGGATCTTACGTTGATTTCAACAATAAATTGAATAAAAAAAAAAACAAGATAGATTGTTGGCATTGATGGGCGAAAGCATGTAGATGATACTAAAGAATTATGTCGACATCTATTTTCAATATCTTCAAGATTAGTGAATATCATTTGTATTGATATATTTATTGAATGTGAATACTCAAGATGTGAAAATTGAGTACAAGCGACATTAATTGTAATGAGTTTGTATGCAGTAATATGCAAAATCCTATATGTTCTTAAACCACTAAAAATGACATTAGATATATTCAAATGTAAAGTTCTGGTCAGTTTGCTTTCTATTTTCAACACTTTATTGGCACTCATTATAACATTTGTTTTTAGTTGTGTTTCTTTTTTTTTTCTTTTTTTTTTTCTCATTTTCTTTAAATTATGCAAACAAAAATATTTTTAAAAAAAATATTATACGATATTTGAAGATATTAGTTTTTGAAAACGTTTTATTCGATGATCTTTCAATTTAATTGTATTCTGAAACATCATTGAATAAAATACATTCGTCAACACACTCAATAACTATTTTTTTTTTTTTCCTTTTTTTTGTTCATTTTATTTTTTCTTTTTTCATTTTATGCTCAAACATTAAGAGCAAAAAGATATCGCCTTTTTTAAATCATTGTTGCTTGCATTTCAATTTGAGGCATATTTAAATCGTTTTAACATCATTTTATGTGATTTTCATATTCAACCAAATTATTGCCAAAATACATAGATTCAAGCATCAAATTTTGTTGATTTTCTCGTATATTGTTCGTATTTTTTTTTTATCAACAAAATTTCGCACCATAAATACTTCAAAAAATATGTATTAAATTCGATAGAAGATCATTATTTGGTTGAAATATCATGCCCTTACATTAGAATCGCAAACTTTTATTGCTTTTATTGTGAATTTATTACTTTTTCCATATTATAGACTTCATTTTACGGGATAACTTTTTTTATATATATAATTTTTTTTTTAAATTCGGCGAAAACGTTATTCATCAAAAAAAGTTTTTTTGTTTTTTTTGTTTTTTTTTTTTTTTTTGTTTTTTTTCATTTTAGTGATTTGGTATTTCTGACTTTAAAACGTTCGAAGCTAAAATTGTATATCGCGAAAAATTACAAATCAAACAGTAACACAAAACAGAAACGATTCAGACAACAGATCTTATTTAGTTCTTACTTTTAACGGTAAGTTTCGCCGATGTTTTCACTTGGCCCGCAGAACTGGTTACGCGACAAGTGAAAAGACCCGAGTCTTCTTCGTATGTAGTTGCAATCAATAAAACAGCATTATTTCCATCAAATATCATCTGCAAAAATAATTTAAACAAAATGTATAAAGTTATTTATTTCCATAATTTCAAGGAATTTTTTTTTTTTTTAATTTTAAAAAAGATTGTATCAAAAATTGTCATAAAAAGTTGAGTGAAATATATTTTGGAGGAAAAAAAATTGTGAAAGTATGAAAATATTTGATGAATTCATACAAAAATGATAATAATATTCTCAATAAATTTGTTTAAGAATTGACAATTAAGAAATTATATATTATTTCAAATATAATCTAATTGCCAGCTGATATTGGTTTAGGTAAAATGTCTGACAGAATTTATAATTTTTAAAACTTATGGCAATTTTTGAATTGAAAATAACAATTAAAGAAATTGAAAATAACAACTGGATAGAGCTTACTTGGAAATCTGGTGATTCAGGAATTAGAGCACCTTCACGGAACCATTGAACCTATGGAAAAATAATTTTAAATAATCATATTAAAATAAAATTTACAAAGCACTCATATCAAGTGCTCAATAACTTACATTGGTTGGTTTAGTTTTTCCTGAAATTGTTGTTTTAAATTGAGCTGGACTTCCTTCTTGTACAATAACATCTTTCATTGGTGACAATTTTGGTAATGCCTCTTGCATTTCTGGTGCTTGTACACGCAAATTGGCACTTGTTGAAATTTTACCGAGTGTATTAGCCAATTCACATTTGTATGCCCCTTCATCTTCAGGGAAAGCTTCGGTTATACGCAAACTGTAGTATTCACCATCACGTGACATTTGGAAAAATTTCGATGGTTTTATAATATTTGGTCCTTTAAACCATTGAGCAGTTGGATTTGGTTTACCAATTACACGGCATTTAAATACAACGCTTGAACCTTCACTGATTGTATGATCTTTCAATGGTTCAATAAGTGTTGGTGTTTTTTCAGTTCCTGGTATCGTTTGTTGTTGTTGTTGTTGTTTATTTGGTCCAATTTTTGAAGATAATACAGTACATTCGGCTTCACATCGTGCTTCGCCAGAATTATTTACTGCAACACATTCATAAATGCCGGCATCTTCTTGGAACGCCTCAATGATTAATAATGTGTATGTATTATCTTCTTCAACAATTTTATACTTAATATTTGAAACGATTTTTTTTCCATTCTTTAACCAGTACACGTCCAATGGTTTAGTGCCATTAATTTTGGTATCAAATCGAGCCAATTGACCTTCATTAACTGTGGTATCTTGAACAGTTGACAAGAAACTTGGCGGTATTGCCGTTCCTTTGCCTGGACGTTTTCTTTCTTCTACTACCAAATTAGCACTACATTTTGCAGTTCCACCACGATTCTCGGCAATTACTGAAAACATTGCCGAATCTTCAAGGAATACTTGACGAATCATTAAAATTGATTTTGTTCCAAATGTATGAATTTGAAATACAGGCGAATTTTGAATAGGGAAATTTTCGCGATACCATTGTACTTTTGGTATTGGGTCGCCATCGTATTCAACCTCGAAACGTGCTTGATCATTTTCAAATGCACGGCACGGTTGAATTTTTTTAGTAAAGAATGGAGGTGTGCTTGGTTTTACTGGTCCTTCAACAACACGCTCTTGAGCTGAACCTTTATGCTCCATTTCTGTGGTTTCGGTTGCAGTTATTTTACGGGTAATTTCAACATCGCCTACGGTTTCTTTTTGTGTTTGTTTTTGACGATTTACATAAACTTCACGGCCATGCACTGATGATTCTTGTGGTTGTAAAGATTGTTGCTGTTGAATTTTGCGCATGGTTTTGTTAGTTGAATCAACAGTATCTTCCGTTTTTTCTCTGAAATTTGTAAAAAAGTTTTTATATAGAATTTATGTATGCATAACATGATTGTTTCCCATTTTATTGTTATTTTAAAATGATATTATTATCATGATAGATTTAAATTCATACTCACAATTGTTCTTGATATTTTTGCGCCATTCCTTTGGCCATCGATTTATTGACTACCTTTTCACCAGGAATAGCAAATTGATGATTCTCTTCTCGTAATTTTGTTTCGCGAAGCAATTGATCTGTTTCAAGTTCTTGCAATTTATTATAATAATTCTCATTTTTCTTTTGCTGTACGGTTTTTGTCCATTCCGGCACATCTTTGACTTCTGGTTTAGTTTTATTGAAATTTTGTGCAACCTGAATGCCACCCTGTTCGGCTAAGTACTGTCTACGATCTTCAAATGTTTTTTCTAGTTCAGTTTCTTGTCGGTCTTTTTGATAAGTAACCAATTCAGAGTCGTACCAAGCTGATAACATAGAATACAATAAAATGAGTAAAATATTTCAATAAATTGATGTGTTAAAAATAAATTCAAAAACAGCAATACATAATATATATATAAAATCGTAAAAATTAAAAAAAGAAAACGAAAATAAAAATAAAATTGAAAAAAAAAAAAAAAAAGAATATATTATTAATTTATATATATATATATTAGCCCATATTGCCCACTAACACTATTATTGTATAAAAGAGATTTTGTTGAAAATACAATTCATTTGTCTAAATATATGTATATTAACAAATTATAAATTTTACCTCGATTGTGCGCTTAGTTCACAAAATCACCCATGCCAATTTACAGCAGCTGCTAGCATGATGCGAAGTAAAGCAAATTTTTGGAAATAATAAAATAGCAGAAGGATCATGTAAAGGAAGGGGAGGGGATCGGCTTGTGTTTGTGGTAATTGTGCATTGGATTTCATGAAGTGTGATTTTGTGTCGAAAAATTGTGTAAAATATTATTTGTTATATAGCAATATAGATATGTTATTATTTATAAATGTTTATAATATTTGTGTAAAGAAGCAAACAAGTGTTACGCGTGATAATAGTTATACCAGCTATTTGTAAACTAGAAAACGCTTATTAAATGTGATGATGCTATATGTTCTTATGCGTAATTTTTAGAAATTGATAAAAAAACACCATACCGTACAATGTGTGTTATGATTAATAAAAAAGCACTTACGTCTTGGTGAATTTTTAAGTACACCACGGTAATCATCGGATCTTGGAACAACATTGAGATCAGCTGTTGCTAATGTTTCACCAACTGAACTTCGAGCAATGACCTCAATTTTACCAGTATCGTATTGTCTGGTCTTTGGTATATCCAAATGATACATTCCATCGTATGTTAGCTTAAATCGGGAGCCCTAATCAAAATATTCATTAATTAATATTTCAATATTTTGAAATTGAGACTTGTTTTTTTTTTTTGGTTTTATACATACATTAACAACAGTATGGCCGTTAACAAGCCACATAACACGGGGCCGTGGATGACCTGTGACACGTGCACAGAATCGAGCCCATTCACCTTCTTCAACTTCAACAGACTCCGGTTTGCTAACAAAAACTGGTGGTGTTTTTGGTTTGGCATCTTCATCTGGTTCTTCGGGTACGCTACAATTTAATAAATTATTCGTTAATGAAACAGACTAAAGCATAATTTTGCAATATATATATTTAATTTATTTATATTCAATAAAATGATTGTTTAAATGCTGATAATAATACTACACTTACACTTGCCATGATGCTTCCATCTCACGAATTTTCTCAATACTCTTCATGTGTTTGGGCAGCTGTGAATCGTATATAATTCCTGGTTTACCTGATGTTTTAATAATTGCTCGAGTTTCATCTTGTCCGTACAAATTGGTTGCTCGGCATACATATTCACCACTATCCTCAGGATACACCCAACCAAAGTTCATTGCAACATAGCCAAAATCGTAAATTGGCTCAAAGCGATTCTCTATAAATAGTGAAATTGACAAAATGGAATTTAAAATATTTCTGTTTTCAAAAAAAGAAGATTTCATTTTTAAATTGTTATTAATTCGCTAATTGTTTTAATATTTACTATGATGAAGAGGTTTTCCATTGAAAAACCATTCAACTTTCATATTTGGATCACCAACTGGAGCAAGCTGACATTCAAATTTAGTAGATTGCATTTCAACAAGTGTTGTTTGATCTTTTATTTGAGTGACAAAACGTGGTGGTTGCTTCTTATCTGCATCAAACAAATCATCTTCAGTAAGGAATACTTCCGATGTATACTTTTTGATGGCTGCTTCCATTTGCATTAATGTTTCAGATGTTTTCATTCCTTTTGGAACTTGATTTTGCAATATGATTGATGGTAATTCTGTAAATGGCATAGAAAAGCATTTTGTTTGTTATTTAATTGTAGTGTAAATTGAACACCAAAAACAAAAAAACAAAAAACAAAAAAAAAACAATCATAAAAACTACGTTGAAAACCTACTTTTACATGAAATGGTTGCTTTAGTAAAGTCTTCACCAAAATCATTAACAGCGCGACATACATATTCACCCGAATCTTCAGCATACACATACAATATATCAAGTGAAACATATCCAAGATCATATACAGTTCGGTATCGATGTCCTGATGGTAATAGTTTCCCATTACGATACCATTCGATACGAAGTTTTGAATCAGTTTTCGGTTCAACACGACATTCAAAGCGAACGGATTCAGATTCTTCAACTGTTGATGATTTAATATGCGTTATGAATTTTGGTGGTCCAGCTGGAACTTCTTCAGGAATTGGTTCGGTAATTGGGCCTCTTTCGAGATCTTTCAAGTGTTCGGCCGTCATGCCTTGTGGCAATTGTGAATCGGAAACAATACCTTGTTTACCAATACAAGTAACTTTGGCTTTTGTTATAGCTTGTCCCCATTTATTTGTTGCTCTGCACAAATATTCACCAGAATCACGTAAATATACATAATCAATATCGAGTGCAATAAATCCAAAATCGTTAAGTTGATGTACTCTTGATCCTGTTGCCATTGGACGACCATTGTGGAACCAATCAATGCGCATTGTTGGATCGCCAACTGGTTCAACTCGACAATCAAAATGAATTGGTCCGCCTTCTGGTACATCTAAATTATCAGCTATATCAACAATGAATTTCGGTGGATGGGCTTCTTCTTCATCTACAAAGATTTCCTCACGCTTATGAAGATTTTCTTCAAGTTTTTGTAAGCTCTCTGTACCAGTTCTAAAGTTAGATGGCAGTTGAGGTTCCATGATAATACCTTGACGACCTTTCACATGTAATTTGCATGAAACCGTAGCTTCACCATGTTTATTGGTCGCCTTACATGTATATAAGCCTGAATCTCGTTGATAGCAACCAGCAATTTCCAAAATAACAAAACCAAAATCATTAATCGTCTTAATGCGTGAACCTGACCACAATGCTTTGCCATTATGATACCATTCGACTTGTAAGCTTGGATCATGAATTGGTGTCAAACGACATTCGAAATGTGCCAAACCGTTTTCATTGATTGTAAGATCTGCTGGTGAGGTTATGAATTCGGGTGGTTTTCCAACTTCCTCTTCAGGTGTTGTATCACCATATTGAACCCCAAGTCCTTCTAATTCAGCAATTCGATCAATAGTTCCTTCCATTCCTTTTGGTAATTGTGATTCAAGAATGATGCTTCGTTTTCCTTGAACTTTCATTGATGCTGTTGTAACTGCTTCACCATATTCATTGATTGCACGGCATGAATATTCTCCCGAATCTTCTGGATATACTGGTGATATCTCCAAAATTACAAAACCAAAATCACAGAATGTACGGAAACGTGATCCAGTTTTCAATGGTTTGTTATTCCAATACCATTCAATCTTCAATTTTGGATCATCGGTTGGAATAACTCGTGCTTCAAAATGAACATTTTCACCTTCACGCAAACTATCTACATTTGACAATGGAACAGTAAACACAGGAGCTTTACCCTTTGTTTCTTCAACGATTTCATTTTTGTATCGAATTTGTGAATCTTCAAGATCTTGGATCTTCTCCAAGCCTCCTTCCATTCCCTATAAAAGATGAGATAGCATTTTTTGGTTAATTTATTTTAAGATTAAATACATTTTTTTTCTTAATATTCGTTGAAATACTTACACTTGGTAATTGTGAGTCAAGAATTAGGTTGGTCTTTGAATAACAACGAAGTGAAGCTTTACTACTTGCTGTACCGTATTTGTTTGTGGCACGGCATTCATATTCTCCTGAATTTTCTTCATAACAATACAAAATGTCCAAAATGACGATACCAAAGTCATGGAAAGTACGGAATCGATGTCCATGTGGTAATTTCTTTCCATTATAGTACCATTCGACAACCAACTCTGGATCATTGATTGGAGTTAATCGGGCTTCATAGTGAGCGCTTTGTCCTTCGACCAATTTTGAAATATCTTTTAATTCAGTAATGAAACGTGGTGCTTCACCAATTGGTGTTTGTGGAGCTGCTTGATCTTTCAAGCCCAAAGCTTCCAATTCTCGGATTCTTTCAAGTGATTGTGGTTGCAAACTGTCATAGAAAACGCCACCCTTTCCAAAGCAATCAATATTCGCACGTGTGAAATCTTCACCATATTTGTTCCATGCTCTGCATACGTATTCACCAGAATCATGGCTTTGAACATATGCAATATCAAGTAGGACATATCCAAAATCAGAAACTGGTTTTATTCTAGTTGAATGACGAATTGGTTTACCATTGTGATACCATTCAACTTTCAAATCTGGATCATTTACCGGAATTAGAGTACACTCAAAGTGAGCTGATTGGCCATCCTTTAAACCAACAAGATTTTGAATTTGTGTTGTAAATTTCGGTGGTTGACCAGCTACACGTTCAACACATGTTAGATATGTATTGATCTCAGCTGTTCCATAATTATTTGTAGCACGGCATGTATAAGTGCCAGAATCTTCAATTTTCGTTCCAATTATCTCTAGTACAACCATACCAAAAGCATAAACCGTTTTAAAACGATGGCTAGCTTCAAGAATATTGCCATTATAGAACCATTCTACAACCATTGATTGATCACCCGTTGGAACAAGCATTGCATCATAGTGAGCAATTTCACCCTCGGAAATGTTTGGAATAGTGATAAATTCCGATGTGAATCTTGGTGGTTGACCAGTTTCAGGTTGTGCAGCAGTAGCGTCTGGTTTGCGCAAAGATTCTTCTAAGTTTTGAATTGTTTCCAAACCTTCAGCACCTTTTGGATGTTGTGTACGTTCAATGATACTTTCTTTACCTGAACAAGTAATTGTGCTAGTTGTAAAGGCTTCACCTTTTTTATTGCTTGCTTTACAAGTGTATATGCCTTGATCACGTTCATATACATCGACCAAATCAAGTGTTACAAAACCAAATTCACTATTCATTTTAAATCTTGAGCCATGCTGTAGAGCTTTTCCATTCAAGAACCATTCGATTTTCAAATTAGGATCTTCCTTTGGTTCAACTTGACCCTCTAAGTGAAGTGCTTGATTTTCATTCAAACGGAATTCAGGCTCCAATGGTTGCGTCCAAACTGGTGCTGGGTAATCTTTTTCTGGTTTAATTACCTCACGTTTGTATCGATTAGCCAATTCTTCTTCGGTTTCTTGAACGGCTTCCAAACCACTTTGTCCTTGTGGATGTTGTGTATCCAAAAACATTGTTTGAGTTCCGATGCATCGCAATGTGCCCGATGTGGTGGCAGAACCTTTTGAATTTGTTGCTTTACATGTATAAATGCCAGAATTTTCCGCATAAGTTGATATAATATCCAAAGCAATGTATCCCAAATCATAAGTGGTCTTATATTTTGCCCCAGCACTCAATGGCTTATTATTGAAGAACCATTCAATTTGCATTGTTGGATCTCTGGCTGGTTCAACATTGCACTCAAAGCGTACATTATCATTTTCTTTGCATTCAATATTATTCAAATGTGTGATAAATACAGGTGATTCATAAACTGGTTCAGGTGCTTCGGGTCTGCCTGCTTTCGGTTCTTCTAATTGTGCAATGCGTGGCAAAGCATCTGGATGCAAAGAATCACCAAGCAACCAATGACGATCACCTACTTTAATTGAAGATGTTGATACTGCTTCGCCAACTAAATTTGTTGCTTTGCACGTATAAATACCAGAATCATCATCGCGTAATGAATTTATTTGCAAAATAACCAAACCAAAATCAAATGTACTTCGAATACGTGAACCAGTTGTGAGTGATACACCATTTTTATACCATTCGATTTTCAAATTTGGATCAGCACGTGGCTCAACTTGTGCTTCCAATTGAATATGTTGGCCTTCAACCAATTTTTCGTAACTTTGTAAATGAGTTGTAAAGACTGGAGCCTGTTGTGGTGTGGCATCAACAAACATTTCTGGGACACGATTCATAGCAGCTTCTTTCAATTGTATTTGTTGCCATGATTCTGGCGATAATGGGTCACCAACAATTGATGATTTTCCTTTAACTTTCATACCCGTGGATGATACAGCTTCACCAGCCAAATTAATTGCTTTGCACATGTAGATACCAGAATCTTCAGTTACAACTGAGCTAATATCCAGCGAAACGTATCCAAAATCGTGTGATGTACGGAATCTAGATCCCATTTTCAATTCAACACCATTTACATACCATTCGAAACGTAAATTTGGATCACCAACTGGTACCACACGTGCCTCAAAGTGAGCATGTTGTCCCTCCCACAATTCGGCTGGTCCAGTTAATAATTGTGTAAAGATTGGTTTTTCAAATACACGTTCTGGTTCTGGAGCTGGTGCACGAATTGGTTGCTCAAGTTGTTGCAATTTTGGTATACTATCTGGATGTTGAGTATCCATTTGTATGCTAGCGTGTGTACGTACCCGCATGGCAGCTGTGGTGACAGCCTCACCCAATGCATTTGTTGCACGGCACATGTAAACACCTTGATCTTCAGATCGAATATGAGTTATGTCCATTGAAACAAATCCAAAATCGTGTTGTTTTGTAATACGTGAGCTATCTTCAATAAGTTTTTCATTACGATACCATTCAACTTTCAATGTTGGATCACCAACTGGAATTAAACGGCATTCAAAGTGTGCGGTCTGACCCTCAGCAATTGAATCAATATTTTGCAATGGCTGAGTGAATACAGGACGTTGTCTTGTCACAGGTTCTGGCACTTCTGGACGAACATGTGGTGTGCCTAATTCTAATTGGCGAATCTTTTCAAGTCCTTCAGGTCTTTGAGACTCCGTAATAATGCTACCTTTAGCAATGACATTTAATCGAATGGATGATCGACTTTCTCCAAGTGCATTGAAAGCGCGAACCATATATTCGCCTGCATCTTCTGCTACAGCCTTTTGTATATCCAACGAAATGTAACCAAAATCGAATGTGGTATGGAATCGTGAAGCCGATTGTAACAATTTTCCATTATGATAAAATTCAATGCGTAGATTTGAATCATGAATTGGTTCAACTTGAGCCTCAAAGTGAGCGGTTTGACCTTCATAAATTTCAGTTGTTCCATGCAAATTAGTTGTAAATCTTGGCGGTGTAATTGGAATTTCAGCAATTTCATTACGTGTTGGAGCACCACGTGATTCAAGCTTTTGAATTTTTTCTAATCCATCTGGATGCTGTGTATCCAAAATGACGCTCTTTCTATTCACGCAACGAATATTGCATGTATTCATAGCTTCACCTAATAAATTAGTTGCTTTGCACATGTATGTTCCAGTATCTTCACCATAAACATACAAAATATCAAGAGCAACATATCCAAAATCATGTGTTGTTCTGTATCGATGACCGGCTGTAAGTCGTTTACCATTGCGATACCATTCAATTTTCAAATTGGCATCATTGACTGGTTCGACACGGCATTCCAAATGGGCATGATCACCTTCTTTGAGATTTTCTAAACTTGTCAGTGGTGTTAAAAATACTGGCTTCTGACCAACTTCTTCGATTTCTGGTGTTTTTGGTTTTTGATAGCTTTCCAATTGTCGAATCTTTTGAAGTCGTTGTTCGTCCAAAGTTTCTAAGAATAAACCAGCATTGGCTGTAAAGAGAAAAAAATTCATTTTAGCACATTTTTATTTGCATGAATATTTCTTTTATGAAACATACCAGCTGCAGATACAGAGCAAGTTGTTACAGCCTCACCCACTGCATTCTTTGCTTTACACATATAAGTACCAGTGTCTTCTGCATGTGCATAAAGAATATCAAGGGCCACAAATCCAAAATCGTATGTAGTTTTGAATCGATGTCCTTGTTGAATTGGTTTGCCATTACAGGACCATTCAACAGTCATTGTTGGATCATTAACTGGTGTTAAAGTAGCTTCCAAATGTACTGGTTTTCCTTCTTGTACGGATGCATTACGCAATGGTCTACCAAATTCGGGCTTCTCCAAAACAATAACATCATCATCGGCTTTACGTTTATATCGTGAATCACCTTCCAAATAATGAATCTTTTCTAATGCACTATCATTTTGTGTTTCATATACAATACTAGCACGTGGTTGAACACCTAATTTGACAGATGATTGTGCTTGACCATTAAGATTGGTAACACGGCATGTATATTCACCACTATCTTCTGCATAAACTGTTAAAATATCTAATGCGGCAAATCCAAAATCATAAGTTGTACGGAATCGATGACCTGATTGCAATGGCTTTCCATTATGGAACCATTCAACTTTCAAATTTGAATCTGGATACGGTTCAATACGACATTCATAATGTGCACTTTGGCCTTCATGTAGATTACTTGGACCACATAATTGTGTGATAAATCGTGGCGGTTGACGTACAATATTATCCTCTTCTTCGTGACGTTGGTGACGAGATGTATCTTCCAATTGATGGATTTTCTGTAGAGCTGATTCGTTTTGAGTTTCCATTTGTAATGCAGCTTTGGCTAATAATTACACATTTTATGAATATTTATTGAAATTAAGTGAAATGTAAAAATGTAATTTTAATGGAAAACTTACATTGCACAATAAGTGATGAAGATGTTACTGCTTGGCCCAACTCATTAATTGCTCTGCATGTATATGTTCCAGAATCTTCTGGATTTACATATTTCATATTCAAAGCAACATATCCAAAGTCATGCATGGTTGTCAATCGGTTAGCTATTATAAAATATTGATTATTAGATATAAAATGTTATGTGAATAATGTTCATTTGTTATCGTTTTGATTAGATTCGATTATTTTCACTTACATGCTTGCAATGGCACACCGTTCCTCAACCATTCGACTTTGAGTTTTGGATCACCAACTGGAATAAGACGCGCTTCAAAATGAACGGCTTGATTCTCGGCTACACGAATGTCTCTTACCGGCATTGTAAAGACCGGTGCCTGTGTAATAATTTCATCTTGAACACTTCTTGTTTGATGCCTTGATGTATCTTCTAAATGATTGATACTACGTAAAGCACCTTCGTGTTGTGATTCAGTGTAAATGGCCTTCTTTGTATGAACTGTGGAAATAGCTGATGTAACAGCTTCACCGAGTGCATTAATTGCACGACAAGTATATGTTCCTGAATCTTCTGGTAAGCATGACAATATGTCCAATGCAACAAATCCAAAATTATTTGTTTCAGTAAAACGTGAACCGGATTTCAATGGTTTATTATTATGATACCATTCGACTTTCATTGTTGGATCTGATACAGGGATGAGACGGCATTCAAAGTGAGCACGTTGTCCTTCCTTGATATCAACATTTTTCAATGAAGTTGTAAACACTGGTGCTTGCTTTGTTACTTCTTCACCAATTTCAGTGCGTGAGTATTTGGATTTATCTTCGAGATATTGAATTTGCTCTAGTCCGGCTTCATTTTGTGTTGTTGTCAAAATCTGTTGACTACTGTGGCAATCAAGACTACATGTTGTTTCATCAATTCCGGTTAAATTGGTAGCGCGACATGTATAGACACCGGAATCTTCGGCAATCAAATCAATTATGTCAAGTGCAACATATCCAAAATCATGAATAGGACGGAAACGATGACCAACAGTTACGGGGCGACCATTTTTAAACCATTCTACCTTTAGATTTGAATCGGTGACTGGCTCCAATTTACATTCAAAATGAGCATGTTGTCCCTCACGTAATTTACTTAAATCTTTTGGTTTTGTCAAAAAGCGTGGTTTAATTGTCGATTGCTCATCAATGAATTCACTACGCTTGTAGCGTGATGAATCTTCCAAGTATTGAATCTTTTCTAAGCCAGACTTATGTTGGGTATCTGTTATCAAATCTTTTTGTGCAATAACACGAACCGAACAAGATGTCACTGCCTCACCAAGCTGATTGCGAGCCTGGCAAGTGTATACACCTGAATCGGCAGAATATACGCCCAAAAGATCCAAGGCAACATAATCAAAATCATGAGCTGGTCTAAAGCGGTGACCAAATTTAAGTGGATGACCATTGACAAACCATTCAACTTTCATTGTTGGATCACCAACTGGCTGTAATCTACATTCAAGATGAACATTTGTGCTTTCCACTGTTTCAATATTATGTAATGGCCGTGTGAATTGTGGTGCTTGTAAAACTGTGATTTCTTCAGTGGTTTGATTTTGACGACGTGATGAATCTTCTAGCATTTGAATATGTTCCAAAGACATTTCATTTTGTGTATCAGTTAAAATGTCTGATCGGCCAATAACACGGACACAAGATGATGTGTGTGCCGAACCGAGATGATTTGTGGCTCGTACAGTATATTCACCTGAATCGAGACTGCTTGCATGGATTATGTCCAATGCAACAAAACCAAAATCATAATATGTACGGAAACGTGATCCAATTGTAACTGGTTTTCCATTGTGGAACCATTCAACACGCATGGTTGGATCGCCCAATGGTTCAAGACGACACTCCAAATGGATATTTTTTCCTTCGTTAATTGGTTTTGGATCTGACAATGGTTGAACAAAGTATGGTTTCGATTTGGAAATTTCTTCAATTTCATATTGTGGTTCGATAAATTTCGAATTTTCTAATTTTTGTGTCTTCTCATAGATGCCTTTATGCATTGATGATGTGTCAATGCTTGAACGAGCTAAATAATAATAAATTTTATTGGATTAATAATATGATATTTGACCATAATGATAACAAAATTAAATACTTACTTTCGACTATCATTTGTGCGGATAATTGTTCTTCACCCAATTGATTTCTAGCTATAACAGTATAAACTCCAGCATCATCAGCTCTTACACTTAATATATCTAATGCGACATAACCAAAATCATGATAGATTTGAATGCGATTAGCTGGCATAATTGGTTTACCATTATGATACCATTCGATTTTAAGATTTAAATCATTTTGTGGTTCAACACGTGCTTCAAAGTGGGCACGTTGTCCTTCAATTATTTTATTCGTTCCTTTCAATGGACCTAAAAATCGTGGTTTTTGGAACACTTGCACTTCTTCTTCCATTTTGCGACTGTATCGACTTGTATCTTCTAGATTTTGAATTTTTTCCATTCCAGCTGGATGGTTTGTATCAAAACTGATATCATTTTTAGTAATAACCGTAATTTTTGCCGATGTTGAAGCTTGCCCCATGGCATTTGTAGCACGGCATGTATATGTGCCAATATCATGTACAGTAACTTGTTTTATGGTTAATGCAACATAGCCAAAATTAAAGAATGAAGTAATTCTTGAACTAGCTTTAATTGGATAACCATCTTTGAACCATTCTACTTTCAATGTTGAATCACCAACTGGCTCAAGACGTGCCTCAAAGTGTGCAAATCCATTTTCACGAATATTTAATTGATCCTTAATTGGTGTTTTGAATACAGGTGGTGACACACTTTCTGGAATCTCCTGTACGTATTTTTGTTGTTGTTGACGTTGATAAGATTCAAGCTCTTCAACGCCTTCGATATACCGTTGTTGCTCAGGAATACCAAGGTCAGCGGTAACAGTATTTCGTGTGAATACTTGAACGGTTGCTGTACTAATTGCTTCACCAAGACGATTTACAGCTCGACAAGTATACGAACCAGAATCTTCAGCCCGTAGGTGCATAATATTGAGAGAGACATAGCCAAAGTTGAAGATTGCTGTAATTCGTGAACTAGCTGTGATTGGCCGTCCGTCTTTATACCATTCAACTTTCATCGTTGAATCGTTGACGGGTGTTAATTGGCCTTCAAAATGTGCATTTCGACCTTCTTCTAACTGACCAAGGTTTCTTAATGGACGAATGAAAGCTGGCTTTTGATTGACCGATTCGTCAATGCTTTCGGTTCGTTGGTATTTCGATAAATCTTCTAATTGTTGAATATATTGTAAACTGTTCGGATTTTGCGACGATTTTTCAATAATTGAACGTTGTGTAACACGCAATATGGCTCGTGATTCAGCTATGCCAGTCGCGCTTGTAACACGGCATAAATATTCGCCAGCATCTTCCGCAATGATGCTCAGCATGTCAAGTGCGATAAATCCAAATTTAAATGTATATGTTGATCGAGAGCCTAAAGCCAAAAATGAATGTATAAAAAAAAAACTCAAGTGTAAAAGACTCTGTCACAGTTTATCGCATAAAAAACCTGTGTTTTCTTTTTTTTTAAAAAAAAACTATATTTGTAATGCGTTAATATTTAACATTTAACAAAAGTTTAATAGTCGTTCCAAAGTTAAACACATTTCTACGACGAATTTGATTTGGTTAATCACAAATGACACGTTTTTTTTATTTTATATAAAGCAAAACAAGCAAACTTACTCGCAGCTAATGGTCTTCCATTCAAAAACCATTCGACATACATCGTGGGGTCTCCAACTGGTTCAATTCGACCCTCGAAGTGAATTTTGCCTCCTTCAGTTTGAGATACATCTTTCAACGGCACAATAAATTGTGGTGGTGGATAAACACGGTCTCCATCTTCAGGTCGAGCATGCGGCCTTGCACGTTCAACATGTCGCAAATAAATAACTTCGGGTTCGGGTTCAAGTCTAACAGTTCAAATATTTGAAACAATTCAAGTATATATTCATTGAATATGTTTTGAGATGTTTTATTTGCATGAAATCGGAATTTGAAATTGAAATTGACGAGAAAAAAAACTTACTCAGGTTCGATAATCTTAGTCGGTCGTGGTAGGTAAAGACGTCTTTGCTCGGGAGTTGGTTCTTTTGGTAATTGCACATAGAGTCGTGCGCGTGTAGCGGTTGATCCAGCAACATTTTGTGCAGTACATTGATACCAACCAGCATCAGCAGCTGTTGCTCTGGGTATATCAAGGGATGTAGCACCACCGTCAACCGAAATATAGAGATTTTGGTTTGGCAATAATGTGCATCCATCTTTTTGCCATGTGATACGTGGCACAGGTGTTCCGATTGCGCGTGCATTTAATAAAACTGGTTCACCTTCACGTACGTTGACTGTTGTAAAACGTTCAACAAATTTCGGTGCAACCACTTGTTCTTTTTCAATAACATTTAACTGTGCTTGAATAGCTACTTCACCAGCCTTATTGCGAGCAACACATGTAACGGTACCAGCATCATAGCGATTAACATCCGTTATCATTAACGAATGATTTCCAGATTCGTTAACAAGTATTTTATGTGTTGTATCATCTCGAACTTGTTTGTTATTAATGAACCAAAACACTTCCGGATATGGACGACCTGTAATTCGGCAATCGAATCTTGTCATTTTCCCTTCAGTCATATCTCTATCTTCAAAAACACGAATAAAATTCGGTGCCAATGCTTTTCCTTGTTCAGCCAATTCAGCTTGTGCATCTGGTTGACGATAAACTGGCATTTCTTGAGCAGGTTCGATAGCTAATACTGCCGATGAAACAACACATCCTTGTGGATTTTCAGCTAACAATGTGTAATGTCCAGAATCATTGGCATTTGAATTTTTAATTCGTAAAGTTGCTTGATTATTGGAATAAATAGTTTCATATTTTTGATTTTCGATCAAGCGTTGACCATCTTTGAACCATGTTAATCGTGGTCTTGGATTTGAGCCCACCTTTGCGGAAAATGTGGCATCCGCACCTTCGACTAATTTCGAATTACGTGGTTTCTGTGTGATTTGTGGTGGTGTAGCTGGTCCAAGGCTACGATCAACCTCATGACATAAATTATAATCATGTTCACCAACATTACGACGCGTCACTGAATCTCTAAATGATGTTTCGCGTAAAATTCGATACTCAAATGTATCAACTTTGAACTCTTCATGAATCGATGTAAATGAGTAACCATTTGAATATTGATTCGTTTGATTTTGTTGCCTATAAAGTTGCTGATGTACATTCTGCATTGGTGGAAGGGGTTGCCCTTCTGGTTGAATATGAACTGAACAAATTGCTTCTCCATACTGATTTCTAGCAGTGCATGTATATTCGCCTTCATCTCCAGGGCCAATATGATTAATCAAAAGTGATACCTGCAATGGGGGGATGCCATTTAGTCTTAAATCTTATAACGACTATGTCTTTATGACAAATTTAATTTTGTTTGTCAATTAATATATACTTACGTCACCCGTATTTTCATTGTAATTTATTTGGTATTTGTTAGATGCGAGAAGTGGTGCGCCTTTTCGCGTCCAAGAAACAACTGGTTTTGGATTTCCCCGTAATTTTCCTTCAAATAATGCATTTCCGCCTTGTGCAAAACGTGCATTTTTGAAAATTTTTTCAAATACTGGTGGACAAATATCACTTTGATTTTGTGGTTGATAGGCTATACCACCATGACTGTATTGGTTTTCTGAACCTTGTACTGTAATAATAGATAATAATTACTTTATTTAAACAAATCGAAACAAAATATTTGCCAAATGCAATAACAAAAAATCAAAAACAGAAAAAAAAAAACAAAAAATACACCATGATTAATTTATACTGAAATGATATCATAATAATGCAATGACAATATACCATATTGACTAGGCAAATTATGTCAAATTTTCATCTTCTATGCTATAGATTTGTTTACATTCTTCTTTTTTAAAATTATTCATTCGTTCTCCATTTCCCTACTTTTCATTTTCACTTCCATTTATTTATTTGCATTTTTTTTTTTTTGTCCTATGTTGGTCCCTGTGAATAGGCTATTACATCATGATCTTTTTATAATTGGAATAAACTGTTTTCCGTCGTCGTCGCCAGAGAAAAATAGATGAACGCAAAAAATGCCGCGTCCAATTTCTTTGTGGATAAATAAATGTCAGAACGCCCGAATCGAATTTATTCGCACGTTATATGTGTGACTATTTTATCATCGACATCCTTTCGCCCACACACTAAAGTCTACATTACGAATAAATCTATTTACGAATAAGAAAACAGAACCGTTGTGCCTCTGACATAGTCAACATCTATATCTGTATCTATATTTGCATTAATTATTCGTTTTTTTATGTATACGATTTAAAAAGAAAAAAAAAAAGTCATATCATATTTGTTCAGGCCAGCAGCACCTACACAAATTCAAAACCTTCCGCTAAATAATATATGTATGCATATATTATATGATAAATTGGAAATTTAATTAATATTCGGCATAAAGGAATGAACGGTGAAAAAAGGCTGCAGAATAATGCAGTTCGCTAATTATATACTTGAAATTCAATTCATCATTTTAATTATCTATGAAATGCTATTCAGGTAGATTTTCTATATACTAAACATGTGACAAAGTATTTCGGGTATGTTATACACTATTAGACATTTGAATAATTTTTTCAGAACATTCTTTACCTTGAATAAAAATTCAACGGGAAGTTCTCATTAGATGATACACCGAATGAATCATACTAAGTATATATTAAATTCAGATTCAAGTTGCATTTTGTCAAATGCAAAAAAAAAAAAAAAAAAAAAATAGAATTAGTTCAACAGGAATGAAAGAAATATAACTGATAGAGTGTTGATGGTTTTCCTTTTAATTAAGTGTCACCTAGATAATTCATTAAAATTTATTTCAATGGCTTCCAATGCGTGACACACATTTGGAAATGAAAACGATATCCCAGTTTCATCTAAATTTATAACAAATACGTTTTCAAACTGACACGATAATTCCGTGTATGTGGTAACGGAACAGAAACAGAAACAGAAACAGAAACAGAAACAGAAACAGAAACAAAAACGCAGAAACACAAAGAGAAGAAGGTGAAAGAAGAATAACGGAAACTAGATGTAGAAAACTGATGAAATTAATTTTTACCACAAAACTGAAAAAATTCTCTTTACTGCGAGAAAAATACTTTAGTTAGCTTCTCAATGGACCATAGCATTAGAGGAGTTTGAATGTGTAAATATCGACTAGCGACAAAAAAAAAAAAAAATAAAAATATTTGGCCAATGTGTGGCTGTGTTTCTTTTTTTATCGAAATAAAATGAAAAACCAAATGAAATAATTGTGAAAGATATAAATATCAGCAACTCTGGTGAAATGAGTAACAACACTCTGTCCCAGAAAAATTTTAAGCTGCTGCAGCATCTCCCGACTATTTATAGAAAATTATCCATACACACAAAGAGTGCGGTTAGTGCTTAATCCTTTGCAAATTAAAGAAAATCCGTTCACTTCATTTTATTTGGCACTTGAATTTTTTCCCTCTTCTTTTTTTTTTTTTTTTTTTTTTTGCTATGCCTCCAATTACACCATTTCATTCACAACATTTTTGCCCTTAGTCTTAGAAAAACCAAAAACAATGGATTTTTTTCCCACACACCGAGAGTACACACAACTATCGATGTAAAACGATGTAAAATTACTTAATTTCAATGGGTGTGTAGTATTTTCATTACTAATTCAATTTCGATGGTTTTGTATCCAATTTGTCCATTAACTGACCTCTTTGCTGTGTTACTTGACGAATCGTATGCTCGGTACGCGTAATCCTTTGTTGCTGAGCTAACTGTTGTTGTTGGTGTTGTTGCAGTTGTTGCTGCTGCTGCTGCTGCTGCTGCTGGTATGGATTGCTATCTTGATTAATAGCATACTCCTGTACGCTTTTTTGTTGTTGCGAACTAAAATTTTTTCGATGCATTATATAACACTTAAATTCTTTTATATCTCACACAATGTACACAAAAAATTTTTCTTCCTCTTCAACAACTTGTAAATTTTTTCGATTAATTCACTTGTATTTGCTCTCTTTTTCTTTTTCGTATAAATTTCTCTATTTGAAACGATTAATGAGAACTATTAAAACTCTTTCTTTTTTTATTTTTTTTTTTTCTTTGAAAACAGTAGTAATCTTCGACGTTATTAATAATTTCCTTATTGATTTTCGAATTCTTTTCAAAGTGACAGTTTATTGAAAAAATTCACAAAATCGCCTAAGAAAGTCGATCTTGTGCCCATAAGATAGGCAAAGATTTGATTTTTCGTAATCCCGAGACTAATATAAAAACTAAGACGTCCGTCGTTTTGAAGTAGCGAGCTAAGAGTGAAGATTTGTTTTATCGGCTAAGTATTCTCTCGCGGCTGATGCTCTCTTGCGCGCACTTTAATTTTTTTGGTGTGTTCGATACCAATAGTTCGGGCTATTTATTTTTAGAAAACACTGAACGCCGAGCGCCCGAACGAATGCAACAAATATTATATACACGTTACGTTCTTGTTTTTCAGCCACCCGAAATTCGAGATGAATCGAATTAAATCGGCATTTTGAATGTATTTCATTGGAATGTTTGCCTTATAAACATTTAACAACAACTCTATTAACAAACTGAAAATAAAAACTATGTGGTATGTAAAATTCACACAGCTCATAAACAATCACCAATACGAAATATTGATCATGTTTTCCAAAATATATGAAATGAGAACACTAATAGCAGCTTTCATCATCATTGCAAGTGATCGGTGCAAAATTTTTAAAAGTAAACAACGTTCTTGTCAACGCTAACATCATCAATTTCAAAGTTTCGAAAATATTAGGCGAAAACATTTTATACATCTACATTTGATTATATTTTATTTGCAATTCACATTGCACACATTATTCCAATATCATTACATTATTGATTTACAAATGAAACAAATTGGTATCTTCATTTTGACAACTAAACTGGCCGAATTTTTTTTTTATTTTATTTTTTCTTTTTTCTTTTTTCGTTATTCTCAAATTCAGAAATGTTCTTTGAATAATTTATAAGGAATTGCGTGTTCCATGACGAAAAATGATGAGAATAAAAATAAAAGATTACTTTTATAAATAAATGTTCATTACTTGTACACGGCTACAAAATATTCACTTTTGACCATTCAAATTTAACTGTTTTGCAGCAGCTGGTTGATTTCAACTGAAACAAGTGTTGAAAATGTGTATATTGTATTTCATGAATGAATAAAAAAAAAAAATTGAACATAGAGAATAAGACATAATATCACCAAATATAGAATCCACTGAAAATGACGCAGCAAATTTAATATAACATTTTTCACTTTATATGGACCTCTCGATACTATGTATGATGAAATGCATCGATGTCATCTCATCGATGTGTCTTTTTTTGTTGTGTTTTTTTTTTTTGTTCTTCGTTTCGTTCGTTCAAGATTACAGGACATGTGTTTGGATGCATACAAAAAATGTATTTATAAATATTCAAATTTTAATAAATATTTTTATCATCCCATTCCACTCCATAATGGTATTTCCATTCTATTTTTTTTTTATTTACCTAAGTTGGCCGATAAAAGATTTCACATGGGCAACTCAGTATGGTCATAGAATATGTGTCTATTACATGTAATAATACATTTATTATTGATGAATAGATTTTTTTTTTTTCTTTTTTGTTCGAGAACATATGACAACCAATGTAAGCCAGTCCAACGGTTCGTGACTGAATTTGTTTACGCAAAAACGAAAAAAAAAAAACAAAAATAATGTCTTAAACCGAAGAAAAATATTTCGAGTGAGTAAGCTGCACGGAAAATACAGTTTGACATAAATTAAAGTCAAATGAACGCAAAAAAGATAATCTACATATCTCTCTCCCTATACATACAGAGAAAATTATAAATTTATCATAGTCTATATTTTACTTTAAGCTTTAAGTGGGAATTAAGACAAGTGACAAAAATTGAATCATTTACATAAATATATGCATGATTGGGATGATAAAAAATGCCAACTAATTTCGATGCACTGAATCGAAAAAAAAAAAAAAAATACAGAAAATTTGGTGGTTGAAATAGTTGTTGCCGTTGATTCATTTGTTTTCGACAAATGATAGCAACAAGCAGAATGTCAAGCGTTTATTTTTTTTTGCATAAACCTTTGTACAAATGAGCAAATTAAGCGAAGTGAGATCTTATGTTTTTTGTTTGATTATAACAATAATTAAGGTTTAATTACGTAGGAAGATTTGGTGGTTCAATTTCATCTAAATTAATTTCTCTATAAATTTGTTTCACTTTGCTTTTTTCCCCTCACAAAATAATATTTGGACATTTGCCAAAAAGATTTTTTCTATTCAGTAATCGTTTTAATTCCACATAGAAAGTGATTAGTAAAAAACAGAAAAAAAAAAAAAGAGAATACTCCATATTTTTATTGAAATTATCGAATATATATTGATTATTATAATAATTAATTTTGTGTCTCATGTTTTTTAGCTTAGATTTCAATGTTACATTTTACTATTTTGGTTTTTTTGTGAAAAGAATCGCAGACTCTTGATTCGGTATGAATAATCGAAAAGAAATTGAAAATTGAAAATGGACAATATGAAATCACATACTCCTGAAATTCGAATGAACATGAAACACATAATGGATCTACTCGCGATTGAACATTTTTTCATATATATTTGTCTATGCAATTCAGTGAAAAGGTTTGAAATTCGTTTCAAAGTGAAATATTCGTAGAAAATTCGTAAATTTGGTCAATATATGTACATATAATGCAAGTGTGTATCTTGTAAGCAGAAACAAATTACAAAAACAACAACCTGTGTACGCATCAATGAAGAATGAAGAGAGAATGAAGGATGTGACAAGAGCACAGTCTTTTTGAATTACGAACTGAGTGATTATTGCGTAGATTATTCGCAAATTCGCTAGATATTCGATTGATTCGGTGCATCAGTAATAATTCGAAAAGAAAAGTCGATGTATTTGTTCGAGTTCAAATCCCCTAGGATAGAATGTACATTGTACATCAGGGACTTCCTTTGAATTTTTCACCGTTGATCATACCTGAGCTCGACGGTGTCAGAAGTTCTGTTCGGACAGTTCGAGTTCGAAAATATTCCAATTTTGATGTTCGTGTTCGTTCGTGTTCGGTTTGAATTGTTCGAATTCATAAAAAAGGGTTCGCGTTTGTTCTGTTCGAATCAAAACTCGAACGAACACGAACAATTCGGGTTCGTGAGCAGCTCTAGTCAGAACCTATGCTTTCAATCATTGTGTCGTTGTTTGAAAAAGGCAATATGTATAAAAATGTTCATACTATTAATACCAAAACGGAATGTAATTTTTTTTTTCACTTTTTTTCATTTTTTTCTCAAATATAAATTGAAAACATTTATTTTTATGATAAAATAATCTTGAATAATTGGTAGTAATTGAAAAAAGAAAATGTTTTTACATACAGTATAGCAATTTGACATAGTAATGTGCTCCATTGAATTGTCCTTTCAATTAAGTGACATATGTTGCTTGTATTAAGCTCAAATTGTTTCTATATTGCAATCCGTTGACCCACATTTTGATAGCGGGCATAAAAATCTGCAATGACAGCATTTTTATATATCTTGTTTCGACTTGCAAAAAAGTTTGGTTTTTTTTTAAAAAAAAAAAAAAGATCTGATGCACGATTTAAATGACTTTATTAATTCCAATAATATTTTATAACATGACTAGTATAGGTTAAAAAAAAAAGGTGAAGTTTGGTGTAATAGCAAAGATAAGACCATTCAAGTTTGTAACGTTGCGCTCATCGATTGAGTTTATCAGCAATCATAAGTAATCGTTATGCTATTCAAGTGAATTAAAGGCGGGATTTACCTGCAAGTATTTAATATGCTCAAAGGCGCATGCGTACAGTTATAATTATTGCGTATATTGAACACAATGTCGAGCTGCCTATAATACATATAAATTGAAAGGAAATATAGAACAAATTTTCAAAATTCTTTCACAGTGCTAAATATTATTGAATGTTTATAAATCTAATCCGTTTGAATCGGGTCAATATCTATTATTAGATAGAACAACAAATATTAAATCACTTATAGTTATGAATTTTCAATGAAACAAAGATATTCAAAAAGTGTTGAATTTTGAAAAAAAGATTTTCATTGGATAGTTCCATGGATGTGAATATATTGAAACAAAACGAAATGGAAATGTAATTCTATTATGTTTTACTGAGGCACTTATTGTAATATGAGATTTATTTGCAATTTGAAAAAAGCAAAAAATGACAATATAGCATGCGAAAACCGTCAATGAAATGGTAACATTCACAATTGGATTTTGATGTTAATACTATTTATTTCAATTCATTAAATTACATTGTGATAATGCAATGTTTAATTATAACCTACGTAGGTTCGATTAAATTTGATTTTATTCGTTAAAGTCAACTATTTTTGGTATATTTTTGTATTCCGTCATATCGAAAATATAGAATATTGTGGTTAGAAGGCAGTAGCAATAAAACTAACATTCAAATTACAAGTGCTACGATTGAGCTCATAGAATTATAGCCACATTAAAGAAAATGACCTGTTTGTTGGGCGGTAAAATAAAAAAAAAAAAAGAAAACTCTAAAATTCTTCTAAAATTTCGGCTTTGAGATACTTTTAGTTTTGGTTGGTGACATTAAAACATTTCGCCTTAGCATTCTTCTTTAATGTCTGAAGTAATCACCAATTCACACACAAAAAAAGAAGAAATAATTGAAGTGTCACATTAACTTTTAGCTTTAAAAATAATTCTACATAACGCCAGACAAAACAAACATTTGACAAACAGACAAATCAGTTAAACACAAAAGTGAAAAAGTGAACATAGTAAAATCCGCAAAATACAAAAAATTCTATAGATTACCATTTTTTTTCTTTTAAATTTGAACTGCCCAATATATACTTTTGATTTATTGCATACAATACAATGTCAACTGTTTTAGCTAAAAATAACACAATAATATATCAAAGTCATTAGTCGATTAACGGTCAATTCAAATTTGACTTACAAAAGAAAAAGGAAGAAATAAAACAACAAAACATTGAATGAAAACCAATACAAAAACTCGCTTAGTTTATGAATATTTTTCTACAAAATCGCAATTCGAATTAGTCATTCTGATTTTACTTCACTAAGAAATAAGGATTTTGAAAATAGAATAAAATGTCATGTTTTGGCACATTGACAATGCCTTTTTGTTCTATTTATAAAAATCAACAAGTTCCTTTCTGAAAACCAACATTACTTTATGATTGTTATTCATTGATTTAACCGTAATATATATTGTATTACGCATTTTCATTTGATCGAAGGAATAAGATGAAAAAAAAAAAAACAAAAACAGCTTGCACACGTAATTGAAACTTAGTATCACTGATCCTTCCGGTATCCCCATTTGAAAATGAATATATATACATATTACAATGTTGTCCCGCACGGACTTAAATTTATTGTATAGGATTTTTTTGATAGGAAAAATCCGATTGTGCTAAAAATTAATCCCAAAGTATTGAAATAATTTTAATATTGTTTTAAGCAAAATGATTTCATTTAAAAAAAATCAATGAAACATTTAAATGTATAATAATAGTACATATGAACGTATAAAGTATTTTTGAAGAAGTACTTATCCGAATATACATGCATATTTTAAACTGTGACAGCATAGCTGTCAACAATGTTAATCATTGAATAACAAAAAAAACAAAAAAAAAAAAAACAAATTTTTCCCCAACATAACAGTAAGCCGATATTATTATTGTGGAATCGTGTTTTGGTAGATAGCATCAACGGTATACAATCTGTGTTCAAGAACTGTTAATTTGATTATTTATTAGGAAATAAATTGCCAAAGATTTTCTTTGCTCATATTGGACTCTATATTAAAAATTATTACGATGAATCGTATCATCTTATCGGAATGAGTCTATTGTTTATTTGTTTTCATCTTCCGTTAAACAATAAAGCTATTTGTTTGACAAATTTCTATCCAATGTGCTTTTCAGTGCTCAAATTCACAATGAAAAAATATAAAATGTCATTTGAATGACCGTATTGTTACATTGTTTTCAGATGGAGTTTAACAATTGTTATCAATCTTTGCAACGCCATGGAATTCAATCCAATGTTATACGCTTTGCAATTCTTGATAGTGGTGGCATCATTTGAAAACATATCAATCATTCAAAATTATTGGAAGAAAACGGAAAAGTCCCGAAGCTGCCAAGCCAAGAAAGAAAATTAAAATTACACAACTAAAAACGATAAAGAAAAGTGCCAAAAAAGGTTTACAAATACAATCAGGAAACAGGGTGAAGATTTGGAAATGCGAATAAAAGATGAGGAAAAAGTGAACGACGAATTGAAAACAAAACAGCTCCGTGACCAAATTATATTTTTTGTATTGGATATGACACGTGGTTTTATCCTCGGTACACTTAACATCCACTGTTTGTTCTATTTCAACACCAGTAACGTTGAACAAATGGAAAAATTTTTTCAGTGCATTCGTCGACAAGCATATTATGGAATAATTAATGGAATATTTCCGAGGTACTCAATTTAGGCTCCCCCTACCCAGCCTGACAAGTTTCTGCAAACGTATTGAAAATTGCACTATAATTTAGTGATTAATTAGTGATAATTTGTGACGCGATTTGTTTTGCACAATACCAAACTTATTTTGACCTCAGGTGGTAAAATCGTTTTAAGCCTATTACTCAAAAGGCTATTGGCGAAAATATTTATTGGGTCGAAAAACTAATGATACAGAAATTTAGTGATTAATTTGTGATTTGTAAATATGCTTTCAAATCCGTAACATCTCCAACCAGAAAGCCATTAGAAGATCACAACAGAAATGTGGTTTTCGGTAGAAATTATGAAAAGGCCCTCTTCAAAATGTGACACTAAACTCAAAAATCTCCGCACTATAATTTAGTGCCCAATTTGTGATTGACAAATATGCCATTGGATGAATTTGTGATCAACAAATATCGTCCTCAATCAATAATTTTTGGGGGTTGTGTGTTCAGAAAAATTTCTCGATAATATCTACAACTTTGCCGAAGACACCGAAGAAAAGTTCCCTATTGTTTAGAAGTTAGAATTTGATGAAAACCCGATTTTTCGTCTTTTATGGGCGCCTGGCCCCCAAATCCCCCAGATTCAGCCCCTCAAATTTTGCCCAAATTATTTTTTCCCCATTTCCAACACGATTGTATGGTTGAAATTTTCAAATTTTTCCGTCACTTCGAGTGGTTTACTAGTAAGCTTTATCAAATACTTTTGAACCAATGCTTGAAGTGCCTCAAAAATGTCCCAGAAGTGAAATTTGTTCAGAAATGAACATTACTACATTTGGAGTATTTGGGACTGGTGTCCAAAACCTTCTCCCGGGCAAGAGCTTTCCAACGGTACCCAGAACTTCGGTTGAGTGGTTTTGGTTATCTTCAAAATATACGTCGTAAATTTTATATATCGCAAATTTTAATAGTGGGCGGCATGTTTTTCTTATGGTAAATTTTTCAAAAAAAAAATTTTATATATCGCAAATTTTAATAGTGGGCGGATGTTTTTCTTATGGTAAATTTTTCAAAAAAAAAATTTTATATATCGCAAAATTTTAATAGTGGGGGCATGTTTTTCTCATAGTAAATTTTTCAAAAAAAAAATTTTATATATCGCAAAATTTTAATAGTGGGGGCATGTTTTTCTTATAGTAAATTTTTCAAAAAAAAATTTTTATATATCGCAAATTTTAATAGTGGGGGCATGTTTTTCTTATAGTAAATTTTTCAAAAAAAAAATTTTATATATCGCAAAATTTTAATAGTGGGGGCATGTTTTTCTTATAGTAAATTTTTCAAAAAAAAAATTTTATATATCGCAAAATTTTAATAGTGGGGGCATGTTTTTCTTATAGTAAATTTTTCAAAAAAAAATTTTTATATATCGCAAATTTTAATAGTGGGGGCATGTTTTTCTTATAGTAAATTTTTCAAAAAAAAAATTTTATATATCGCAAAATTTTAATAGTGGGCGGATGTTTTTCTTATAGTAAATTTTTCAAAAAAAAATTTTATATATCGCAAATTTTAATAGTGGGCGGATGTTTTTCTTATAGTAAATTTTTCAAAAAAAAAATTTTATATATCGCAAAATTTTAATAGTGGGGGCATGTTTTTCTTATAGTAAATTTTTCAAAAAAAAAATTTTATATATCGCAAATTTTAATAGTGGGGGCATGTTTTTCTTATAGTAAATTTTTCAAAAAAAAAATTTTATATATCGCAAATTTTAATAGTGGGGGCATGTTTTTCTTATAGTAAATTTTTCAAAAAAAAATTTTTATATATCGCAAATTTTAATAGTGGGGGCATGTTTTTCTTATAGTAAATTTTTCAAAAAAAAAATTTTATATATCGCAAAATTTTAATAGTGGGGGCATGTTTTTCTTATAGTAAATTTTTCAAAAAAAAAATTTTATATATCGCAAATTTTAATAGTGGGGGCATGTTTTTCTTATAGTAAATTTTTCAAAAAAAAATTTTTATATATCGCAAATTTTAATAGTGGGGGCATGTTTTTCTTATAGTAAATTTTTCAAAAAAAAAATTTTATATATCGCAAATTTTAATAGTGGGCGGATGTTTTTCTTATAGTAAATTTTTCAAAAAAAAAATTTTATATATCGCAAAATTTTAATAGTGGGGGCATGTTTTTCTTATAGTAAATTTTTCAAAAAAAAAATTTTATATATCGCAAATTTTAATAGTGGGGGCATGTTTTTCTTATAGTAAATTTTTCAAAAAAAAATTTTTATATATCGCAAATTTTAATAGTGGGCGGCATGTTTTTCTTATAGTAAATTTTTCAAAAAAAAAAATTTTATATATCGCAAATTTTAATAGTGGGGGCATGTTTTTCTTATAGTAAATTTTTCAAAAAAAAAATTTTATATATCGCAAATTTTAATAGTGGCGGATGTTTTTCTTATAGTAAATTTTTCAAAAAAAAAATTTTATATATCGCAAATTTTAATAGTGGGGGCATGTTTTTCTTATAGTAAATTTTTCAAAAAAAAATTTTATATATCGCAAATTTTAATAGTGGGGGCATGTTTTTCTTATAGTAAATTTTTCAAAAAAAAAATTTTATATATCGCAAATTTTAATAGTGGGGGCATGTTTTTCTTATAGTAAATTTTTCAAAAAAAAAATTTTTATATATCGCAAATTTTAATAGTGGGCGGATGTTTTTCTTATAGTAAATTTTTCAAAAAAAAAATTTTATATATCGCAAAATTTTAATAGTGGGGGCATGTTTTTCTTATAGTAAATTTTTCAAAAAAAAATTTTTATATATCGCAAATTTTAATAGTGGGGGCATGTTTTTCTTATAGTAAATTTTTCAAAAAAAAAATTTTATATATCGCAAAATTTTAATAGTGGGGGCATGTTTTTCTTATAGTAAATTTTTCAAAAAAAAAATTTTATATATCGCAAATTTTAATAGTGGGGGCATGTTTTTCTTATAGTAAATTTTTCAAAAAAAAAATTTTATATATCGCAAATTTTAATAGTGGGGGCATGTTTTTCTTATAGTAAATTTTTCAAAAAAAAAATTTTATATATCGCAAATTTTAATAGTGGGGTCAGAAAAAGGGGGATGTTTTTCTTATGGTAAATTTTTCAAAAAAAAAATTTTATATATCGCAAAATTTTAATAGTGGGGGCATGTTTTTCTTATAGTAAATTTTTCAAAAAAAAATTTTTATATATCGCAAATTTTAATAGTGGGGGCATGTTTTTCTTATAGTAAATTTTAATAGTGGGCGGATGTTTTTCTTATAGTAAATTTTTCAAAAAAAAAAATTTTATATATCGCAAAATTTTAATAGTGGGGGCATGTTTTTCTCATAGTAAATTTTTCAAAAAAAAAATTTTATATATCGCAAATTTTAATAGTGGGCGGATGTTTTTCTTATGGTAAATTTTTCTAAAAAAAAATTTTATATATCGCAAAATTTTAATAGTGGGGGCATGTTTTTCTCATAGTAAATTTTTCAAAAAAAAATTTTTATATATCGCAAATTTTAATAGTGGGGGCATGTTTTTCTTATAGTAAATTTTTCAAAAAAAAATTTTTATATATCGCAAATTTTAATAGTGGGGGCATGTCTTCCGAAATAATATTTGCTTACATCCTGATTTCGCACATGAAAAATATATAATAATTGAATAATTGAAAGATTCATAAACTTTTTATTCTGATGTAAAAATACAATTTATTGAAAATCGCAAACGTTTTCGAGCATTCATCTGCTCAACTTCAGGCTGAAAAAACGTTTGCGATTTTCAATAAATTATTATATTTTTACATCAGAATAAGAAGTTTATGAATCTTTCAATTATTCAATTATTATATATTTGATATAAAACTGGTATAGTTGTTCAAAAGATAAAATTCTCATTTATCGGAGAAAATACCGGATAAAAATCTACTGAAAAAGATTAAGAAAGAATTGAAACCGATCAAGTTTGGAGACGGAAAGAGCTATTTCTATGGCATGAAGAGTAAATGGTTGACGGTAAATAAAATTGAAAATTGTAGTGTTTGTGTGTTTTTTCTATGGTTTCTATTGTTCATTGATTTTGGTGTTTACTTTGATTCTGGTGCATTCGATATCACGAACGAAAAAGAAAAGCGGCCCTAAAACGAGGTGAAAGGACTAAGCTTCGTGAATACAAAAATTTCACCGTCATTGAAATTTAAGCGAAACCACATCACCACCGTTAAACAGGCATTGCTCGATATGTTGATTAACATTGGATGCACACACAAAGCATTTTTGAGAAAAAATGGCTTACACAAAGCAAACAACGAGATTAAAAGACATGAATGGGACAGCCTATGGAGATCGTATTTCCATGTCGACGTATTGGAAAGCACCAAATCCATTTTCCAGAAAACCAAAGACGAAGAAATGGCAGAGCTCGATGCAAAATTAAAAAACGCCGAGCAGATTAATTGTTTTGATCACGTATTTCGTTTGGTGTCGATCAATTGATGGTGTCGAAAACGTGAAAAAAAATTAACGAATCGGATTGATGATGATATGAAGAACAGCGCAAATCATTTGATGAAGAGCCTGGGCTACGGTCAGAAAATTATCCCACATACGTCGATTATATTTTATGGTATTTTTAGAAGAAATTCGAGGCATACACCCAATACCGATAATATCGAGAATTTTGTTCTTATCTTCTTTCGTTATGATTTAAAATATTTGACAATTTGGGAGAGCCGTGGTTCTATTATAGCTACTATTATATGTATTGTATAGAGTACATGAAATCCCAATGGATTAACATTAAATCCTTTCGGATTTTTTCTATCGAAAAATCCATAATTATTCAAAATCTAATACTTTTCGTTTTAAACAGTAGACAGGAGATTTAATTTCAATTTACAATCAAGAGATGGCAGCTTAGCCTTACTATTTATTCAAGCTTTTTCAACATTTGTTTTTTGACGACGATTTTATTGAAATTTGGTGCACATTTGTGAAAAAAAAGAAAAGCAAAATTAATGTCAAAAAGCAATTACATTTATTGTAAAGTGGTTCAACATATTTATATGTCACGTATTTCAAAATGTGAATATACTTCATTTTTGTTTTCGACAAACGTTACATCAAAATCTTATCTTTTGTAAGGAAATAACATAAACATAAGTAACAAAAAAAGAAAAAAAAAGAAGATAATTCATATACAATTTATTTGTATATTCCTCTCTTTTGAAAGTAATATTTTCAAAGAAAACTCTCTGTAATAACTTCTTCAAGATATAAAAATATTTTGACGTTATTTCATTTTGCATAACTTGTTTACTATTCATCAAAAATTATTGTTATTTCCTAATGATTGATACATTTTTTTTTTTTACTATCATTGTATTTCAAAAATAATGATACATTTAACTAAATCAGATACATCATTTATGAACTAAGTGATGTCTCTACAATTCTACATCATTTTTACGCTAATCTTCTGTTAAAAATCTTTCCATTGCAAGTTACCAATCATTTTTAAATTTTTATCTGTCAAGAAAAAAAAAAAAAAGAAATGTTCCGCCCTCTAACTAACGTTTACTTTCCAGAATACCAAGAGAATAAAAATAAATAGGAGATAAATATTTCAGAAAATTTCTTAAATGAAAATAATTAATATAAATTAGGTAGAAATTAAGCCAGGCTGTGGTTCGTGATTCCAAAAAGTCATAAACTCAAGCGCAGAAATATGTAATAGGAAAAAAACCATATTTTTTTAAAAGTTTAATACAGTAAATGTTTGCAAGAAATTTTAAATTATTCTGTAAATTAAATGAATTTGTCTCATTTGTTCGCAGTTTAATTTGTTTTTGTGATATTGTGCTTTTGAGTTTATATATTCGAATTCAATATAAGAAACTTCGGTAAATTCGGCAAAAACTGTATCGAAAACTCAATATTTTGATCAGTATTAGAATTCTGATGCTTTTTCGCAAAAATCATTCGAAAAGTATGTTTAGGACGTCATTCACAGAGGGAAAATATTTTATGGACACATTTCCAGGAATTTACATTATACATGTATGCAAAATATTCTCCTGTGTGACTGTGGGTCAAGCATAAATTCCGAATTTTTCATTGGAAAATGTCATTTTGTGGAAATGATTTTCAAAAGATCTTATTAGTTTTTGTTTCCCAAAGATACTTTCCGTACGATTTTTGTGGTAACTCATCCGAAGTGAACCACAGTGCTTAAATTTTAACTCATTCCGGCCAGCATAAATTCAAATTAGCATGCGCCAAAGTTTTTTATGTTGTAACGTTTTAATTAAGTGAAAATTTTGATGGATAAATAGATACATACATAGATAGATAATGGATGCATTTTTATTTTATTTATTATTGCGATTCAATTGAAATAATTAATTTTCAAGTTAATAAATAATAATGTTGGATTCTTTGATTTTTTTTTTTTTTTTTTTTTTTTTAAATTTTGTTTTTAATCAATAATAGACACAATTAAATGACTAAAAACTACTTTCGGATGCCCCAATTTTCGGTATTGACAACAAGTTCAGCCGAAGTTATTACAGATCCCAAGTGATTTGTCGCGGTGCATGAATATGTATCAGTATCACCTGAAAAAAGGTGCAGATATATTTATCATTAATGTTAGAAAACAAGTAGATATTTATCTAAAATATTCACTTGGCACTGTGTTGGGAATAATTAGACGGCAAATTGAATTTCGAAATTCAACAAAATATTTGCCAGAACCATTTTGAATGAGCGTTTCATTTCGATACCATTGAACATACGGATGTGGATCGCATTGTACAATACATTCAAATCGTGCTGTTTGCCCACTGTGTACGGCGATATCTTTCAAAGGCTAAAATTAAATGAATTATAGAGCTCCTGCATTTACATTGAATATAAATAATTTTTTTAAAACATACCACTACGAATACAGGCTCATATTTTGGTAATTTTTCTTGTTCGTGTGATGTATCAACAATTGCATAATTGTTTTGGACCGGTGTATAAGATCGTTGCCCTCGGGTTATTTCTGAATTAAATTAACAAATGAAATGTAATTATTATAATCTGAAGAACTTACTATTTTCGATTCATTAATTTTGTGTTTACTTTTCGAAATGTGAGAAAAAAAAAAAACAAAAAAGTTTATGACTTACGCATATAGTCTTAATCCTCTCCAACAAAAATTCATGCAATTAAGTATGAAAGGCTTCTGGAACCACACACATATACACCAAAATAGCAAAAGGTAGCGCACACATTAATTAAAACAAATATTACAACAAAACTCAAAAATTATTCCATTTCCGTAAGCAAGTGTAAGCATGCGAATGTATAAGATTAGTTAATTAGCACACCGAGCAGAAGAATTTTCTTTCTTTTTTTTTTCGATATCAAGCTTCACTCAGTTGATATGTTTCTTTAATATTTTCAAGGAAGGAATATTTAAAACCAATAATAATGTCACATATTGTTCACTTACACCTTTAAATAAATGAATGTAAAATGAATTGGAAAAAATTAATAAATGAATGAAATTAGTCAGATAACTTGCAAATATCGAGAAATGAAGAACTCAAATAATATAAACAACATTGAAATCATACAATTGACGAACTAACTTAGCGAGCGTGTTTGGAAGTTTTTTCAGATATTTTGTATCAAGAACGAATATGAAAAAAGCAGTTGCATTTTCTTTGTTCATATATGCACAACATCAATAACAATATCGAAGCAATAATTTTTGCAATTTTAACTTTAAATAAACTGTTCATTGGCTAACTAATAAAAACAAAAATGCACCTTTTCGTGGTGAATATTGTTCTCTAATCCTCGGTGTATCGTTATAAAATTCATCTATATTGAATGAAACGGTTGGCTGTTTTTTGCCCAATAATTTTTTCTTATTTTTTCGAGACATAAAATCATAAACGTTGTTCTTATCATTTTGCTGTTTCCAAATATTATTTTTGATCGATTTTTCATGGAAAACTGGTATATCAATAACTCCAGCTGAATTATGTAAAAATTGTTTGGAGACTGGGGTGTGGCATTTGCTGCTGCCAGCAATATATTTTCTACCTTCACCCGGGAAAATGATGCCAAACTCATAGCCAAAATCGTATTTAAAGTAAATAAGACCAGTATCCGCATTTGGACATTTCGTACCTGATAACAATAAGTAAAATGGATTTTTTTTAAACAAAAAAAAAAAAAAAAAAAATGTTGTTAAAATGAATTGTTTGAAACAAAAAATCAATTGGATCATTTTCTTGATTTTTCATAGAGTTTTGATGTTATTGAAAATATGGTTGAAATGCCATTTGTCAAATATAAATGAAACCCATGCAAATTTCATTGTTTTTATGATTTATGTGTTTTAGATTTCAATTGAAAACATGAATTTATCAACTTACCGTACTGAGACAATCTTTCGTCATAATTTGATTGGGATGGTGATCGTATTCGGCTATATTTCGGAGTTGAATGCATAATATTTATGTCATCCTTACTTAATGATTCGAAGTTAGCTTTCTTTTTGGAACGGAATCTATCCAAAGTTTGTGTTGTGAAGTTTGTTTGTTGTTGTTGTTGTTGTTGTTGTTGTTGTTGTTGTTGTTGTTGTTGTTGTTGTTGTTGTTGTTGTTGTTGTTGTTGTTGTTGTTGTTGTTGTTTTGTTTTAAGCATGGTGAATTTAATGGAACACATTTAATTTTACTTGGCATTTCGACAGTATTCACATCGAATTCCATCGGTGTTAATATTCGTTCAAAATGATGTTTTGGTACGTTAGACGATCGATTCTGATTTGGTGGTGATACATGGCGATAATGTAAATGATCTTGTTCAATTGTATTTGGTGTCCAAACCGGCCGTATTTTAATTGATTCAATTTCACTGTCATAATCACTTTCACGAAACTCACCGGGAATAAATTTCGTTGGAGTTGGCGGTGGACGTAATTTTTGACGTGAAATACTCGAACATGGTGAAAAGTGAGACGGATATAATTCTTTTGATTTGTCAAAATCAGACTGTAAATTCGATTGCAATTGCATTTGTTCTTGTTCATGGTGTTGTTGATCATATGTGATAATTTTTTGTGTGGATGTTACATTAACAATTCGTTGACAGCTTTTTGATTCCTCTTGTATTGCCAAATGACTGCTACTTTTTGCGGAGACATTTTGTTGATTGTGATATGGTGGTCCAGCAGTGGCTGTGTAAAATTGTTTCGATTGAGATGAATGCGATGTGAATGGTTTATTTGAAAAACGTGCCGAAACTGGCGTTGGTTTTAATAATTGTATATTCCGTGTTAGCTGTTCGTTGACTGATGTAAATTGTTGCGGTTTTTCAAAATCATTTGGCAAAATTGGTGATGTAATTACTGATATTGTTGACGAACGACCCGTTGTTGGTGTTAATTTAACTGATTTGTATTGAGAATTTTCAATATCTGAATCAGATTCAGGGCGCCAAATTGGTTGCGATCTATTTGCAATCTCTCTTTCGAAATCATTCTCTTTAAATTTCACCAAACTTGACCGGCATGATCGACGTTCATCAGTTTTATTCTCCTCAGTAGTAAATGAAACATTTGAACAGACTGATGTGTTGAATTGATTCTGCAAAAAGAAAAAAAAAATATCACTTTGAAATTGTCTCTGTATACAGAATGAATGATTTTGTGGATTTTGCTTCATGCAAATGAAAATGAAAATGAAAATGTAAAACAAGTTATATTTATGATTATTCATGATCAATACACATATTATTAAGGATGGTTTAAGCACTATGTTCTAAAATTGAATCAAGTGAAAGCAAGGAAAAATGTTTATTTTGAATATTGTTATTGACTTGATTTAGGTTAAGGATCTTTTGCACATATATATTTTTTGGCACACAAACACACTCATTTCGAACCTTTTCTGGTGCTTTTGGTGTGGGAACTGTAAATTGGTCAAAATTCTTTCTTTGTAATGAATTATCGTGTTCATAGAAAGTGTGTTTAATATGATTAACAATTTTATTTTCTTCAATAATTTTTGATTTATCTGGCTGTTTCATCATGGATGATTCATATGTTTCAATTGGAATCGTTTTTGGCGATGGTGGCATTGTTCTTACTGTGTATGGTAGTACTTTTGATGGTCCCTTTTCCAATTCTCTTTCCAAACATTTTTCAATGTTTTCAACAATTGACGGTTTTTTTTCAAATGTTGGACGTGGAGCAAAACAAAATTCTGGTGCCTCTCCTGGTTTTAATTCTATATTTGATGTCATTTCATTTTCATTCAATTGATATCCATTTACGATTGGTGTTGCATATTTTACCAAAGCTGGAGCTTTTAAATCATAACTGCTTGTCCATTGATTTTGTTCATATTCTTGCATTTTCTTTGAAAAATTGTCTAACGTTTTTTTGATCGGATTCATTGCAAAAGTTTGATTTTGTTTATCTGGTTGGACATTTGATGAATCAATCTGTTCATTCCATATTGGAATTGATTTATGAATACTTTTTTCTTTATCGAATTGTTCTAATGTTTTTATATGTTCTGATACGCTCGAGTAATTGCCTTTGTAATCAAAATTCGAATCATTGATTTGTTTGTCATGAATTAAATTTGTGTTGTTTGTGATTGTTGTTGGTGTTGGTGTTGATGTTGATGTTGATATTAATCTGGGAGTTGGTGTTTCTAATGTGGTGTATATAATGTTTTCAAATGTATTTGTGGCAATCGAATGTTTATTCTGATCGGTTGGTTGTTGTGGTGATATTGAAATATTTTGTATTGGGGATTTCGTTTGAATGCCAAATATTTCTTTTGATTCAAATGGTCTTGGTGATGGATTAAATGTAATATCGGGAAGTGGTGATTTATGTTCCATACGCATTGTTGTTTCAGTTATTCGACAAGTTTCAGTATGTATTGTTTGTTCGCTGGTTCCATGCGAATTTGATTGTGCAATGGTTTCAGTTTGCGAGGAATGATACGGTTTGGTTAAAATTGAGGGCTCCTTTTGATTTATTCATTTTGTAGAACATATTTTTTTAGAAATTTTAGTAAAAAATTTAAAAAGAATTAAAAAAAACAATTCGAAACATTTTAAAACATCAAAAATAATCAAAAATCTAATCTATCACAAAGTAGTTAAAAATTTCTATGTGAACTCGTTCAGGCATCTATAAAGAATTGTCTTGTTCGACGTTAAAATATGTAAATTATAATATGTGAGAATGAATATTCTATCATCTTTATCTCGTCATCATGAGTGAAATAGCGAAAAGTATGAAATTTTAACAGAGCGCACTAGCGCTATATCAGGAACTTCGGAGTATTCATATGTACACCTCAAAATATACCAATCAGGTAGACTATTTGCTTGCATTCTGAAATAACTCCTTTAAATGTGCTAACTGGTCAGTTATTACAGTATTTTATACAACTCAATATATATTCATGTTATTTCAAAAACGATATATTTCATTTGAAATATATAATATTTTAAAATATTGAAATTAAAATGTGAATTTTCATTTCACATTGAAATTCGCATAAATTCCTAATTTTGGGCGAAAAAAATCCAAATTTTTATCGCTCTTATATTTTAAGTTTTTTTTTTTTTTTTTTTTTTTTGGAAAACTAATCTCTTTTTATTAAAACACTGATGCGTGTGGGTCAAGTGCATCAATTACATTTGAAAAAAAATGTTCCGATATTATATGTCATAGATTCTATGATTTTTGCTCTACTCGCTCTTGGGCATACATTCTGGTATTTGAAAATCAAGGGGAGGGGGGGCAATTTCAATTTTTTTCAATTTTTGGAAGGGGGTATTTATATAATTATATATTCAAATTATAATTTGAAATGTACTACAATTAGATAATATAAATTGAACATTTAGAATAATAAGTATAAAAATTATTTATGAATGACAAATTTAATTTTAAAGATATAAAGTAAACATTTGGTTAGTATTTTATGTGATTTGAATATGCAATCGATTTCTTGAATTTAAATTGGCTTATTTATAGGAATGAAAGTTTTGGCAAATATTTCTTTTTCAATTCGTCTTCGTTCAAGAGACTGAGGTCTTTATTAACTTGTTTTCTAGGATCATCAGTGCGCCAATGGTTTTCTTTTATCCAAAAAAAAAAGCGAGAGAGCCTTGCGCATCTTCCAAATGCTCTAGTGTTAGTCTTGATCTTCTCGAACATTTTATATGATTCATTATAGAAAATCCTCTTTCGGCATCGGCACTTCCGATAGGTAAAACCAAAAGAGTTTGAATCAATTTAGTAGTTTGAGAAGTCCAAAAAATCCCTACTTCATTTAAAAAATGCGACCAAAACGCATTTGTTTCTGTTTTTTTATTTTTCAAGACACAAAAATTTTCACTTTCAATAATTGACTCTAATAATTTACCCCAATCCCTGACAACTTCTTTACAATTCTTTAATTGGAATAATTGACACAGTTTTGAGATCATTCTGGTACCATAAGATATTGATTGGCTTATGTCACTGGGAATTTCTGATGGGTGGAATATTTTGAATGCATTAAGTTCAGACATTGGAAAATACGAATTGATCTCATTTATAAGTCGGTTCAAAAATGCATCGCGTATTTCGGTAACGAATAGAATGATTTAATCATCTGTACCTCTATCATGAAGTAAAGGGATTATCAAATAAACAAGAAATGTTCTCAATGCAAAATTTAATTGAAGAAAAATAACGAAGCGATAAATTTATTTTTGCATTCAATTTTTATTATCGTGATTAGGGTATATTTTATCTCTCAAAAATCGATTGTAATGTTTTGTATCATAGGAAATAAAATTTTTTTTTTTTTTTGAGGGGTCCCAAAATTTCAAGAGGGGTAATTTTCCAATCGAGTGCTCAGGGGGAGGGGGTGCTGCAAGGTGGGCAAATGGACCCCTGAAACCCCTGTACCAGAATGTATGCTCTTTGGATTTATAAAATGACCATGATATATTTATAAAATACATACCCTGTGTCCATCAATATTTTCAATAGTAACTGTTTTCATAGTGTCAATCATTGGTTCCGGCGTTGGTTCTAAAATCACGAAATCAGCAATGCTTTGTGTTTCGCCAGCTTCGTTAACAGCTTTAACCATGTATCTACCTTGATCTTGTTTGCATACTGTAATTATGGTTAATCATTGAAGTGTTTACATATAATTTAGGTGTGCTCTTTAATTGATACCTTTTTCAATAATCAAAGTGTGACAATTTCCACTCGATGTAATTTTATGTGTTGAAAGATTTGCTTCAATTAACGGTTTTTCGTCCTTGTACCATGTAATCGTTGGTTGAGGTGTACCCGAAACTTCGATGTCCATGATTACTCGTTCACCATTTTTAGCTACCTTTGCTTGAAGTCTATGACCAAAAACTGGTGGAAAAATTGATTCTGAAAACGAGCAAAATTTCAATTCAAATTTTCAAATGTTCTAATTCGACTCAAAATGTTTACATACTTTTGACAACAACATCAGCTGTACTAAGAGCATTTCCAATTGAATTTGTTGCACTACAAGTGTAGCGGCCTGCATCAGCAACGGTCACATTTTGTATGGTAATAGCGATGCGATTATTTTTACATAGAATGTGTACATGTTCTGTTTCCAAAAGTGGCTCATCATTTTTTGTTAATTTAATTTCAGGTGTTGGAAAGCCATCAATAATTGCTTCCATTGTCATACTGGTACCCTGTTCAACAATCTTTCCAATAAATGGTGAAATGAATTTTGGTGCTGATTCCTTTTTAGATGATTTTGGGAACATCGATTTCGGTTGTATAAGTGCATTTCCTTTTAGCTCTGTAAATTCATTTGTACCAAAATTAATAATTCTATCATTTTGTCCACCTAATGCGTTATTATTCATTAATATTGCAGGTGTTGTGTTTTGATAAGATTTAATTTGCGATGTATGCGTTGCGGTAGTTGATTGTTTTTTTATGGTAACATTTGAAGAACTCGTATCATATTCTTCCGTATAAAATTCAGTTTGTTGTGATGATGGTGGTGGAAAATCCGTACTCAATCGTATGTACGCTGAACATGATTCTTTATGGAAATCATTTTCGGCAATGCACGAAATTTTTCCAATTGTTTCATTAGTTATTGTTGGAATTGTAAGCAATTGTCGTTCACCGCTGATTGATGGCAAAAAGTTTGAACCTTGAACGGGTTTATCATTGAACAACCAACGAATTTTTGGTGTGGGCTTTCCAACAATTATACATTCAAATTTAACAGAATCGCCAATGTGGACGATTTTATCGGCAAAAATCTCTTTAAAAGCAAGGAAATGATGCATTTCTTCACTTTCCACTTGTTTATCTGGTAATGTTTCAGATGCATTTATTGTTTTTACAATTAAATGTGAAAAACATTTTGCATCACCAAGTGAATTTGATGCTTGCACTGTATAAACACCTTTATCATCGATTGATACATTTTTCAAAATTAATTTTGTTTTTCCATCATCTGGATTATATCCAAATTGAATGTGATTATTCTCAATGATTTCATTGCCTTTTAAAAACCATTTTATGATTGGTTTTGGTTTGCCAATCACAGTGCATTCTAATTCGATAGTTTCACCTTCATTAGCCAATATATCAGAAAGAAGCTTTTCAAAACGGGGTGCAAATCCATCCTCTGGGTTATTAAATGTTGTTGTATGGCGTTTGGTTGGATCAGTTTCGTTAATTGATTGAATTGTTAGCTTGCATGTACTAGAAGCTTCACCAGCTGAATTAATTGCAACTACTTTATATTCACCCATGTCTTCTATACAGGCCTCTTGAATAAATAATGAACATCTATCACCTCGAAATAGAAGCTGAATGTCTGATGATTCTTTAACTGGTTTATTTTCATGATACCAAATCACTTCTGGTTCTGGTGATCCACTAATTTCACACAGCAATTGCACCGATTTACCTTGGATTGCATTCACATTTTTCAAGGGCAACAAAACGGTTGGTTTTATTGCTTCAGATTCAGATGCGGTCATCTCTGGTTGTACTACGACAATTTCACAAGAAGTATACGCAATGCCAGCTATATTTTTTGCACAAAGTGTATATGTACCCGAATCTTTAAGCTGAACTTCACTTATAATCAACTTGACTCGATCGCTGTCGTGCTGCAACTGTAGACGAAAAATAATTTTACAGCAAATTTTCTATTGAGAGTTATTGAAAATGTTTATTTATTTCTATCTTCTTCCTTTTTTTTCATGTACGGAGTATAATATATAAGCAACGATCATCTTAACATGTATACATACGAATTGCTCAATAAAAATGTACAGAAATAAACATAAAATGTTATACGTCTATAGGTTAAAGCTATTGAAATATATTAAACATTTATTCGTTCGTATAAGTTTTCCTTTTCTCATAAAAGAAAAGTTGTAAATTTAGCTCATTTTTGTTTCGCACAAGAAAAATTGTTCAATGAGAAAGCGAGTTTCATATCTTGCCATACTGTGTGAGGTAAATGCACGTCCACAGTGCAAAAGAAAAAAAAAAATAGTAAACTACGAACCAATATGCCGAACAAAAATGGAAATGACGTGACAGGCCATAATCTTTGAAGAATTAATATCTACTTCACACAAGAACAAAATATATTATAAAAATAAAATTGTGAAAAATCAATGTTCACTCGATCTAAATGACTCTAAAGTATTTTTGTTTTAATTACATTTCAAATTTGTATTGACTTACTTTTATACGGTCATTTATTAGAAGCGGCTTGCCATTTTGCTTCCAGAAAATGTTTGGCTTTGGATCTCCGACTAATTCACAAACTAATTCAATTTGTTCCCCAACTGAAGCACTTAAATTATTCAAAACTTTTCGAAATTCGGGTCGAATGTGATAAATTTGTTGCGGCGGCGTTTGTAAAATGCCGTCAGATTCAGCTGTTTGCAAACATAAAAATGAAATCAAAAAAAAAAAAAAAAAAATAAAATAAAATTTGTTTACTTTTTGGTTGAGTGTTATTTTCCATTGGATAAATAAAGAGATTTTAACCAGATTGTGTTAAAAAAAAAAAAAAAAAAAATTAAAAGATAAATAATTCTATCACAAAATTATACAAAATATTATTTGAAATTTGACTTGATTGAAAACTAGGAAAATGAATAACCTTATGTCATAATATACTAAGCGACAAGTAACATGCATTGATCTGAATTTAAACTTGAACTAACCGTTTTCAACAAGTGAATTAATTGATTGTGGCGCAGCGTTTACTGTTAAAATAGCCGAGCACTGATCAACGCCTAAGATATTTTTAGCTAGCACCGTATATTTCCCAGTATGTTCATCAACAGATAAATGATCTAAGCGTAAAGTTGCTTCACCATTGTTATATGAAATATTATATCGTGGTGATACATCAACGCAGACATCATTTTTATACCAAGAAATTGTTGGCAGTGGATTGCCTTCAACAAAGCACTTCCAAATCAATGAAGATCCAGACAAACTTGTATAATTTTCCAATGGTTTCACAAAATTTGGTGGGTAAAGCATTTCGGTCGGTTCGATTGGTTGGATACACAATTTACCAGAAGTTTCGGTTGATCCTAAATGATTTTTTGCACAGCAAGTAAATATAGCCGAATCTTCATTAGTTGTTTTTTCAATAGAAAGTGTACACAGGTCATTATTATTGTGAATTTTGTAATGTGTATTTGTTGTGATTGGGAAGCCATCTTTAAGCCACTCAATCTGCGGTACTGGTTGACAATCACTCTGCAATTGACATACAAATTGACACTTTTCACCACTTTGAACGGTCATATTGGAAAGACAACGAATGAAACATGGCACTTTTTCTAATGAAAGTGTTTGCCGGGTTTCGGTAACTTTTACATTTAATAATAATTGTTGTTGTTTTTGTTGTTGTTGTTGTTGTTGCTGGTGGTGGTATTGTTGCTGTGGTTCTTGGCTAGATGAAAAATCAACCATTTCATTTGCTTGTTGTTGCATTTGTATTTTGTTATTTTGTTGATGCTTTGATAATGATGCCTGTATTGCTTCTTCCTCTACTAACTGCTCACTTAATATATTCAATTTATTTTTTGTCGAAAAAAATGATTGAAATAATTCAATATTCTCACTATATTTTTCAATGGTCTTATCGAAACCGTACACATTTTTCGACAGAGTGGCTAAATCTTTTAACAGATCCAATTGTCGTGACTCATGATCGGAAATATATCGGTCAATTTTATTGATCAGTTCATTAATTTCGTTTACATTTTTCACAAATGTAATTTGATTGATGACTGTTTGCAAATATTCTCGATGCTCGCGATGCAAATGATCAATCTGTGTTTATGTGTGCATTGAAAAACAGAACGATTATTTAACAAATTTAAATTTTAAAATAGAAATATAAATTACTTGTTCATTCACTGAGAAGTATTTCTTCATATTTTCGATATTTTCTTGCAATACATTGATATGCCGTTTCAAATCATTCCAATACCGTTTGAGTTCACTTATTGAATTTTGAATGAATGGTTTCGCATCATTATTATTATTACATAAGTTTTCCGATGTGTTGATGAATTTATCAATACGTTCATCTAGGAACTAAATGATACCAATCCACAAAAAAAAAAAAAAGAAAAAAAAAAACAAAAAAATAGGATTTTAGAAACTGATAATGACTCACTTTTCATTTAATATAAAAACAAAATTGATGTACACATCATATGATTCTCACCTGTATAACTTGTTCATAACTGTCGTAACTTATAAAATTTGAATTTGGCTTCAATAAAGTTTCTTTAAGTTGTGCTTCTGAATTGTTTAGTTGTAATTTCAAATTATCAATCTCTTTAAAGATTGATTTGAAATTCATTTTAAATTTTTCTACGTCGCTTTCATTCTTGAGCCGATCAATTAATGTAGAATTTTTCGATTCAAAATCATTGATCACAATATCCAGAAGTGTTTTAACGAAATTTTTATCATGATCTTTGGTTTCGAATGGTTCACGTTTATCAATTTGCTCGACAAGATGATCTCTCTGTTTGACTAATGTTCCAAATTCTTTATGAATTTTCGTTGTAAATTGTTCATTCTCATCAATTTTACATTCAATATTCTGTGAGTCTGAATTCAATGCAAATTGTTCAAAATACATTTCAATTGAATTCTTTGTTGTGATTAAACTTTCAATGAAATCAACAATGCCATCGATTAAAATTTGAAAATCATTTTTAATTGAATTCAATTTACTGACAATTGCATTTAAATTACGTAGCACTTGTGTTACTTTATCAATTGTCTTATCGTCTTTGGGTTGTAATGCGGCGGTCGTTTGAATATGATGTCTGATTTCAACTTGAGCTTTCTCTATATCCGTTAAAAATAAATGCAATTTATCGTGCAAAAATAATTTCAGCAAATTTAAATCATGAGTCTGCTTTAATAAAATCGGATACAGCTGAGCATCTAGTTTTGATGCTGAAATTAAAGACTGGTAAAAGGTTGTAAATGAAAAAAAAAAACAAAACAGATAAATAAAAACATTGGTTAATATTTTAAAATTGCAAAATAAATTATTTCAAACACTTTTATTTTTATATTATCGATTTTCTGAATATTATTATAAATGGGTAATTATTTTCCTTTTCACACTTACCACTTCATTTTTGGACATAATTTTCTCAAGAATGTATTGAATTTCACGTCTTTCACGAATTATTGTCGTCCACTTATCCCAACTCTCAGTAATACCAAGTTGTCGCAAACTGAAATCCGTTAAAATCTGTTCAACGCACATACGAGTCGTTTGCCTTTCAAGAGTGTCGTCAACAACCTATTACATAAATAGACTTTAGTTTTAAGGTTCAAACATGTGTGAAATGAATCGCGCATAAATCTTATCCTGGAGAATAAATGCACACATTTCGTTAGGCATAGAGACGAATCAGTACCAGTTACAACAGCGCATATATGAATGCATTAATTCGGGATTTGTGCTTTGTAGTATGTTTCGTTTCATTCAAAAAAACTATTTTTGGACAATAACTAATTTTTAAACACACAGTGAGAATGTAAGAATAAGCATGATAGTGTGAGCTCGTGTTTGGTTACATATAGAATAAAATGTACACTGAGAATGCATTCAAATTGCAGTTTATTCAATATCACAGACTATGTGATTCACATTTTGACAATGGATGAAATAGATTTGCCTAACTTCAACAAATATGGAAGTTCTCTCTGTAGCCCTTTTGAGCTATTTTTAATATATACGCACAGAATATGTACTTTCAGATTCCCCCCTAATTTGTATTTTTGTGAATAATATTATTTATACGTATGTACGTCGTGTAGACAGGCAGATAGACAGACAGACACAGAGAGAGAGAGAGAGAGTGAGAGAGAGAGAGAGAGTGAGAGAGAGAGTGAGAGAGAGAGAGAGAAAAGAAAGAAGATGGTAGTAGGGGGGGGGGGAGTCCAAAAGAGCACTAAAACATGGTTTGTAAGTATTTTTAGCAATTTGTGCAAAGAAACTACTTACCATTGAAATATGTTCAACGAAACTGTTTCCATCGTCTTTCAATTGCGTATACGCTGAACTAATTTTGTCCCATAATTCGTTCATTTGAGTCAGCTTTGAATCGTCGGGTGTTGATTGTAAAATTTGTTCAACACATTTGAACATTTCGGCTAACTTTTCGGCTAATTGTAAAAATTTGATGAAATTTGTTGAAAGATCAACACGATTCTCAACAATTGTTTTAATTATGTTCCATGTATCACGTAACATTTGAACTCTTTTCTCTACATCATCGCGGTCATCCTTTTCTATTGTTTCGAGTATTTGACTTGTGTCTGATAATAATTTATTAATTTCTGTACCTTTAACTTCAAGATCAGACAACATTTGATGATGCAATTGAAGAAATAATTTACCATTCTGTAATGATTTACCCATTGAATTGTTTGATATGAGAAATGCTTTGTTCACCGATACAAGCCATGCCGATATGCTGTTACAGCTTTCATGAAATTCATGTAATATTTCAGCAATTTTAATGTATTCCAAACTGTATTGTGAATAATATTCTTCTAAATATATTCGTCGATTTTCAATTTCAACAATCGTTTTTTCAACACCATATGCTTCCGGATTAGATCGTCCAATACGATTTAATAAATCGTATCCTAAACATAGTGGCTCTTCAACCAGCGCAGCTGTGTCTTTTATCAATCGTGTTAGTGTACATTTCTCAAACATTTGCTGTTTCATTAGGTTCGTTGATTCGGCCTCTAATTGCCTTAGAGACGATAACGTTTTTTCAGCTTTTTCAAAGAAAAATACAATTTTTATGAGTAGCTCATTATAATTATCTAATTCATCGACTAATTCGGTGCATTCATTTAGAAACATATACGCTTTATTATTGCTGCTATTGTTATCAAAATTACATGTACTTGACAGTTTTTCCGTTGATCGAACAATTTTCAATACACGATCCCGAATCACGATTGCACTATTTTTCCATTCAATAACCTCAGCTTGTGCATTACTTGTATTCAATTCAGAATCCAATTGATGCTTACGATCATTATAAATTTCTTTTAAATTTCGCAATTGTTGTTGCAATTCATTTATGTCACGGATTAACATTGCAAATGCTAAACATTGCTCTAATTGAGTTTTTCTTGTTTGCCAAGCTTGTTCTAATTCATTGCGTCGATCATGTAATTGTTCAAGCCACAATTCAACCTGAGATAATGATTTTTTAATCTCAACCTTAATGCTGTCTGGTCTTGGATCGCATTGACCGCCCATTGCGGTTTCTCTTAAGGCTGCCAATAATTCATTTCCATCTTTTAATGTAACCATTACAGATGCAAGAACATCGATGCGCAATTGTTTGAACTTATTTAAAAACTCCTGTATAGCATCAATTTCATTTGGTAACATTGTGTCACGGCAAGCAATTTCAAGTGATGACATTTTACCCAAACATATACCAATTTTTTCATGGAAATTTGCATTTATATTGAGTACATGCCTGCGTTGATTAAAAATTTTTAGCAAATCTTGCCAGGCAATATTCAAGGATTGTTCCATGGCTTGAAGCAATTTTGGATTTGCCTTTTTTTCAGCAATCAATTTTTCAGCCTTAGACACAAATTCATCGATTGGTGTACTTTGCGTTTGCAATTTTCTATGAACAGTTTCATGGTGTTTTTGCAATTTAACTGTTTCTTCAATATTTGCTCCTAAAAAATTCAGCTGTGGTGTAATCTCTACGATTCTAACATGAATATCATTTTTAGTCTGTCGAAAAAAAAAGAGAAGAAGAAAAAAGGAAACATTCCATATGAGATTAGTATATTTCCAAAAGATCATATACAATATTTTATTATCAATATGTTTGCCATTTTCTCTGCCTCAACATTATATTTTTAATTTTACTTTGATATTTTCATGCAAAATAGAGGTTGACTCCCATGAATCTATATTTGAATCTCTCAGATCCAACTAACTCGAACATATATAATATACATATAATGAACAGTAAAAACAAAATTACAAATACTATTTGGTTTTTGATGTGGTAAACATGAAATTATATTATTTGTTATTTATAGATTTCTCTCTCTCTCTCTCTCTCTCTCTCCCTCTCGCTCTCTCTTGGCCAATTTTTCTACACGCAGTTTTATTTCACGCCGATTCACAAGAATGTTTTGCTTCGAATAAATTGTTTTTCAATTAAACGCTGATATACAAAGAGTCAGTACATGTACCGTTTTTATTCAAAGAAACGTTGAAATAAACAGAATTAAACATGCTGAAAAATGTGCTATAACTTTATTTTCTTTAGATAGTTCTTTTTAACTCAAATCATCAATATATACATATAACATTGATTTAACCGGTCGCATTTATGTATTTTACAAGATTTTTGAAAAGAGTATATTTTAAGATCATAATCTTAGTGAATTTTGATAAATAAATTAAAATTCAGACTATTGATCGAAAACCTGAAACAATGTTTGATTTTTTTAATGATTGATTTTTTTTTTATTATTATTTTTGCTTTCAATGTTCAATGATAATAACATTCATGGTCAAACATTTCAATAACTTGTTTTGTTTGATAAGTATACACAAACATGACCGAGATATATCGAATGATTTTTTTTTTCTTAATGCTTGAAACATAGAAAAATATGAGTTATTATTGAATTCCTGAAAATGTAACAAAATTTTAAAGTTCATCTGTATTTTTGCAATTTGATTACATATTATTTTATTTTAAATAATATATTAACGATGATTCTAATAATCATTTTGAAATAAATATGCCATCTTAGTTAGATATTAAAAATGAGGGAAAAATATAAAATAAATGACACGCACTACAAGCTACAGCTTATAAGATCGAAATAAAACCGAATCGCAACTAATCTTTAACAGGATTTAACCATGCGGAAAAGCTAAAAAACACACACTTTATATACCTAATAAATCTATAAATGCTATTCGAAAGCGTGAAATAATCGCAAATATCATATTCCCTGTTATTCAAGGTAATAAATTCTAATACGCACCGCATAAATGTAGCATAAATATTTTATAAACAATATGTTTATTCCAAACATATGTATGATTTAAAATAAAAAAAAAAAAAATAAAAACCCGTAAGAGATATGCGCTTTCGAATACATTTTTGTATCGGAACAACACATGAAATTTCATATTCAATATTTATTTTTGTAAGATTTGAGTGAATTCATTTTGAATCATCACTAAAATGGAACATGCTCAATTTATTTTTTTTTCAGTAAATTCCTGGTATGTTTTTAATTGAGTGTGACTTCAGTGAATTCATAATTCACATATTTGCGACACATATTTTGTGGTTAACAGTAATGCAACACATTATATCTTTGATTTCATAGATCAAGATATCTGCATCTAAAATAGGCAACATAATATTTACATTTAAAAAACGCTGATCATGTATTGGAAGCAACGTTTTCGGTTTCGTTAACCATCAACGTAAACCCAACATATATCATTCACATGGATGACATCCAATATGAACAACTTGTTTTGACTTACACATAAATACATAAATGATAAAAAAAAAAAATAATATAGTAAATAGTATAAAACGATACAAAACCGATATCAATTTAATTCCATAATAAAATTGAAGAAAATCGATAAATCTATTTTACAATGATAATAGTTGCCGTAACAGAGCATATACTAAAAAAACTTGATTTGAATATATGGCAAAATGTGTGATCTGAAAAACATGACACAATAATAATACTAATCATAACAATAAGACAATTTATTTTCATATAATGTAGCGAAACGTAATAGAATCCGTATTGTGCAAAAAAAAAAAAAAATATAAACTTTGCGTTAATATCAAGCCGCACCCAATAGTGTCAAAATTGACGAAACTATTATTGTCATAATCATTTACATTAGTCTACAATATAGTAATTCGACTCACAAATGAGACAGATAATAAGAAGACAATGTGACAGTGTAAATATAAATGTTCACAATTTCATCATTTGTTTGATTTAACAATTTACTATTTTTTATGTTCATGTGAATTTATGAAAAGTTTTTTTACAACATATAAACGTATGCGTTTTGTTTTTGATCGGATGTTGTTTCTAATGCATTGCATTTTTTTTTTTTTTTTTTATATTTGATGCATGATCAGCATATTGAATTAAGGACATTTTACAAAAAAACAAATTTATAACTGAACAAAAATTCTTTTAATGTTCATTTACATGCAATCAGTCCGGGTCCAATGTTTTTTAGATGATTTTCACAACAATATCAATTTGCTTTTGAATTTCATCTTCCAATTTCACTTTCCATTTCATTTCAAATATATTTGAAAATGCAATTATCATATGTATCAATAGAAATATACCCAGAGAAAATGTTTCAAGTATGCGTAAGTTTCTAGATTTTATAATGGTAACATTAAATTTATATTGCCAAGCGGCCAAAAATAGATTTGTAGCGTTGAATAAAAAGTAGCTAAAATAAAACAAATTTTTTTTATGAAAATACTTGTACCAATTTCCGTTGTGTAATTCAATTCAATGAAAATTATATATATAAAGAAAGAGAGAGAGAGAGAGAGAGAGAGAGAGAGAAAAATGAGTATTTATATCATCAGAATGAAATTCAAAAATATTTAATACAATTTTGGATGAATACATATGTGTTGAAGATTATTTTTTAATCATTTATAAAATTCAATATCCACAATTTCATAAATTTTTTACCACAATTTTTGGTTAGAATGGAACATATGAATTCTTAAAACCGCAAATATACAAGTGTATTCTATATGGGAATAAAATTTCATCTTATAGTGGTCAAATTCCCTTCTTCTTTATAATCTTAAGTTAATCGATTCTTTGAAAGCCTTAAAACCATTCTGCTGACCATCGTTTTATTTTACATTCAAATGAATATTATATATGCAATCAAAAAAAAAATGCCTTTTTACACCGGCATTTAACATAAAATTTCCGCCTGGAATGTCTTGGCTCTTGAATACGATTTGTGTTAAAATCGTTCGCTTCGAAATTGCATTCAACATCATTCATAAAGATAAAGACAAACATGCCAACAATACATAGTAAGGAGTCGATGATTTATTATAAGATGAAATTTAATGGGCTATATTCCGAAACATATATATATATATATATATATAACAAAAAAGAAAATCCAGAAAGAACGGAGGAATGTGCAACAAATGATGATGCATTTTTAATACTTTTTTTTACCTGCAAAATCCCAACAACTATTTGTATTGGATGACTTAGTAAGATGACTGTGCTGATTGTTGTTGCCGTTTCGTTTATCTCAGGTGATGCCAATGCACCATGATCGCATTCTATGTCCACTGCATTATAACTACTGTTATTCGTAGAGGTATCCATTTTATTGTTTATCGTTTTTTTATTCTATTCGATTGAAAAAGGTATTTTGTTCAAGAATAGAAAAGTATTTTATATTTTACAGTTGATTTGATGTTTGCTGAATGAATTATCTCAATTCTTTTCTATTCGTATGATATAAATTTTTTAAAATATGACCGTTTTCACTGTATTTTCAATTGACTTTTTTTTTCCTTCGAATACAAGCACACACACACACACACACACACACACAGAATGTTATTAAATACACAAATCCATCACATTTCAGATAAAATCAATCAACAATTCAGAGATTTTAATTTTATCTAACACTTTATTTCTCTTTGAAATAGATAAAACGGTTTGTGCAATATCTTTCTCTTTTCTCGATTCTTTTTAAAAAAAAATATATAATGAATACCTCGTAAAGTAAATGAGTTCGGATGATTATTTTCACACAGTTAATTGGTTAGTATCTACTGTATAACACTGAATCTGTCAAAGAATTCAGGTCCTTAGATCCGCATTTCGTTGCATGTGAGACAAACGAAAATGAATTTTCGCCAAAGCGCAAAAATTCAATCTCATAAGATATACCAAATTTAAATGATTTGAGAAGTAGGCGATAGAATTGTTATTTTCGCCAAATTTTATCGTCTTCATTGAATTTGTTTGAAATCAACAAGAAGAACACGCCACATATTCGATTCGTTTCAAAAGATAGAACAGACTGAGGTTTAATCATATATAAGAAAATATTCAATGCGGACCACTGATCAAAACCGCGTATCGAAAGAGATTTTGCTTGTTGGTGTAGTATTTGTTTTGACGATTTTGCTTATATTCACTTGCTGTCGTTGATATTTGTTGTTTTCACTGAACATATACAGACACAATATCATTCTCTTTGGTGGCATTAACACATGTTCACATTAACGATTGGTTTGCGTACACATAAAAGCATCTGCATCATAAATAGTATACAGTGAAATCATTATAAAGCGCACAATACACATTTAATTACAACAAATACAATCAAATTATAAACAGAAACGAAATGATAAAATACTATTTTATACTCATCACTTCACTCTCTCTCTCTCTCACTCTGTCTCTTTTATTCTGTTGCGCAATTTTTTTTTTTTTTTTTATCATATATTGGTCATACTTACACTCTTATAACAAATATTCAATTGTATGTGTCTGAAAGATAAATGCTTAGTTTGTGTCGAACAAATGCCAATTTAAAATCTATTTGCGTGCATATGATGTGAGATTTGCCATTCGCTAATAGCTCAAACGTTGGGTCTCCTTTTCTTTTCTATTTGGCACAAGTCTCCCTAATAAATCTTATTTCTATTCAAAATTATTGCAAGCCAAAAATATATCTTTACCACGCATTCAAAAATACTAACGTTGGAGAAATTGATTGAAACTTTTTCATAAAGACCGTGTACATGGAAATTTGTTTAGATTATCGTATTCAATAACATTTTGATAGAATTATTTTGTTTTAACATTTTCTCCATTTTCTTTTAATTTGATTTTTTTCACCGCATTCAAATAGTATTGCAACATTTTTAAAGAATACAATACGAATAAGAAACAATATTCACGTATATTAAAATGAGAGGCTGAGAGGAAAAATGTTATTATTCAGTGTATTCAACATACAAAAAACAACAACAATTACATTGAATAATAACATTTTTCCACGGAACTTTTCTGTGTAACATTTTTCCTCGCAGCCTCTCAAATATTCATATGAATGATTTGGAACACCAAAGAAGATTGTTTCATTTGGACGTTCGAACTTTCTTGTATTGATGAAGTAGAACAGTTTATAGTACAATTTGTATGTAAATTCTATGCTCTTTATGATCATTGACTATAGTCAAACTATAAGGGAATATTCCGGATTTTTGAGATTAAGAATATTCATAAAATGTCCGTAACAGTTGTCATATGTAACCAATTCTAATGAACTATACAGACCTGAAAATTATTTGTTCGAATGATAGGTTTCGACACAGTCGAGTCGAGTCGAGTCGAGTTCAGGGCGAGGGGTTTTCCAACCAAAAATCCAAAAGGGGTTCCTGAAGTCCATTCTATTTATAAATTTGTCTTAAGATTTTTCAAAAAACCCTAGGACTTTCAAATAATTTTGAACAATTCTTCAAGGTTTGTAGAGCGTTAGAGAGCAGTTGAGATAATATCTATGTTCCTGTCATAGAATCTATGATCCAAGTTTTGCATTAAATTTCACTTGATTTAAATTTCAATATTGTTTGTATTTATTGTTTAAAAAAAATCGAGTAAAAATATTGAATTTATATTTCGTAGTACATTATAAATATGTTGAATGTTAAAATTTAAATACAATAATGTAATTTTATAATTTCTCATAAACATCCTTTAACAGTATGTTTTGTAGCTTTAATTAGGACATCGGATAGATCCGAGCATTGTTCAACACTCTTATTTTTTCTGTCACTGTTTAAATCATCATCTTCGCTTGAATTATAAATTGATTGAAAGCTATTATCCGAGTCATAAAATGAATTAATTACACCAGATATACCAGTGAGCAATTGCATCGATGGAACTTCCGAATCCATATCAGAACTGCTACATGTTTCAAAGGAATTTTTATCAGTTCCACTGCTCGCCCACCACGGTGACATTAAACCACCTTCGGAAGCTGTTTCATATGATGATGAATGCGAATGAGGTGTTAAAGTACATTCAGATGCTGTCACAAATGATGATTCATCTTCTGTTGATGATTTTGTATATGAATTAAGTTCCTAATGAAGAAATAAAATGTAAAAAAAAAATATTATTTATAAAAATGAATTAGAATAAAATAAAATTTATTTAAATGCACATAATATTTTATGTATAACTTACATCAATACTACTACGACTATCTATGCTTCTATTCCCATCTGGTTTTCTTTCTATAATGTTATTTTCGACATTGTCAAACTCCAAAATTGTTTGTGTTTCTCTCAAAGCCAAATCCAATGATTCAGCTATTTTTGAAATTTCATTCAATTTTCCAGTGATTGCATTTGTCGCAGTTAAATTGCTTTCAATGTTTTGTGTCATTGGTAATATTGTATCACTTTCTTCTTCCAATTTTCTACATTGAATTAAGACAAAACAATCAATTAACTCTGATATATACATATGTAAAATCGGATTATTTTCATTAAAAAAAAAAAACTCACCCAAATGGCTCTTTTAGACGTGATCGAAGCAATTTTCCTAGTCTTACCATTCTTCCAATTTCGACAACCAATTGCTGTCGACTAATCATATGCAAACGTAGCCTTAATAATTTTTCCTCTTTGTTTTCGAATTCTGATTCGGCTTCAATTGTTTCCTTTAGCTCTTTCAATTGTTGACATTGCTCTTCCATTGTCCTATGGAAGACTGCTGATACTCTCAATCGTGTCATTTGCTCTTGACTAATATTATCTAAACTTTTCCAAGTGTCCAAAAGATTTTTCACTTTTTCACGATTATTGGAATCATCTAGCTTGCAACTTATGCGTAAAGTAAGGGACGCCTCCAAAAGATTCACACCATATTCGAAAATTCTCTAAACAATTTTGTAGAAAAATTTATATTTTTGATGTTAAACAAAAACAAATTCAAATACAGGTACAATACATGTTTTTGGCAGTACACAGGTGAATAATAGTTTTTTTTTTTTTTTTTTTTTTTTTTTAAATATTTCGAGGAAAATTTTTTTAAAACTACATAATGAAATGAAATAAAATAAAATAACAATCGCTTGTCAAACGTGTATTTTAGTTTAATTATAATTATAATTTTTTTTTCAAATTAGGTCATCTGAACGCAACACAAAAAATCTACATTTGCCTGCACAAATGTATGTTGGAATATGATCGCTACTTTGACGCTCAGCGATTGTTTAGAATAACAACAAATAACAAAATACTAAACTGTGAATGTTGTAAACACAATAAATAGACAACATTTGTATAATAATGCATACAGAAATACAACTATGAATGTGGTTGCACGTTTAATATGTATAGACGCCACAAGATTTTATATTATTTATTAAATATAGCAAGACGCATGGTGTGCAGGTGCAGACTAAGTTGCTTTTGTGTACCACCAAAAGACATCTGATGACCTAAATAAAAAATAAATAAATAATTTAAACACAACATTTACTTTGGCCGTTTCCTGAATCCTTTGTAAGTTTTGCTTTTGTCTCTGTATTTCAAATATATTGGAACCGACATAAGAGTGTGCTTTTATTGTTATCTCTAATAAATCATCAATCCATTTGCTTGCCATTAGAGCGTCACGTTCGTATGAATAAATTGAAATTATTTGTTCAAAAGTTAATATTTGCAATTCGACACTTTCAAAGAAAATGCGACGTCGATTCATTGTTTCACCAAGTATATCTTTAATCATTGAGATTTCACCACTGTAATCAATACCCGTATCGCGTCCAAGTACATCTTTCACTGGAATTGATAGCAGATCGGTTAATTTTTCACCTTCCCGTTTAAGATCACTGATGATTTTTTCCATATCATTTTTGGATTTATGTAATGATTTTAATTTTTTCATGCACATTTCATAATTAAATATTTTATTGCCCACTATATGCTGATCAAATACTAAACTTGTACGCTCAAAATAATTTGTAACAAATCGATAAAATCGAACACATGTGATTAAAATTGTTCGACGTTTATCTAAGCGTGTGGCAAAACTGCGGCATAAAAAGTCCATAAATTGTTTTTGGGCTAATAAATCTTTGTATGTCACCGAATTAGCCATTATAACATCTTTTTCATCAATAAAACAATTGATATCATAATTTAATTTTGCATAATATCCATACGTATCACAACATTTCATTTCGAGTTCATCATGTAAATCACGTAATTCATTCGACGATTCCAGATCGGTACCAATTTTTCGCTGTCCATTAATTAATTCTTCTCCCGTTTTTAAAATCCATTGTGTAATTTTGTTAATACTGTTAATCAGGGCTGTTACTGTTTTTGAATTTGTTAAATAGATTTCAAATTCACACCATATATTACAAAAATCAATTTGTTTCTTTTCCATATTGTTTAGCATTCGTCTAATATCATCTCGAGCATCAATAATATCTCGTGTTTTATAATAACTTTTGTTCAGCGAATCACTCAATTCGACCATCAATTTATTACCTTTTGAAAGTAAAAAGAGAGAAAATATCAATTAGATTCTAATTGAAATAAAAAAATACCATTTGATTAGTGATTATAAATGTGATAATTATTTACAATTTTAATATAGTTCAACATGTGCATTTATCTTACTGTGATTTATGAATTGTACATTCACACTAAATAAATGAAAATTATTAAATTGAGGTGCGGCAATTACTTATTTCATGAATGATTCATAAAGCACTTTATAAATTTAAATTGAAGTGAGGTTAAAGTGAAGTGAATAGATTTATGGCATTCAACAAATATTATTATAAAAAAAATCACATGTGTTGAAATCCAACTGTAAAATGAATGGTTTATTCAGTCGCATATGACAAATTTTTCTGGGAAAAAAGATAGTCATAATGAAAAAAATTGTACCAAAGTGAAGGTGTCGCTATGTTACAGAATGCAGCACATTGCTTTTTATAAGCGAATATGGTGGATTTCTTTTGTTATGGCTAAATATGAACGTACGAAAATTAAACGCATACATAGTAACTGCATACATTCACAACTTGGATTTTGTTTTCTTTTGAAGTAGTGAAGCGACTACTTTTCTCCAGTTTTCTCTGTTAAAACGATCGAAAACAAAAAGAAAACGAAAAAAAAGCAGAGCATTTCAACACTTAAATGAAAAAGCTGGAACATATGTAACTTGATATGTAAATTTGAAAAAAAATTCAAAATTTAAATTCTTGTAAATCTGAAATTTTTTCCATTGATTTATCATCATTTGATATTTGGAATTTTTTACATTCACTAGTTGCATTCAATACATAATCATTCTTAGTCCAAAATGGTATAATATAAAATAAGTTATTTATGCAAAACAAGTTTTGTGAAAGTATCATTGCAGCACTTGTGTTTGGAATTTTTATGTTGAATGTTTGTATTAACTAGTCGGAATAATGAAGCGGAGTAATGAAGCGGAAAGTGGCATAGATTAATAAAATTGATATGAAAAAAACCGAATTCTCGCATATTTATAACATTTTCTCATATATGACATTCGTAGTGGTGCACGCTCACAAAGTTGGGGGAGGGAGAGATCAAAATAATTTCAATTGGAAGAGCAAAGAAGGCCTTTTGTGAAGATGAAAGGGAGTCTTGGCCGACAAATTAAGTTGGGGAATTTCTACCTACCATGTGTACCACTATAATGACATTCACTCATATAAATCAAATTAACATTATCAATCACAAGGGGCAGAGCAGTAGTAGAGTAATAATATTACTACTACATTATTCAAAAGAATACCAACTAATAATATACTACAGTCAACCATAATAATAGTAGAAGACATGAATATACTACAGAACTGGTAGTACTAGGTTTACTGTTATTATTAGTATTACTTTGGGTATTATCTTGAATTATTCAGTCTTACGACTCATTATTAATCTATTGCTTCGCCCCTTGATCAATTATTAAACATAGAAAATCTTCTTACCATTTTTTATTATGATTTTTATGATATTTTGCATCTCGATATTTGTATCAGATTTACTTTTGAAAATGTCATTGATCTCTGTCGGCCGCAATGTTTTTAAATCCTGCATTGATTCAATAAAGACATCTAAATCAATCATCACTTTGTTGTAAGATTTACGAAAATCTTCGAAACGCTGAAATCACAGAAGAAAAAAATATGAATGCTAACATTTGATTGGCAACTTGTTTGTATAAAATGTTATATTGCTTACGATTCGACTTTTCAACCATTGTTCATGATTTAATATAAACGATCCACCCAGCTCTTCTGGCAATTCATCGCTTTTAAAATACTTGACAAGTTTCAGTTTAGTTACAATTGACACCTAAAATGTCATCATGAATGAAATTCAAAAATGCTCTCTTTCTTTATTGGATATTGATCAAGATTTATGGCATTGATTCCATTTTGTAAAACACTCACATCCAAATATTGATGAATTTTTGTGCAATTGTCTAAAAAAACTTCAGAACGTACCGCATAGAATTTAGCATTTTTATTATTCATAAGTTCATTCACATATTGAATAGTATAGCGCGCATTCCGCCATGAGCACAAGTGAATATCAATGATGATATTTATTCCATTATCTATAGTTTCTTTGCTACGAAAAATAAATATCGAATAATAATGAAATGAATAAATGGTGTTACATTCAAAAGATACATTTTTCAAAGTTCAAAATAACTAAGCATGTACATTTTCTTTCCATCCAAAGATTTGTCTAAAAATGACATGATTTATAATGATGAAAAGTTGTTGAAAATGCACTAACTGAGTGTGAAATATTATGAAAGGGGGGAAACAATTTAAAATAATTATATTCTGTCATTATTTATCTCTCCAGATAAAATGGAGATATAATTTTTTTTTAATAAATTGTAAAATATATAGAAAATATGTGAAATTATGTTCGACCGTAATACGTAAACATATTTGATGTGCTTGATTGGTTGAATAAAAACACCTTTTCGACTGATCTACATAAAAAAAAAATACCTCAAACTGTTAATTAAATATTGAAGACACAAGTCCAACGGTTGTTTTTTCCATGTTGATTTTATTTCGCCAACTGGTGCCTTGACAATTATTATCGGACGATCGCGATTGCCAGCCAAATACGCAGCTTGTGTTTTTAACGCACTTAATACATCTGCCTCCATCGTTAAACTAAATGTGTTGAGCACAATATAAAAAGAGAAATAATGCAAAATTATTCTACATTGGCATTCAACGTTAACCGTAGAAAATGTGATCGTGAGATAGCATGCATATTAAATGATTAAATAGAATATGGCATTCATTTTCAACATATTTTTTTCAATTGCCGGCGCATTAATAGTCTCATAAAATACGATGCGGTCACGTGACATTTCGTCAATTCATTCAGATTTGTTATAGTTGCTCTAACAATTTAATTATATAATTTAACTGAATTTGTAATGCATACAACTGATTGCAATACACTATAGTAATAAATTCCAAAGTGGAAAAAATAAAGATAAAAACAGAAAACTTGTTTTTGTCTTTCATTTTACAGTTATTATTGAAACTCTGATTGTGAATCTGAATCTGATTCTGATTACGTGCCATTTTAACTGGTTACATTTATCGCTCTATCTCTCCAATAAGATTGCATTTTTTCTATATTAAACCATTTTTAATATTGAGAAATGTTGAAAATTCAATCCATAATACGATTTTAACGATAACTTACCAATGATTTAATCCATTTGATATAATACGAAAGTCAATATATCGGAAAAATTAATTTCGAATACAATAAACGCATCTGAAAATTTCTTATTCAACTAATTTGTTGAGGTCGACGATACGCGCTGACAACAAGTTTGTGTTCGTCTTCACAATCGCTTATATTTCAATATCGATGGCACGGATATTATTATGATGGCCACATTCAGATCGTATTCTAAAACGAGTTCGATGTTTTTTTCTCTCTCTCTCTTTTTTCATTTATTCTCTTTTTTATCATTCGTTTTCTTTGGTACTGTCATCGAACTTTCTGTTTATTAATATCGTCTTGTTTTGCGATAGAAAACCTGACAGCAAACTTAATTACAACACTATGAGACAATTGAAGCCAGCATGAGTAGTCATCACTCTCTGGACAGGTTGATAGTGACGAACATTTTTATAAATGAATGAAAAAATTTCTTCTACCATATTTTAACTAAACACGCAACGTCTTTTGAGATCAATTTCATTTAAATGTCCGTTTTCATTTTTTTTTTTTTTTTTTTTTTTTATTTAGCACTTATTTTATTGTTTACACTATTATCACAATAATGTTCCAACACTTTATATGTGAAATTAAATTTTATTTAAAAAATATTCCGCATTATTTCTTTAAAAATGTATATTTACAGATCTTTTTTAGCATATTTTTTTCTCACTAAAAATAAATACAAAACAGTTGAATGTAAATATTATATTTTGAAAAAGAAATTATCATTCCATTGATTTATATGTTAGATGATTTTTATGTAAAAATAAAATTCCTTGGATATTGATATCAAAAAGACATTCTGTTTACACGTACATGTGGAATCGTACTGAAAGTTTATGTTCAAGAAATGGTGCGCTAAGGTGTGCGCACTCTAATCAAACGAATATAAAAAAAAACGAAGAAAACAACACAGTCGCAATGGCTTTGTATACACGGATGAAGACATGTTTGTTTTCACTGGGTGATTCATAAACACTATTCAGTCAAATTGTTTGAATTTTTTTGTCAAATTAATAGGCATAATTTTTTTTTGCATTTCTTTCAAATCAAAATAAAACTGTACAGTATATTTCTCAATAAATTCTATACAATGTTAATAAATTCTTTGCAAATTATTAAATGTTCAGATAAATGTATCTGTAGAGAAAATAAAGAGTGACCCTGTTTTCATTTGGTCATGTTGTGTGCATTTACTGCATATATTTCTCCTTCTTTCTCTGTTTCGATTGTGCATGAAAGGAAAACTAGTTGTTGTCTGTTATTGGAGATATAGGCAAACAAAAAAAAAATATATATATAGGCAATGAATAAGAATAATAGGATGAAAAGCAAAGTAAAAAAAAAATTATAGACAATAAAAAAATCTTTAATGAAAGAAATTCTAGTTTTTTGAAATTTTAATATTACAAAAAAAAATAAATGCAATTACAGAATTTCTCAATGAAAATTCAATGCTTTGTTTGTTAACTTCAAGTAAAACGAAATTAAATAATAAGTGCCGTTTTTTATGTAAATTTGCGCTAGCCACTTGTACAAAATGCAAACATCCAATGATCCAAACATTCAATGAATCAAACATCTTTATGTGGTATGATTTTCTATTATATAGAAAAATGTATACGTTGTAAATAGTGTGGATGATGATGATGATAATGATGGATGCAGAATTTTTTTTTTTTTTTTTTTTTTTTTTGATTATTATAGCTAATACTAAATATATTTTTTGAAAAATGTCCTCGATTTTTCAATCCGAAAATATGTCCTTTTTTTGAAAAAAATCTTTCGAAAAAAACAAGGACATATTTTCTGGGGTAGGACAGCTACCTCCCCTGAATATGCCTCCATTAGCCAGCACTGATCGATTACTGATTAGTTTCGCGGCAAGAATACACCAAATAACACTACTTTTCATACAAATTTCGCATATGTCGAAAATTTCACATTAGACGCGACTGGTTTTACGCTATACTTGTAGCACCAATTGTGCAGATGACCATTGCATAGCAATAATTGAGCTCTAATAGTACTAAATGTGCACACAACGACTCTCACCTCCGTATTAAAGGCTTTTAGTTTTTTTTCTTTCAAAACGAACGAATCGTTGCAATTGCCACACCCTATCGACTTTTTGGATTTTTCATATGCTCACCATAATAATGGCAATATTGATGCTTCACTTTCAATAAGATGATACATTTTTGAATTGTTCAATCAATATGAAATTACTACAAAGATGTTTCTCCAATAATAAATTTCCAAATGCTAATAATTTATAAATTAGTTGCCGTTCAAACAACATCAAAAAATTAATTTAAATATTTAAATCAAACTTGTCGATTTTTTTAGTGTAAAAAAAAATATTTTTTTTTTAAAAAAAAAAATCAGTTAAAAATTCATTATTGATTTTATACTGTGTCCGAAAAACTGACCAAATAATATCATCTATACATTTTTGTTTTTTTTTTGTATGTTTTACAAAAGATCCTATTTAGTTTGACTATTCTTGGCTGAAAATAAAATAAAATATTGAAAAAAAAAAAAAAAAAAAAAAAATAAATAAAAAAATATGTTGAAATAATATTGAATTTACATTACTATTGAATGTCGATCACAGTTGATATAGTTTTGACGTTTCATTTTCAAATGAGCATTAGTCTATAAATAAAAAGCCGACGTATTTAAAATTTCTTTTCCCAAAATATAGATCACAGACACATTCGTGCGCTTAAGTCTATAATATAGCAATGGGTCAGTTCGTTTTTGCTCGGAATTCTAAAACAAGATCATTTTGATGATACACACCATTCGAAATTCTGCAGTAGTAGTGTTTAAAAATTTGTGCACGAGAGACGGGCGTCGACATTTTGAGACGCTATTGTCTCGAAAAATTCCCTTTTTTTCTATTATATTTTCATTTTATTTTCCTATTATTGTTTGAATATTTTTACTTGTATTATTAGTTTGTTCTAGTTTACATTTACTATTTTGTTTTTTTTTTTTTTTTTTTTTTTGTCTCTTGTTCGAACGAATAAATACATTGAAAGGCTTGAAAAACTATCAGCAATGGGTAATCATTCGACTAAAAGTCAATATGTGAGCCGTGATCACCGACCAAAGAAAAACGTTCATTGGAAATCAGCAGGTAATATCAATTGAATGTTTTTCGATTTGTTTACAAACGCATAAAAACAATAACAATTTTTTTTTTTTATTAGTAAAAAAAAAATATTTTCAATAAATTCGCTTATATTCAGCAAGTTTTCAACTGTACTGATTTAACATTGTCTGTGTGATTTTGCATATTTTGATTGTATTAAGGATTTATTTTTAGCCTTTTGTGTTTGTATTTTCTGCTGAATCAGAAAATATGTTGCAAAACAATAGGTAACAAAATCAAGTCTAATTTGAGAATTCTCAAAAAAAAAAAAAAAAAAAAACAAAAAAACAAAACATTTTCCACATTTGAACTAGTAAATCTTTGCGTATTTTTCCTATTGGATTTTCAGAGCCACCTTCATCACCTGGTAAACCGATGCAAGTAACAAATCAACAAACTTCAGGTGAAACTTCATTAGCTATAGTATGGGATCGCCCATATACGGATGGAGGGTCACCGATAATTGGTTATCTAATTGAACAGAGACGCGTTGGATCACCAACTTGGGTTAAAACATCACCAACTTTGGTTTTATATCCAGAAATTACATTAACTGGTATTGATCCCACTTGGCGGTATCAGTTTCGTGTATTCGCTCAAAATGTTGTTGGAATGTCAGAATCAAGTCCTATATCTGATCCAATAACAGTTATTTCACAGAATAGTGATGTATTAGTGCCGCAATTTTTGAACGAACTTCAAAATATGACGGTGTTAGAGAATGATCAATGTGAATTCCACGTAAATGTTAATGGATCACCAACACCACAAATCAGTTGGTTTAAAGATGGCTTTGAAATATTCAGCAGTAGACGAACAAAAATTATAAATGATCATGGTTCCAGTACATTGATTTTTCATCAAATTGCCTTAACCGATGAAGGCGAAATCAAAGTATCGGCAACAAATCGATATGGACATATTGTTACCAGATTTCAATTAAGAATTGATGCGCCACCAAAAATACGATTACCAAGACAATATGAAGATGGATATTTGGTGGAAGCTGGTGAAACAATTAAACTTAAAGTAGGTATTGCTGGTCGACCAACCCCAGCCATTGCATGGTCACATAATGGTGAAATCGTAACAAATGATGAACGTCACGAAATTACAACAAATGAGAAAAATTCATTTTTGAAAATAATCAAATCAATGCGTAAAGATCGGGGTGAATACAATGTTCGTGCCATCAATAAGCTTGGGGAATTTAATACATCATTTCTTGTAACAGTAACAGCAAAACCAAGTCCACCACAAAACGTTCGAATTTCATTTTCCTTAGGAAAATCAGTAACGCTGATTTGGAACGCTCCCGAGGACGATGGCGGTTGCAAAATTGGAAATTATATAGTTGAGTATTTTCGCATTGGATGGGATGTATGGTTAAAGGCATCCTCGACCAGACAACTAACTGCAACATTAAATGATTTGATTGAAGGATCTGAATACAAGTTTCGTGTAAAAGCTGAGAGTCCATACGGATTAAGTGAACCCAGTGTGGAATCAAAAACTCTTTTCATTCCTGATCCTAAACGTGGCATTGTGATACCATGTAGTGGGCGTAGCAGTCCATTTGCACATTCATCAACGTCAAATGATCCCGAAAGGCAATTTAATCAATTAAGAAAAAGTCCAATCAAACAAATTATAATTTCAGATTTGCCAAAAAATGTTGAATTCATCTCTCAAGTGTATGATGATGAACAAATCGTGCAGGAACTTAATTACGGCACAAGCGTTGAAAATCGATCCCATAAAAAAATTTCCACTTTCAATTCAATACCCAATATCCATTCAAATTCGATAAAAGTTAAAAATATTGCGAATAATTTGGAAAATATCGTTATCGAATCAAAAAGAAAATCTTCCGTCTTAACATCATCTCCACTAAACAATAAAAAAGAACATCGTATAAACGAACAAATTAATGACGATAAGAAAAAACCAGCGCTCATTAACAATGAACTTCAAACCAGCAATGAATATATGCTACTTTTGTATGATGACAAAAATACAGAAAAACCACAAGAAGAAAGTAAATTTCATAAAACTGAATGTACATCGAAATTTATTCTCAATAGATTTTTTTTTTTTTTTTAAATAATTTATAGAGCACAATTTCGATTTGGATTTACCACTGAATGAAGCAATCGAACCACCACCATTGTCATTATCAACACCAGACTTACTTGATATGTCACATCATAATCAGTTTCAACCATTGAGAAGGTCTGCCAGTTCATCTGAATTGCTTTATGAGAAGGTAATATGAACAATGATGTTTGCTCATTACACATTTATAATTGTATATGCAAAATGGTTTTACATTCATTGTTATTTACTTCCATCAGGTAATGCAAAGATTCTATCAAGCAGTTGAATTGGACGAGGCAGAAATGGCACGAAAACAAAGTTCTAGCATTATTGCCAGTTCAAGGAAAAACTCAAAATCCGAAAAAAAATCACAAGAAGATAATGAATTCGTACCGGTAAAAAATATTTATTATCTTATATTTTGTGCATAATTTAGTGATCGCATCTAAAAAAAATCTTTTAAAAACTATTTGATTTCAGTCATCTAAAAATGAATTTGAGAATACTACAAATACGGTATTGGAGTCGAAATCCGAATTAGATCAGTTACATGAATGGGAATATGAGGATAATCGAGATATACGTAAAGAGATCTATGAATCTCATCAAAAGCGCAGTTATTCACAACACGAACCATCTCAAGATATTGTTTATGACGATGATTATACAGAGAGCACATGCAGCACTGCTTCGTCAACAAGGTCAATTTCTGTATCTGCATCAGTTGAATCAATCGAACAGTTTATCAATTCAGTACGATCGGCAACAACAAATACAAACACAAATACAAACTTAAGCGCAATCACAGCAAACGCACGTAATGCAGTAAGCGATGAATTAGAAACATATCATCCGCGTATGGAAGTACGTGCACTTTCGCCATATCGAACACCAGAGCCTGGTCAAGCAACGGTTATTTTAAATAAACCGGTTCCGTTACCGGATCCAGATATAAGGCCAAAATCGATTCTTAAAAGACGGCCATCTAACGAAAATAATATAAATGAAACTACAATGATCGTTAATTTGGAAAAAAAAGAAGTGACGAAAGAATCTCAATTACAATTACAAACGGAACAACAGCTATTGCAACAACAATCACAACAACAACTCCAACAAGAAATACAAAAACACCCACAAGAAGAATCACAATTACAGCCAGAACAACAGCCAACAAAATTGATATCACAAAAGCCGGAAAAAGAGAAAAGAAGCTTTTTGAACTTATTTAGTAGAAAAGCGACATCTACAGATAATTTAAAAAAATCAAATGAAAATCCAATTGTGAAAATTGAAGCCGAAAAAGCTGGTGAAAATGAAAAGCATAAACTATCCAAAACAAGACAAAATTCGATCGAAGAGAATAAAGTAGAACAAGTCGCTGTGATTGATCATTACAGTGATATTGTAAGAGAATTAGGTAGCAAAACCGATTTAAAAGTGTCAAAGCCAAAATATATGAATAGTCAGACAACACAGGATTCAATAATTTTGAAATCTGGACCAGAGAACCATAAATCGGCAACTGTGAATAAACGAAATGAACACTTTCGACATATGAGTCCCGAAATAAATAAAATCAATATTAATGATGATACTGATTCTCAATATATGTTAGAAGTGGCGAAAAAAATGAATCTTTACACCGAATCGAATGAAAATTCAAATGAATGTAAAATACAAAATGATTTATTTGAAATTAGTGTGGAGCATACAAAATCTGTATCATATGCTGTTCGTCAAATAAAAAAACCAGACGTCCAAACAAATAACGAAACATCGTTCCAAGCGACTGCAAAATGTTTGACCGAATCAACAAAATTATGCACCGATGTTGATGGAGTTGATAATGTAATTGATACTAAGACACAAGAAACTTTAACAAAAATTAGCACACCACGTTGCCGTCAATTTGAACGCAAAAACATGTTGGAACGACGTAGTCAATCAAAATCGCCAGTTTCTGAGCGTAAAACATCGCTAACATCGACGGTATTGAAAGTTACTCGAATGCCAATCCAAAATGATAGTAATGATATTGACATTGATTTAGATGAATTATCACAATCGCCAACACCGGAACCACAGTGCAGAACAACAGCAACAACAACAACAACAACAAGAACAACAGAACAAGTGGAATCTATGTCCAAAATAAAAGTTTGCTCAACCCTTTCATACACAATAGATTTTATAATGTTTTTGTTTGCTTGTTATTTGTATGTATTTATCGATGCACGATTTACAATCCCTATATTGGTATTGATGGTGTATCGTCAAGTGAAAAAATAACAAAAAAAGAAAAACAAAAAAAGATACAGCGAATGCGAATGCAAAAGACAATGAGAAATTTTATATATTTGCTATTTATTTAGATGAGCTCAAATCATACTTGAATCGCATCAACTAAAACTATTTACGAACAAAGAATTCAATGTCAAGAAATGCTAGTCATATTCCATCGAGATATCATCAACTCCAAGTTTATTGAAAAAAAAAAAAAAAACAAAATTGATTTTTTATGTATTCAAATATTAAGGACAATTACAGCTAAAAATATTCAATTATTTAAATATCTTCGTTTTCAAACAATCGTTAGGACATCTAATTGCTGATTTTCAATTTTTTTTTGTTTTTTTTTTTTTTTTATTTCATCAATTTTTCAGCCAATAAAATAATTTAACAAATACCATAAATGATCTTGATATATATTCATTTCCCATAATTTTCAAAATGTTTTTCAATTTTTCAATGCCTAAATGGTTCTTCTATGATTACAAAAAAATATTCAGCATTGAAAATGGTGAGAAAATTACAAGTCCATTCCACAATATACAAATAGAAACAAAGTCTATCGATTATTGCCTTGTCCAGTATATGCACATTATGTTGCGTGATCAAGAATGAAGGTGTGCCGGCAAAATAAATTTTCGATTAATTAAAACAATACCGGTATCGTTATTCCCATTCCATTTTCCATTTCCATTTCCATATAAACATTCACTTACGTATGAATTTTTACAAAAGAGGAAGAAAGAAAGAAAGAGTGAAAGAATAAATTGATGGTCTTGAATATAACATTTTACAGCAAAAATACTTATGTCTGAAAATCGCTCTTGTTTAATATTGTACGATGTCACTTGTGCTTTAAATTTTAACTGAACAAATTGAGATGAGAATTCATAGTTAACCGTGCGAACAACGGCTTTTTATCTCATTCTTTTTTTTCATTTTGTGATTTTTTTTTCAATTGATCGATAAAAGTGCATGTAATTTGAACCTTACAATACGAATTGTAAGTGATAACCTATTGTCTAGGCTTTGACTTATATTCAATATCTTTAAGTATTTCATTGACGATTTTCAAGTTTCTTATTATTTTATATCGTTCACTTGAATGTTTAAAATGTATTTGTGTTTTACCTTAGTTCATGTATTTTAAGTATAACTTTTGCTATTTGTTATATAGTAATATAAAAAAAATAGGCGAATAAAAGTAAATATACCAAACAATGATGCGCACGATATCGTTTATTCAGAAGGTGGGGCGAATATTTTACATACACAAAGCAAATAAACTCACGTGTATATGCTTCCATCGTAACACTAACTAGAGAAATTAATGGAAACGATAAGCCATTTAACAGCAAAAAAAAAAAAAAAAAAAGAAAAAAAGACTAACTAACGAAAATGTATATAAACAAATAAAACAGAATTGCAATGGTAGTGGAAACAATAGCAGCAAAAATTATAGATTTTATTGTGCTGTGCACGCGCTACCACAACTTGTAACTGAGTTGACATGTTATTTCATTTCATTTCTGTGTGATTTGTATTATACCAGTGATATGTGTATATAAGGTATGATATTTCTTTTCCTTCAAGAAAACGCCAAAATACGGCATTTGTGTTCAAGTTTCATAGCATTCAGACACACTTATTTGGCTTTTGTTATTTATTCAGTAACATCAATAAATCATTTGTGATCTATAAGTGCACGTGTCCAAACATTTATGTTTTCTTTCTGTCTATAAAAAAAAAAAAAAAAAAAAAACAAATAAATAAAATAAGAAATCTCATGAAAAGTAGAAATCAGAAGTTATTGATTAACATTTAAGTGTTGCCACTAATTTTGTCAATCGTGTTGTGTAGGTCATGAATTTAGCAAATACAATGAAGTAAATCATCTTTGCATTCGTCCTTTTTTAACACTAAAATATTAACTACATGCATATTTATGTGAAAATCCTTGATGATTCATTTTTTGTAAAGTGCGTATAATGAAAATAAATTTGTAAAGAAAAATTCGAAAAGAAGTGAACAAAATGGCATACGTTGTTTGGCGTGTTCTAATGAAAAAATATTTCAAGGTACGGCTTGGACTGCAAAAAGACTCAACAAGTTCACATTCAACATCAAATAATGTAAGTAATCCAAATGAAAACTTATATTTCTTAGAATATGAAAATTTCACCTTGCGTGATTCATTAGAATTTACCATAGTATTCATAGAACAAGGTTAGTTTGATTAAATTCATTCACGCCGAAGCTAGGCAACGTAACATTATGAAGCTTATGGTATGATCTATATCTATTATCAATAATTCGTCACCGTGTTCAAAAGCCTCATTTATTATTATTATTTTTTGTTATTTCATTATTTTATTCACTTATTAATTTATATCAAGTGTTGCACTTATTTAAACATCTTAATAATAATGGCACATATTTAAAAATTAATAAAAATCGAGGGCTGTGTAGACATCGCGAGATATTTTCGTATCCTTTAGTTTCCACAAACTACTCTATAAAATTACACTCCTATTTCATACAGTATATGTTTGTGTGTGTTTGTGCCAATAGTAAAACAATCAACAGAATTTAATCTAATATTATTTTCGCTCAAACAATGTCGGCCATTTTCGTCGCTTTTGTCAACAGCAAAAATTATCAAACAGAAGTTCTAGAGGAATTTATTATCAGAAAAATCAATAATACGTGTGCAATCGTTTTGGTCATTTGTTCTTTCAATTTTTTCATGATTTCCGAAACGAATAACATCAATGAAAGTGTTAAATTCAATTGGACTGTATTCCTCACAGTTGGAAAAAGTTTGAATATTTATGAATATATTTTTTCGAATCTGATGATTGGAAAAAGGCTATTTAATATCATTCCATCGTCAGTTCGGTGTTAAAAAAAATGCATTAGAATTTCCATCATGATTCCCATATATATTGTAAATATTTAGCATAAGGTGTGAATGGAAAAAATTCTGTCCGTTCGTCCGTTTATCCGTCCAAATTAGAAGCTAAAATTCTGTTCTTGTCCGTCCATTTGTTCGAATCGACTGTTAAAATTGAAATTTGTATTTTTTAATTGATAAATTATCCGTTTTTTTTTTTTTCAATTTCAAATCGGTTCGCTTAAAAAAAATCTTGCTTTTCTGCTGATTCGGCCGAACAAATATTCTCAACTTGAGAAGTAGCCGATATTTCTGCTTGTTTTAATCTGTACAAAGTGCCCAAAATAACATGAATTTTATAAATCATAACATTGGCTTTAAATTAAATGATTTTTATTGTGTATTACAATTCGGTGAGTGAATTTACTTTATTCGCTTGAGCAAGTACATGTTGAATTACACATTGATGCAAGAATTAACCGAGCTTATGAGTGAAATTTGTTATATAGTAAATTATCGTGCAAAGAAATTTTCAATTTTCACGTTTTAATTAATAGTGTCGTAATAAGACATTTAGTACTTCTATAATAATTTAATATATTGCATATTGCAATCACTATTCGTAGCACTATTTATTGGATTTTATTAGTACGATATTTTGATTAGTCTAGTAGCAAATATTTCAAAGAGAATAGTCATGTATAATTTTATTGTAAAGAGCAAAGAAAAGTTTTTTTTTTTTTTTTACTGACAAACTAAAGTAATGTGTACCGAATTTATGAAATATAGACAAATTAGAACGTTTCTATTTTGAAAATAGCAAATAAGAAAACAATTGTGTGCGTAAAATAAAAGAATAAAAGATCAAATTAACAAGAAAATATTTCCATTTCCGAATAGCACTTATAATCTTATAAGATTTATGATGAGAGAAGCACAATATAAAATAAAATTTAAAACAATACACAGACATAAAATTAAATAATTTGCATTTCAGCATTATTCTAGATGATAAGTTCAAAAGATTAAATAGTTTAGAATTTATCAAGTGTTGTTGTTAACTTTTCTTCAAATTAGAACAAACTTGGTATATATCTTGATTATGTTATGACTTTATGTAAATAATTTTCCATTGAACTGATGTTAAGTTTAGAAAAATCTCACGCAGCCGCCGCCTATGAAAATTTTATATTGAAAAGGTCAGAATGTTCAAGATCTTATAACAATATGATAAGATTCTTTCAAACTTTGCACCAATTTCTGAATGAAAAAATAAATTCGAACGGTAATACTGGTGCACGAGTTCACACTTTAAACAAATCAAATAGCATTCGCAGTAAATACAATTACAATTTTTCATACAAATATACTACGCCATAAAATCGTTTATAACATGAAAAGTATCAGTCTTTTCCAATTAGTCTCAAAATTATATGTTATTGATTGCATAATATATATCCAATACAAATATATTTATTACAACCATGGAATAAAACGTGAAATTATTTAAATAATCGTATTTTGTTGCATTTTATTTCCATCAAATATGGTAAATGACAATATTGTAGTCATATATATCATATATAGACATATATAGTTTTAAATATGCAAAAATCGAAAAATTTTTGATGACTGATCTCTTTATAATCTCTGGCTATTTATAAACATCTATTTTAAGTGTACAATTTTGAAGAATGTTTTAAGAAAAATTGATTTTCAGTTTGGTGATAAAATATACAATATATGTTACAACAATTCATAAAAATGTTTATTTGCTTTTCAGTGCGGAAATTGTTGTCTTTAAAGCATGAAATCATGTTTTACATCTTATAGACTTAAGTGTAAATAATTTTATATTTTTCAAAAATTAATACATTTTCGAAAGTTCTCAGGTTTTTTTGCCAGCCTGATAAGTGCAGAATACATTGGTATTACGCTACTATGTTTGAGCTTAGTTTTTCATTTCATTCATTGAGATTTTTTGAATTATTGATTAATGTGGCTGGCTCTGTTCAACATTAAATTTGGTTTTTTTTTTTTTCATTTCGCGTTTGCAAATCAACGCCATAAGTGAAACACGATAAAAATGTAAATATTTGTAAAGAAAAAAAAAAAAAAAAATAGGAAATATACAATACAAAATTTGTATGTGTTTTCAATAGAAGAGCGTATGTATTTCTATTCACCTTCACCACCACCACCATCATTATCATCATAATAATCTTCTTTTTCTTCATCTTTATCTGTAGTATTTTTACGGAATATTTCCTTTAATTCCAATTTTCCTCTTACTGAGACACGGTAATATTGTGCATAACTGAATATAAATTATGGAATATTGCTTACATTAACGCATACTTAACGAATGCAATTTTTATATCTGTATATATAGTAATGAATTTTTGATGTGTTTTGTTTTTTTTTTTTTTGTCTTCACTTCTTCCTACTTCATCATCTTTTTCTTCTTATCTGTAGTTTTTTGTGTTCAGTAATCAACTGCAATATTTTCAATTCGATGAAAAATTCACCAACTATTTTTTTGTTTTTCACTTTTACATTGTTATTATTACACAAATCGTTTGATTTTTACTAAGTTTCTAAAACATACAACATTTAAACGCGTGTGAGTTATTGTTGTTGTTGTTTTTTTTTTTTTATCTCATAAATACTTTATATTTTATTTCTCAGTTTTTATGTACAGAAAAAATAATTATAATTTTCTTCATCTGATCAAAATCAATAGAACTGTATATAGGCCAAACATTTTTTTCGATTTGACAGTGGAATTGATAAATTAGTTAAAAAATATTTTTGTGCAAATGAAAATAATACTGAATAATAAACATTTGGCGAATGAAAAGAATGATTTGAGTGTTTTTAGCGAGTTTTAGAAAGTTTTTTCAATTCATATGTATTCAGAAAACGTATATTTTTATTTTGTTAAAATTCACCATACAATCATATTTGATATGTTTTTTTTTTTTTTGTTTTGTTTTTTTTCGGTAACTCTTATGAGCATTTCAACTTAATTCGTTTCAAATTTTGGTCTTGACTTAATTCAGCTCAGCTCTTGTGTAGAATTTTGTATTTTATACATAAAATGAAATTGTGCTGTTGACATTGTAAGCGATGGAAATTTGGCAATTTGATTTTCATATCATCAAATGTTGTATTCAATGTGGCAACATACGATGTGTCCATACGGTTATAAAATAGATGTGAGATACAGTACAAGCATACTGGGCATATACAAAAAATATTAAATCTCAATACCAATTTATTCTATTATAAAAAATAATGTAATGAAATTCTTTATTAATATTTTCGATTAATATTTATTAGAATTTAAATAAAACATAAGCTAGAATTAATAAATATTTTTTGTTTTTTTTATTTTTTCTCATTTTTCCAATGAATTAGATGTCGCCCATTTGGTGTAGCAATTCAAACTCATGTTCATCAGAAGTAATCAATATCAATGATAAATTTAATGATTCACTTGAATCGAAAAATACAAGAGATAATGAGACGTCTTATAAAAATTTTTCAAAGATGCGATCATATTTGAAACGATGCGAAAATGCTGTTAACATTATTAATTTGAGTGGGAAGCGCTCGCAAGTATCTTCCACATCACAAGTGGGAAACGATATTAGAACAAAACGATCAACAAGTTCATGGTACATCGATGAAATTGAATTGGATGGTAAAGAGAACTTGGAAATATTGAATTCTGTTGAAAATGACACAAATAGTGCACAATTAATTGGAAAACGAACAATAAATAACTTTAGCGATAAATATGCTAGTTCTCTTAGTCTGGTGAGTCATATTAAATTTATATGAGAAATTAGTTTGAATAGAAAAATTGACAAAGAGAGGAAAAAAAAGAGTAAAATCGATAGTTGATGATCGAGTAATTTTATTCTTTTATAAATAAAACAGTTCCATTTTATGTTTTTTTTTTTTCAAAAGCAGATTCATGCGCAAAAATAAAATAACATTTGACTTAGTACAGAAAAGGAAAAATAAAAAGTCAACGGTTAAAAGTCAATTGGTTTGTGGTTCACGTGCGTTTCCCAATTTCAGAATCATATTTCGTGAATCTATGCGAAAATAAATTATTGAAAAAGAAGTAAAAAATGTAAAAGTTCAATCTTCCTGCTAAATTGTTTTTATTTTTGGTCTTTTTAAAGTACAATACAAATAATAAAGCTAAAAAAAAATATTTATTTGTGAATAAATAACATATAAATAAATGAATAGATTGAGAAAACGTAATAAATCCTTTGCATTAGATAGTAAAATAGATAGTTTTTAAATATATAAATAACCATTTGATGTGGTAGAAAAAATAAATACAAATAAAAATTGTTTGTTAAAATGAGCAAAAGATGGTGAATGCTTCAGTGTTATTTTCCAATTAGAAATGAATAAATTTTCGTTGATTGCACAGCTCGTTTCCTATAATTTGAGATTAAATTCAATGCTATCATTCATTTTATAATCCTATGTTCATCCAAATATTACCGAAAGAATATAAATAAAATTTATGTCATCTCTGGGTAGCACTTTCCATCTAAAAAAAAAAAACACAAACTCAAAATAGAATAAAACACAAAACAACGGCGTTTAGAATTTTTATTGATAATTTATTTATTTGTTTTGCTGGCTGTACAGTGTACAGATTTCGTTTATATGCTATTTAAAAAGGGGTTACATACAACTACAATATTTAACATGCATTATATAAACACTAAATAAATACAATGAAGCATTTGCCGCTTACATCTTCGTTTCCTTCTATCTTTTATTCCCCCACTCCCATTGAATTCCCATTCCCATCGTCAATCGTTCAATTTTTCCCTGTGCAGTATCTAGTGTATACATGTGAATGGATGATTTGATGCATGACAAAATCAATGAGATACACAACAATTGATCAGTATTCTTCGTATTTCCTAACGTTTCAAATTCACGTTTCAATATAAATTATTTGGATTTCTGTTATTTTCGATAAATATCATTTTAATCGAATTACTTACGAGACCACCAACAACGGTGCATTGTTTGTGTTCACTGATATTGAAACTCGCTGCCATATTTTCAATCAATTTAGAATCAATTGAAATGGTTTTTTTTTTTTTCAGCGAGAAACTATAACAGTTGACGTTGGATCAGCTTGAACTATAAGTTAAATCTCATTTAATTTCAACACGTTATAACATTTACTATTACTTTGACGTCTTGCTCTTGAATCAAAATAGATAAATCATTTAAATAAATTCAATGTAAAGAAATTCATCACTTTCTCAAACAGATACCTTAAAATGAGGAAAATGTAAAAATGATTTTGGAATATAAAAAAAAAAAATGGCCACTGATTATCATAACATGTACAATTGCACATACTGGTTTAGAGTGGCACTCCCTAAAACGTCACTCCCAATAACGAATAAAATGCTTACGAGCGTAATTGCGTATTTGTCATCCAGTGTCCACGAAACCTTATCTGAATTAAACAGATTCCAACTAATATTGATTGAAATGAAGAAAAATGCATTCGCAAGTAAAATATCTTCATATGTTTATATATGCTATCGTTTCAAAACATGACTATTTTTGTTTTCTTGCATACTTCCATTTGATTGCAAAATCATTGGCGCTGGATCAATTCAAATATTTGCGACACTAAACCACTTTTCATTTCTCTTTTGAAAATACTATATAAATCAGCTCCTCTGGATAGAGAGAAAACGTCAACTGTTTTGCTTACACGTTTGTGAATTTAAATATTTTTGGTTTTTCCTTTACTATGATTGAAATCGATTATGAATAGTAGTGCGGCAAGAGTATAGCTTTGTGTCGATTATGTTCACATATTACAATAGCCGAAAGCGGGCTAAGATATCTTTTTTTCTCTCTCTCCATTTTGTTTTGCTTACATTCAACAAGATCAATTTAACATTAAAGTGGCGCATACGTATAATTCCATAAAAGTAATATGATTTGCAGGGTGAAAGTGCACTACTGGCATGATTTTCGTGCACCGCAGTCACATGGATTCTTGTGCAATATAATTTTTTTGTTTTGTTTTTACTACGGCCACATGAGACAGCATACATGCTTATTAGGTGATAGTTTGAAATACTGATTTTTCTTGTCTAAACTCTCAGACGTACACTGCCGTCAAAAAGATTTAAGTTGAAAATATTTCAAGTAACAGATATTCAAATCAGTGGATTTCAGATTATCAAATTTTACGTTATATGTTATTCATTTATAGATTTCATGATTCTCTGATCTATTATATCCAAAAAATACCAATTTAATAGATTGACTATAAATATTTTAAAGAGAATTTTAAATGAAGATTCAATTTATGGTGTAATCATTCCGAAACTTTTCAAGTGCTGTGAACATATCACTTCTAAATGAATTTTTAATCGTTTTAATGAATTGTGTTGTTGAATCTTTGTTGGGAGTCTTTTGTTTTAATGAATTCCTCATATGCTAAAGTGTTGTCTAAAATTTAAATCTCAACGTTGGAACATATTATTTTCTCACATGAGAAAAAAATGAAATAGAAATATGAAGAACTTTTTTTACTTACTGCGCCTCAAAAACAATGGCTATCAGTTATGTCTGATCATGCAATTTCGTTATAACCTGCCAATAGGGCTGCAACAAATTGTAATCTAAATACACATAAATTGTCATTGAGGTCCACACTCTTCGTCTATATACAAATTTTCTTAACGAGAACATTGTGATTACCATTTTTTTTTTTAAACAAAAACTCTTTCACTTTCTTCTTTATTATACGAAATCATTATGGAATATATTCATTTGTTGTTTATACAATAAAATCAGAAGACACATAAATGGTATTTTATCATTCGAAAAAAGGCATTCCCATTGAAAGAACATCAACAGTGATACTTGAGATAGAAAAGAAAACATTTAAAACGTTATTTTGTTATTTTGTTCATTTGTCTATTTCATTTATTCATACAAAATATATAACACGTTTGCATCAGTTTTCACACTTAGTTAAAGGAATAATTAAGAATAATAATATCATTTTTTTTTTTTCAAGAAATCAATCAATCTTCTATACTTATTGTTTTAATTGGTATATATTTTCAATCCAGGGAAATGAAGGAAGTGATCTGTCACTACTTTTGGATAAATATCTAGCAGAACTTTATCCACATTATTTTGAGATAACCCGTGCAGTTTTACTGAGACAAGCTCGTGATATTTTAGAAACTACATTTCATAATGATATGTCTCGATTTGAGACTCAGTTTTTATCACCGGCAGCAGAATTAATCGAAGAAATAAAAAGTGCATCTCAAGATTTAATGGTAAGTTAGTATTTCATAATATTTGCTAATAATTAATTTTGTCATCCCATTGAATTTTTCATGCGAAATTTAATTTAAAGAGAAAAAAAAATGGTTTGTTTTCATCTCACCACATGGAGTTACAACAATAGGGTTGTTTTCGAAATTTTTCTATAAATTTTTCGATATATCAGGTAGAATCAATGGTAGGATTTCAATTCGATGTAAAAGGAAAAAAAAATTATAAAATCTAAGGTTTTGCAAGGTGAAAGAGGAACGTTAACGTATTTTCGTCATCACTAAAAACTTTAGAAAAATAAAAATGTAGTGAAAGGTAATAATTTCTAAAGATGATTAATTTGGCTCACTGCAAGGCGCTGCATAACGTTAAAAATGATTAGCGATTGATGAAGTACCGTGAATTTTTTGGATCGAATAATTTCTTCGGAGCAATGTGACCCCTCGGAACCCTGTACTCCAGTTTGATCAGTTGATCCACATAGTATTATGGATATGTCTATTGAGTAGATCGAGAGGAGAGTATGTTCATCCGACTTTATAGCAAAAAAGGAGAGTAAGTAATTGTAACACTAAAAATGGTTAAAAGAGAGTACGGATTTTACGATTTTGCGTTGTATTTAGCATTTAAGTGAACATGCTCTCCTCTTTAGTATATCCGAATTGATGTTTTCCATACTCTCCTTTTTCAAAATTATTTTGAATTTTTTTACGTACTCTCCTCTCGATCTACTCAATAGATATGTAGGAATATACATATTATAACAACCTGCAAATGATTTTAAAAAGTAAAATTTGTTTCTTATCATCATTTGTGATAATCACATAAAAGCAATACTATCAAGAAGAGGAAACAAAAATACTAAAAAATGTTTATTTTTGATTAAATCAGGGCTTAAAATAATGATTTTTTTGACTATCGAAATTACAAAGAAAATTCCATGATGAAAATGTATTAAATGATTTCAACAAAAGATCTTTCTTAATTTTTGGAATTATTCACTCTTTCATTTATTCAAATTATGGAATTCAATTCCAAGTGATATTAGAAAGATCGAGTCAAATATAAATTTTGCAAATAGTATTTCTATTGAGTAGATCGAAAGGAGAGTATGTTTTTATTCAGCTGTGTATTCAGCTATAGCTGAACAAAAACATACTCTCCTTTCGATCTACTCAATAGATTTAAGAATATTCGTTGTTTTGCGCCACAAATATGCATATTCTTTGCTCAGTGTTGATTACCATTTTTTTTAAGCCCTGGTAAATTGGAGATTGGCTTCCGATGATAAATGCAAAGAACAACATATATATGCGAATAACAAAGCGAATTAATAAATAAAACGAAAATAAAAAAAGCCGGAAAAAATATTTCAATAAAAGCAATGCTTTCTCAGCTAATGCTTAATATTAAATGACAAAAAAATGAGTCTGATTCCAATATATGTTTTCACCTGTGCAAGATTTGATGATATTTTACATATAAAACACTATTGATGTAAAACAAGCAGATCATAATTGTATGTATCATTGTTTCAATGCCAATTGGGATTTCACTTTCATGGAAAAATTTTATTTTACGATTTCTCTTCATATTTCTGTTGTATATTCCCCTTCGACGCAACACCTTTTGTTTCTCCTTTAAATCGAACTCTTTCGTCGTCTAACAAAAACGTGGTAACACGCAAACATAGTTTGGTGTTGGTTTACGATATTAAAAAAATAGTACACCAGCCCGAGTATCCAGTTTGAATGGATATCTACTCGTGTTTTGATTAACACTGTAACTTCTACATTACTCTACACGCAAACACACATTTATTATTTATCAACTGCATTGACCTAATTAATTTTAAGTGTGTCATATTCTGAGCACACTTATATTAAATAGCATGCACATTTTCTCAATTTGTTTTTTTTTCTATTTAATAAAGTGCTCTGTTTTTCAATGAATTTCTAATTTATCCAAAATTGATTTATTTTGGTGATATTTCTATAAAAATAACTAACATTTCTTTCGAAAATTCTTAAATAAATTTCTTCCGAAAATGATATAAATATTTTGTTCTAGAAATAAAAGTACGAAGCATCACCAGTCTGAGAAATCAATCATCACAAGTTCAAATATTTTAATAGAAAATTTATAATTTTCAAAAAATCCTAATTTCAGCATAATGTACGATAATAATGTTCAAAAATAATTTAGAAAAATATAGATAACTGTAGAAAGATGTAATTCTAAAGAATTGTTTATGCAAGAGTTTCTTTATGTTTTCTAAATGATGGTTTATCTACGGGTAAATAGAAGCCATTCAATGATTTTTTTTTTTTTTTTTTTTTGCTGTTCATTCATCGTGCCACGATGATCGTGGTTTACCTATGAGGATACTATTAAATTGTCAAAGATATTTGTCTGAAAGCCAATTCCAACGTCAATATCAATATAAATGTAATATTCAAATCGAAACTGAACTGTGCAGCAAACATTTGGGTATCATTACCGGTGCATGGATTCAGTAAAAAAAATTGAAAAATTGACATTTTTATTTTAATTTATTACCATTTCTACAAAATTGTTGAGCATATTTTCAATAACTACCTCGAAACTAAAATCTTCAAGGGTGCCAGATTCGTTACACCGACATATTTTTATACATGCAGTTAAAATGTAATAAATGAGAAACAAACGCACCTTCAAAACATCATCATGTGTTTATGTGTGCACAGATAACTATGTGATTTGTCCACTACGTACACCAATGGAATTCTTTTATATTGACAATTTGTTAAATGTGTTTGTTTTTCATATCATAACAAGTGTATGAGATGAGAGTTTCTTCATATTATATGAATTGCATAGTCGACACCATGGGGGCGTCTTGACAGCAAACATGACTGTTTGCGCCGTGTACGCGGGGTGATATTTCTCTGAACTAATATATCCCAATAGACGTAATGTTTATTCCGACATTAGTTTCGATAAATTAATAACCAAAAACTAAATATAAATAATCCGGATTGTAAATACGTATTATGTGTTTTAATTGCTAAAATCATTATTGTTATATAAAAAAAATGTTTATGGACGACAGAATGTTTTCGTTTTTCAAATATTACTCGATACTGTGTATTATTATATACAAAATAATAATTAAAACATTGAGTTTTATTTCTGTATCTCTTATTTATGCATGAAAAATGATAAATTCATTAGTATAAATGTGAATAATTGACTAAGTAAATACCAAAAGTTTAAGTGATTTTAAATAAAGTTGAAAAAAAAAAAAAAATAGACAATACATTGAATTGCTTTCTACTTGTGTGTTTTTGTCATTGTCACGGATATCTTAACCTCAACTTTTTTCGCCGGTGGATTCAATAACATTTTTTGATTTAGCTTGTTCAATATCATTGTCTTTAAATGCCAATAATTTCTTCATATATATGTATATAAGATTTGAAGAAAGCAATATTTTTTCGTGATAAAATCCAATAAATGGACACGTGCATCGCTTGTTCACATTACATATTATCTTCTGTTTTTAATGCCAATTTGTGATTACTTTGTGTTTACATTTAGAAAAATCGGGTCATTTATTGCGTGCATTATTATTTATAACACAAAATTCCATAAATAAAAATAATCCGGATTGATATTATTTGTTTTAATTGATAAAATAATATATAATTATATGGAAATAAAAATGTCATAGAAATTGACGACCGATCTAAACATTGCGAATGATACTGACTTTGCACTTCATTTGATGGTTTTGAACATCAATTGGAGTTATTTTACAACAAACACCAATACAATGAACTGAACATACAGTAGCGGCTTTTTTTCATTAAATCGGAACAAATTAGATTTTTTCCAGGCATTTTTTAATGAAATTAGAAGATTTTCTGAAAAAATTATCAATTTATTCCAAATCACAAATATTACGGTCTATTGTATTGACAGTCAACAAGCGCCTTACTCTCACATCGATACAACAGAATAAATGAACAATTTGCTATCTTTCATTCATATACAAGCAATTCGTCGAGAGATGCCGTGATCTAAATCTTGATGTGCAAAATTTTTTTTTTTGTGCATTCAAATTTTTTTTTCAATTAAAATAGAAATTATTATTGATGGTAATCATAATATTGATGTGTATTCCATTTAATTCTTTATGCAAGCAAAAAACATTGTTTTTTTTACATTGGCAATTCAGGCAATCGCTTATTCAAATAAGCATTGCGTTTGTCACACAGTATATTATTCAACATCATTATTTTTGTCTGAATATCAATTATATTTGTTCTTTTTTATATATTGAAGAATGTTTTCATTTATAATTATTTTCTTTGTAATGAACTAAAATGTGTGAGCAACAAGCGATATTTTGTATTAATTTTATCAGAAAATTCGTATGGAAAACATAAATTTTATTATGATGCAATGCAAAACTTAATGAGTAAAATTTTGAACAAGCTAAATAATGAATAGCACGGGAAAAAAATTGAGGTTATGAATCCAATGGTCAATTATTCAAATTCACGTTGATCAATCATTTTTCATGCATGAATAAGAGCTACAGAAATAAAACTCAACAATTTAATTATTATTCTGTATACTCGAGGGAGAACATTTTCGCTATAATGGATATAATATTTGCACATTTGCTGAATTAGGATTAAAATTTCACATTACACAACCAGTCTCAGTCTTTTGACTTTTGATCAATATGAACATCAAATACAGATAAAGGTTATGATTATAAATAAATATAAATAACATAAACTTGTTATTTTCAACAAATAAGAATTCAATTTCTTTATCGATGCTATAAAAAACACAAAACGAAATAATTTTTTGTTATAAAATAAATTCCGGGAATTAATTATTTTACAAATAAAAAAATGCATGAAAATTTTCATGTAATTGCAAGACTACACACGCCATCTATTGAGAACAATTCATGCTTACACATTTTGCCACCATGCTGGTACACGGCGCAAACAGTCTTTTTATTTTTCTTTGTTCTGTCAAGACGCTCCCATGGTCGACACCTTACCATACTTAATTTAAATGAACATGAAATGTCGTAGCATATCATTTGTGTTATGAGAAAAGATTGGTAGAATATCTTTTGGAGTTTTATCTTCTTTACTCGGTTTTTTTTTTCTGTTGAAACACAACACAAACCGCAATGTAATAAAGAAATGAGTTTTTTTACTCTTTATAATCTTATCATTCTTTATTAGTCCTTCAAAATGCTTTTATTTTTTTTTTGTATTGGGTGTATGCAAAGAAAATGTCGATTTTTTCGGTGAAAAGAAAATTTTATTTCATAACTAAATGAATGAGCACTTCAACCAATGTATTCTCCATCGTTAGCTATGACTTCACGCCATCTTTCAGGAAGTTTGTGGATTCCGCGTCGAAAGAATTCCTTATCTTTTGAAGCTATCCAGTCAGCGACCCATTTTTGTATTTCTTCAAAGTTTTTAAAGCGTACATCGGCCAGGTCAATTTGCATCGATCGAAACAAATAGTAGTCCGAAGGGGCAAGGTCTGGAGAGTACGCATGTTGATCAAGCTGATTCCAACCGAAGTGTTCTTTCTTTTTTTTTAACGATCTTTGCACGATGTGGCTTGGCATTGTCATCGTTAAAAAAAACTTTGTCTTGTTTAATCGCTATTCGTGGATGTTTCACCTTCAATGCTTGCTCCATTTTGATCAATTGTTGTTCGTAGCACTTACCATCAACCGTTTGGGCAGGTTTCAGCAGCTCATAATACACGACACCTTCCTGATCCCACCAAATGCACAGCATAACCTTCTGGCAATGAATTTCTCGTTTTGACTGCGAAGGTACTGGTTGGCCTGGACCAACATACGCTGCTTTACGCTTGGGATTGTCAGAATAGATCCATTTTACATCGCCAGCAAGGTGTTTTTTGCATGTTTCGATTCTTGCTCTGAGTTGATTTTCGTTCAATTGATCTGGCACCCATTTTCCCAGCTTTCGAATTTTTCCCATTGCATGCAAATGTCTAGAAATAGTTGCTTGATCAACCTTCAACTCCATTGCAAGTTCTTTTTGCGTTTGACAAGGATTTTCATCCAATAATGCTTGCAAATCCGCATCTTCAATTTTTTTTTGGAAGACCTGGCCGTTCTTTGTCTTTCAAGTCAAAATCACCACTTTTGAATCTCGCAAACCATCGTTCACAAGTTTTTTGAGTTGAAGCATGTTCAATGTAAGCTTCTACTAACAAATGATAACTTTCAGCAGCGATTTTCTTCAAATGAAAAAAGGTTATTAAAGTTCCCCGCAAAACCACTTTTTCATGCACGAATTTCGACATATTTGAAACAAAAAAAATCTTTGTTGTTTACACTTCAGCAAAATGACATATACTGAAATTTATAGCGTAATGACAGACAAAAAAAAAAAGAAAATGGCCGCGGTGTGCTCCGATGCACACAATGCTAGTTACGCCATCTGTTATCTAAATCGACATTTCTTTTGCATACACCCAATAGAATATATATAAGTATATATTGTGAGCCCTATCGCACATGCAACGTAATTTAAAAGCAAATTGTTTAGAAACATTTTAGCTCTTAAACTACAGACTCTATATTTCGATAACAATTCAATTAATAAATTCAGAAAATTTTGATTTTTTTTTTTTTTTTCGTTTGAAGTTCTGAATTTAAGTCAAACTTTGAACATACATTCCTCATATTCATTTTATTTAATATTAATTTTAGGAACAAAAATAATTATATATTTCTTGGACACATTGATTGAGCTCAATGAGACTCTTTCACTTTCTAATATTAAACATAAACTCAGTTATGTTATATACGTTGTGTGACAAAAATGTAATAGAAAAATGAGGAAGAGAAAGAGAATGATAAATAAGCGACAGAAAGCTAAAAATGGATAAGAATTTATATTATGGCCGAAAACAATTTTATGTTGAACAGAAAATTTACGTGATTCAAACATAAAAATATATAGAAGACTCAAAATCCGATGATTAAAATAGCACTAGTAATGTGTTGAATGGGAAAGAACACACAGTCAAATTGAGAAGAAAAAAAATAATATATAAAACCGATCGTGGAAAATGAAATGGAGGTAGGAAAAAAGTGAGACTGAAACATATTTTCATTTTTCATCTGTATTTGTTGTCGTTAATTGTTTAGTTACAATTACCATCACTCCAACTGATTAACCAGAAAATAAAATAACAGCAATTGAAATGGCAACGATAAACGACAACAACGGTTGAACATCATCACACCAATTGTCATAAGTCCTATCGTTATAAATTTATTCATTTAAATTTTTCATTCCCACAATCACAAAACAATTTAAGTCTATTTATGAGTTGTTGTAAAAAAAAATCTCAACTACGATTATGATTAAAAATTGTACTGTATTATTGTTTCAACTTATTAATATATTTCTTTGTTCGATGTCGCGGTCAACACAGATAAAGCCAAAAGAAAACAGACAACGAAATGATCCATTGAATCGTTCAATGCGCTTGTCTTATTTGATCATTCTTGTTGAAATTACTCTGTCGAACTTATCAACTTTCTATTCATCCAACTTGTGCATGATTTATGTATACTAAATTCAAATCCAAAATGTTGAACAATTTATAATTTGTGAACTTATAAGTTAAATATTGTAAATATATATGAAAAAAAAAAACAAAAAAAAAAAACAAAAATATTGTTTGTATATAAAATCAATTTGAAAATTATTTTTGATTGAAATATGCACTTTGAAATTCAAATAACATAATATGTTTGCATCAAAAGTCTTGACAACGGTGCGCAATGTTCATTTATTTATTCAGGAATCCGTGTTTGCTCTTTAATTTTTTATGTTTTTTGTGTTTATGTTTTTCTTTTTTTTTTTTCTTCTTTTTTTTCATAACGTTTATTGCATTTTAACATGCAGTTCACAAGGCGTTCATCATATAGAAAACAGCTACACGAAACATTAGAATGTCGGTGGTGATATGCAGATGCAAATATGCATGTATGCAACACAATCAACCGTATGATTATTCATTCATGTATTTGTGTTTGTATTTGTATTTGTATTTGTATCTGCATTAGTGTATATTTGTATTGAATAAAGACGGAATTTCGTAGTTCGATCGCTATTAAACATAGAAAAAACTTTAGCTTCTTTGTAATTGATCATGAAAATTATATTGAATATGATAAAATTTAAATACTAAATCTCTTACTACTCATCATTTTGAAAATGCATGTAAAAAAAAACAGTTAGTAAAATGTGATGATTAAATTATTATTCAAATCGAAATGATCATTCCATTTATCAAATAATTACATAAATGTATAAAAAAAGGGCGAAGACCTAAAGATTATTCTTACTCTTTTGTTGACGGTTGTATTCAAAACTAGCTGTACCAATGACAAAGTCGCACACAATAATATACTGTTGACTCTCTAACTTATGCGAACCATTCAATTAATAATAACTGCAGCATTCATTCAGTTTATATCCGTTGTCTGTAATGGACGCATGCATCGATTTTGGTATGAAATATCGCGTGTTGTTATTGTTTATTTGAATCTCTCAGTCATATTCCGATTTTTTTTTTTTTTTTTTTTTTTTGGAATCGTGAATGTGTTGATGCTGTTGTATCCCGTTTACGTTCGCATTTTTTGGTTTCTAATTTCATTTTAAATATAATATTTTTTTTTTTTTTTTTTTTTGTTTGCATGGTGCACAAGTTCAATAAAGCATAATTTATTCGATATGTATGTGTTGTTATGGGCGGTGAATTTATCGTTATGTTTTTTAAACAGTCATAAAATAACCATAATCAAAGAAATAATGTGGAATAAAAAATTGAGAATAAAGAAAAATTACTGAAATGCAATTGCATTTTTTATGCGTTTACACATTTTTATTACACATTTGATGTGTATGCGTTTATCGATGTGTATGTTCTATAGAGGTATTTAATGATTATTGTAAAGTTGAAAAAAATGTTCTCAGCTCAATAACTTTCATATTCGTTTGAAATGGACATTCTTCTTCTTGCTTTGTGAAAACTTCAATTCAAGTGAACAAACCAGAAAATCTATTGGCAATAATCGATATTAAATATGCAAGTTGAAGTGTCTTCTTTAGAGACTAAAAGCAAAATATTACCAGTTAATTATAGTTTCCATGGATAGAATGGATATTTTGAAAACAGTTGAAAAGTTAAACAGTGACATTTTACTTAAGTGAAGAATTTAATTTTAGCATTAGTTCATTGTAAGTAAATTTATTTTATTTATATTAAATTAAGGAAGCTATATACTTCATGTAGATAATGTATTTACAGCTTCATATGAAGTATGCCTACGTCATCTGAACTATGTAAAACGAATGATCTAATTAACGGAAACGAATATTTTTTATTTTATTTTTTTTTAATCAAATAGTCGTTCTTCATGAGTAAAATGAAATATTTCGCATTAAAACACAGTCAACTATGAAGTGTAATTTTTTTTTTTTTTTTTTTCAAGATTTTATTGCGTTAAATTGCATAAATAAATTGTGCTGATCAGTATGTGTATGGGCTTTCAGAACTTTTTACATTTCTTTTAAATTTTATTAGATTTTTATAAAATATTCAATAGCAACATGTTGCTGTCAAACTCAATGTTTACATTTTTTATGATAAAAACATAACCTTACTTATTGAAGCCACTGAAAGAAAAAATTAAACGAAAATAATTACGAAATTCAATCTAAACTATAAATTCACCACAAATAGCCCTCTTTTATTAAATAGATTAAAATCAAGATATAGGTAGTAGGAAAACAAGTGACAAATTTCGGTACAGGTACAGTGAGTGGATTTTTGTACCGGTAAAAAATTACTGAAATTGTACCGGTATACATTTGTAAAGGTACAAAATGTAAAAAAGTTGTACCGGTACAAATCGCTGTACCGGGACTATGGTTGCATTTTGTATCGGTACACATTACAAGTCTTGTGTACCAATTTCGCATTTGTACCGGTTCATTTTAAATGGGGAGCTACCAAAATCCTACTTAGTTCCTTTTTTTCACCACCAGTGGCGCTGCAAGCTCCACTGGCGGCCTAATTTCTACAGTAGTGTTACTTTAATCTACCACCTGTCATTACCACCTTCCACTCCTCTCTCTCTAAGAGAAATCTCTTTCTCTTTCTCTCTCTTTCTCTCTCTTTCTCTCTCTCTCTCTTTCTCTCTCTCTCGCTCTCACATCAATTGTGAATCAGTTTAATTAGTTACATCAAAAGCAGTACAATTGTTGTCTGAATTTAAAAAATTGAAAAATGTAAATAAGTAAAATATAAACAAATTTGCTCAAACAGAGATCGATGCAAAATGTTCGGTATTGCTTTCACATTGTGATTCGATGTTATTATATTTTGAATTCATTCTATCATTCTCTCGCATGTACTCTACTGTGTCCAATGAGTAAAAAATAAATCACAAACACATGTGTAAAGCATGGAGTTCTGCGTTTGGATTCATTTATTGTTTGTATGTATTTTTCTTACATTCTTTTGTCTGAGATAATACATTCATGACACATTTTAATTATATGCACACAATCGAATTACATACGAATACAGTTTTGTTTGTATTTACGATATTTTTCGGATGTAAAAGAGAGAAAACAAAACAAGAGGATGGATGAATACTTTCTGAATGAGCATTTCAAATAGTATTCTTTATATTTGAGAAATTTTTACTGCTGCGCATATATATGAGAGAATCGAGAGAGAGAGAAAAAAAAAAGAATGAATGAAAGCAAAATTGAAAAAATTCGCTGCCGATGATGCCACTTTAACGTATGAGTGTAGCAATATTAATTAAATGGACAGCAAATGAGTGAGCGCTGCTGCCGTTGCAGTCGCGTGTGTATATGCGAGAAACTCTCTTATTCCTTAAACCTTCTCTCTACATCTCACGCTTAGCTCGTTTCCCTCTAAAATCTACACCAAAAAGTAAACAAATAAGCTTTTGTTTTTGTTTTTTAATTTCTTAACTTGATGCAAAACAACAACAACAACAACAATAATAATTTAAAGACCCATTATAGCCCTTCAGCGTCTGGTCTGTCTTGTAATGGCAGCCCCTTAACAATTCTTCTCCAGCAAACCCTATTGAAAGCCAGGTCTTGAGTTTCCCCATTCCAATCATACCCCCTTTCGTTCAAATCGTTCTTAACCAAATCCGAATATCGCGTCCGCGGTCTACCTGTACCTTTCGGTGCATTCAAAATTAGCTTTGGTAAACGATACTCATTCATACGTTGTAAATGCCCAAACCATCTTAATCTCGACTTTCTTGCTGCTTCATCAACTTGATGCTTCTTGAAAAATTCGATAGGTACATTTTTTGCTAAAAATTTGTCGAGCATGTTCTATTATCGGATTTATTTCTGTTAAGCATACATCATGAAGGGATGTCAATATTGCTGCACTGCTTGGTACCTATAAAGAAAAGAATAAGGATATAGTTTGTGGTGAACGATATTCTTAAAAATGACTTTAGTTAACGCTTTTCCTCTTATCTGGCAAGATTTGCGCATTCAAAACAGTATATATAAGTGCGACAAAAAAAAAACAATTTACTTATACAATCAATTAGTGTTATCAATTTAAATAATTAATTTGAATCAAAGCAAAATCATAATAAAAAACTGAACGAGAATATTTTTTTAAATTGTCGATATCCAATTTTCACATTTAAATACTTCCATTTGGAAAGTTCAACGAAAATTCAACTTTCCCGTTTCACCATTATATTTTAGATAATGTTTTAACATCGATCGAAGTTTGAAGAAGAAATTCTACCAAAATACGTTCTGTTTCGTCTGAAATATTTGCATTTTTGTAACGTTCAAACGAACAATTTATCTGATATAACATTCACAAGAATTGGATCATTGGCAATATTCAAAAGTTCAGCTTGAGTGGTGTTAAAGTGTTTTGTATATTTAGTTAAATTAAAATTTAGAATAACAAAACCACGGACCGCTTGTATGAAAGTACCCTTTCTTTGTGTGCTATATAATGTCAATCAAAACAATTAAATTAATTGAAAAGTAAAAAGAAATTTTTTTTTTTTTCAAAATCATCTATTGCAATTGAGTTATTTGAAGCAGCTGGAATGAAACTAACAGCTGAAAGTATCGCTGTAGTGAATATGATATTTAAATACATTTGAAACGGTACAAAGTTGCATATGCAACGAATTATTTTAAACTGTTCAAACTTCAACTTTAGTTACCATCATTTATATTATAGATATTTCGAATTGAATGCTGCATTTTTGTCTTAAAAACTCGTTTGTCTCCTTTTCTTCATCCATAACCCACACTCGATGTACGTTTACGTACAAAAAATGCGTGGCATCTTGATTTTATTCTTGTCATTCATTTACGCGCATGTTTAACTAACGAAAGAAAAAATTAGAGAAAAAAAAAAAAAAACAATAGAAAAGCTGATGACATCCAAACCGGTCAAACTTCGTACTGATTGTGTAATATTAGTATCAGCTACACCTGAAAGTGACATGTCTATTCTTTTTTATTTATTATTTAAAACAAAAGAATGTAAGAGAAATACATGCTCTGCACATGTGTTTGTGGTTTATTTTCCACTAACTGGACACAATAGATGAACTAATAAAAGGAATTAAGTAGGATTTCAAAACATATAATGACAATAGAAGTTTTTCGCTACCACTATTGTACTATTGTCAAATGGTATACTTAAATTTTGTAAATTTCCCCATGAATATTTTGAGGAAGTGCACAAATCTCTGGAGGATACACACTCTTATTATATATAGAGATTCAGAGATTACTCACAGAATGTCCACGTTCAGTGTACACAGTACACTAATTCAATATATCTCAAACAAGTTGTTTTAATGTGATTATTCTGATTTGTTTGTAAACAAATATCCCTATTTAAATGCACTAGCACATTCGATTGTCATTCTATATGAAAATTGATTTGACTTAACGAATTCATCTAAAAAATGTTTTATAAATGATCGATTCATTCATTCAAGAATATTTAGCAGAATTAGCGAGAAAACAGAAAAGTTTTTTTTTATTTTTAATTTAAAATGTTTCAATTCTTTTAATTTTTAGCCATCAATGAGAAAAAATATTGTTTGACTGTTCAAAGGATATATTTTCAACATTTGCTACGACATAATTCTTTCGGTGTGGGAGTTTTTTTTATGTATTAGAAAACAATGTGTAAAATATACAAATTCTTAATTTAGTTGCAGAAAACCACACAATGAATAGTTTGAGTCAACCATTGCAAATCGATTTATTTGCACAAAAAAAAACACAAAAGAAGTGAAAAAGTATGGAAGCAATTTGTTTTGGTTTTTTTTTTTTTTTATTGTGGTTTTAGCACTGAAAACTAATCTTAAACTTTAAAACAAACAGAACCACATTCATAAATTGCATATATGAACAGTTCAGAGTGAAAATGTTATTTAGAAAAGTTCCGTGAAAAAATGTTATTATTCAATGTATTTTTTTTGTTGTTGTTTTTTGTATGTTGAATACTACTGAATAATAACATTTTTCCACGGAACTTTTCTACATAACATTTTCACTCTGATCCGTTCATATGTAATATTTTGCATTTTACTATTTAAGTGTACAAAATTGTAAATATATACCGTTCGGCAAACCAAAAGTGTGAGTGACGAAAGTATTTCAGTATTAAAAGCTGTAAATAGAGACACAATAAAGATATGTTTTGTTTAGTTCGTGTATTTGCTTGTTTACATAGTACACATTACATACTTTTATGACATTAATTCTTCCATAGAAATGTATAAATTCGTGTCGAGATTTTCTTTATTATCACAAGTTTTTTTAACTTTATTTTCTTTATTATACCAATTTTTGAAACATCACAATTTTATTCCAACGAATCATATGTAAACTAATATTTATTGTTGTGTTTTAGGAAGAAAATTTGTTTTCTTAAATGGAAATAGAAATGAAAATATATACAACGAAAATTATTCTCAAAAAAAAAAAAAAAAAAAAAATTATATGTTGATACCGTCACTCAGTATTCATCACGTTGATACTGAACTAACAAACATTTTTTGTTTTGCTATTGCTCTTCTTTCGTGTAATTACATTGTTTGGTTAAAATTGTGAAAAAAAGAAGTTCAACAAAAAAACTGTGGAATATGTGTGACTGGTACTTTTGTTCAGCACACTCCCTGATTTACAATTTAAATGCAAATTTAAATTTCCGCTGGAAACACAAAGTTTTTTTTTATCAATACCATGGTATTTCATTTGAAATTTTATCGTGAGCGTAATACAAGTTATATTTGAAAAAGTTACTTCTTTTTCACAACAGAATACTATTTTTAATTTGTTTATTGTGCTTTAGTTTGTTTAATCGAATTTTATATTAATTTTCCTATGCATAGAATTTAAATGATTCAAATTGTTTTCGATATTGCATTTCTCGTTTCATTTGATTCTGGTATTTATTATAACCATTTTTGGCATAGAAATGGTACCAAAATCAAATGATATTATTAAACATGATACTAACTGATATATTTATAATCGCCTTTTATTGATAGATTATTTTTTCGAATATGGGTGACTTGAAATTTTGTATTTGTTTTAATTTTGATTAAAAAAAAAATGTGCAAAAACCCTAAAAGTACTGATGAAAATAAGTGATGCTATGATCAACGCTATTTGAATGATTACACAGTTTATATTATCACATACTTTGGCACTGATTGGAATTAACAATTTTCATATTTTATTGTAGAAAATTTCAATTTGTATATTCTATGTCCGACTATTTTTTTTTTTTTTTTTTACAATTATTTGTGAAATTTGTATTATTATTGTATAAATTCTTATACGATCATATAGATAATACATAGACATAAATTAAAAAGAGAATTTTATTTTTTTTTTTTTTTTTACTTTTGCTTATATTGTCATTAATAATTACATAATACAATTCTTTGCAAAGAGTATTTTAGAAAAGATAAAATAGATTTGAGATTATGGCATCAACCATACATTAAGTACTCAATTCCAATGCTTACATATAGTGTTTTCCTAATCAAATCATTTGTGCGTAGTCGTCGATTTGTGCAGTAAAGTTTTTTTTTGTTTCCGATGGCCTTTTTTTGTAGCACAAAAATACACAACTACACAATTTTATGTGTACATTTTGTCATAAATAGAGAAACTATAGACAAACGTATTGATTGTTTTACAATGTTGTTAAGTGAAATATAAACAATTGCCAAAATTTGATCTAGTTTGGTAGATGTATTAGCAAACAAACGGCATAGATGGAACGAACAATGTATTTTATGTGACAAAAATTATAGCACAATTCAAATTCGAAGATTTCAAATCAACAAACGCCACACAGTTATCCATTTTAAATGAAGTGCAAACATACAAATACTTTTGTAATAATTTTAAAAAGACTGTTCTACATACGGTAATTCAATTGCGTTTGACTTATTTACTTAATGTAAATATTGCGAATGAGATTATTTAGGTGTTAACCTATTACCTCAAAAAGAAAATTATATTGGATCTTCTATGATCTGGTTCATACTTGGATTCATTTTACTTCTTTCCTATTTTGCATTTCATTACACACAGTTGGGTTTTTTTTCCACACATGAACAAGATTCACATGCGATCTGGACTGTATATAATTTACAGCGTATATTGATTTAAAGCGAGTTAAATATGTGTTCTTATTTGCTTGATTCTAGCAATAATATAAATAAAGTAAACAAAGTGCAATGTACTTTGAGTGTTAGTGAGAAACGTATGTTTACAATCTTATCTTTAGTATCTATTTAACTTTGTGTGTGTTTTTTTTTTGAAGCACATTTTGTTCACTTTGTCACAAAGATTTCAACATCTTATTATATATTACATAGAAAACTTCAGTCTGGATTTCAAATTACATTTAAGTAATGGGCAAGCACATATTTTGTAAAAGAATATACGATCTTTATCATTAATATCAATCATCTCAACACATTTATTTTTTTGAGAAGAAAAATATTTGCGCATTTCTTCTTTTCATTCAGCGCCTATCAATTGACAAATAGATAAGACAAATACAAATAAATTTATGAAATGCTGACTAATTTCATTTGCAAAAAGTATTTTTTTTTTTTTTTTTTTTTTTTTGCCATTCAAATAAAAAATGTCATTGATATAATTTTATAGAAACCTTAGAAATATTTTGAGTAAAAATCGTTTAGTTTTAATTAAAAGTATTTTGTTTATCAATTAATTATTATTTGCATTCTTAGAACAATGGAAATGAAAGTTGCGTAACAATTAGGTGATCTCGTTATCTTCACAAAATCTTTATTTTCAAGAAGAGAAATTCAATTCCATTTTTGTTATTTTTTTGAAACAAAAATAAGGAGTCTATAAACGATTCAATTGAAGAAAAATCAAGTTTATAAATGTAAAATATGTAATGTGCGTATCTGTTGGATGAACGCAATTCATCGAATTGCATTTCGGCAGTTAAAAAGCACGTTAACAAAAACACTATTGATTTTCAACAACTAGCATATGCTACACGTAATTGAGAATTATGAAAACGACTTCCGGTTAAATATTACTATTTGTTCAGAGCACACTGACCATATACAGTTTAAAAATTTCATTGCATTTCTCTTTTCATTCGGTCTTTTCCATGTTGAAGTATCAAATAGAAGTCAATATAAAATAAGAAAATCGCTTTTGCGGCAAAGAAAGCAAAACAATATCAATCTTATTTGTTTTATATATATATATACGATTGTTTCATTTTTGTTTTTTGTCTTTATTCTTTGCTCCGTAATACGGAATCCGTATCACAGTTGGGCAATTTCAAGTAAATCAATTCATTGTATTGATGTTAGTGGTGGTGGTTGCCATGATAGGAATATTTTCTCTCGATTAGGAGAGTACATAATTGAACAAAATGAATTTACTGATTTATTTAAAAACAATCATTTACTTAGTGCTTGTTGAAACTAATTTAATGACTTAAAGTCATGTGTTTTTTTTTTTTTTAACTTTTGCTTTGAATGTGTTTTTGATTTCGTTTTGCCGTTTTGGTGAAATGAAAGTAAAAAAAAAAAAAGAAACATTCGCTTCACAAAATGTTTGAAATGAATAGTCGAATGATTGAGAACGAACTATGAACGAATGTACATGGTGAACAAATACTGTGATATGCAGACAGACATCATTAGTGTAGATAAGATGATTTGCGGCAATCATATAAAATGATGCGCGTCACCAGATGAAAAATAATAATGAAGAAAGAAAATAAAAAATTATACTATAGATAGAAAAATGTTGTTATAAATCAAGAAAATGAAGAAAAAAAAAAAATAAAACAATAACTTTTGACCTTTTCTTTTTCAACAAAAATATGCTATACTTACAATATAGTCAAAACTCAACATTCTTTCGATAATTGTTTACATGAGTATAAAAAATGCATAGATTTATTGCATAAATTAGACATTTTGCACTAACAAGATGCGAATAAAAAAAAACCGCAATGCAGATCATGCATTACTAAATAATCCATATTGTAAACATTTGTAAGAATAGAAATCAAAACCAGATGATCGACTATATAATGGTGTTTTCATCAATTGAAATGGAAATTTCTGGTGATCTTTTTAAACAACAAAAAGTATACTCGACATTTATGGTTCGTGACTCAATCAAATCAAAAGGCAATTCAATTGAAATGCAGTGTCTTTGTTTTTGATATTTTTTTTTTTTTTTTTTTTTTTTTTTGGTTTTACAACAAATCAATTTCATTTCAAATCAAGTGCCGCTAAGAAGTAAAGAAATAACATTTCATTTAATGAAACTAATTATTGCTTGCCACTTCTCAGAACAGATCAGACTATGATCTCTCTTCCGGTATATGAATGATCATATACATACTTAAATGCATTTATACAATATATATATATATATCAGAGACTTTCTTTGCTTATGGTGAACTCAAGTGCTGAACCGGTTTTATTTTCAAAACGATTTCATTTCATTTTCAATAAAGTTTGGCATTAAAAGCATTAATCGACGCACAAATAAAGACGGCTCCATAAATGGCTAGTTTTAACTAAATTTTAATCACAGACTTTATCAAAAAGGGCCATCAATTAGAAAATGTTGAAAAATTGAAAAAAAAAAAAAAAAAAAATCAGATAATCTCGTCAATTAAATCGGAAAGTTTTTTAATTAAAGTATAAACATCGCAATTATGTGAGTGACCGTTGTTATACTTAAACTTCTTTATTTTTGACGAACGGTATTTTTAAACTCATCTAAACAATAGTTTCATCGTATCATCTCAACGTATTCTTTATATTTTTGTGATATTGATTAATCAAGTCTAAGCAGATGAGAGTTACAGAAACAGATATTATTAGAAAAATTACTTCAAAAACAAGTTTGTTTTTTTTTTTTTTTTTTTTTTGTCTCAAATATAATATGATATAAGTACATATACCAGGTTTTGCTTGTCAATTGCATATTTCTATCGCTTATGTGAAATTTAAATTTCAATTTAGTCTAATGCCCATTTGGCGCATAACTTTCTGTCTTTTTCTATCTTTTTTTCCAAATTGTGTAAGAATGAGTCATGATGCAATATCAAGCGGGAAGTTGTTTTTCCAAATTTAAAATAATTTTTAATTGCGGTTTAATTCATTAAATTTGAAATATCAATATTTCGGTAAAAATCAATTTCAAAAAGCTACTTATTACGTCAGTGTTAAGAATGTTTAACTTCAATCGATATCTTATCTATAACGGTGTATTAAAAAAAAGTCAGAAAAAGTGTAAAATAGGCAATAGGTATTGTTGTTTTTGTGGTTAGTCTATGTTTAAATGAACTAATGTCTCGAAACCTTTTTGATATAAAACATTTTCTGCTTTGAGTCGTTGAGTTTATTTTTGTTTCATTCTTGAGATTCTTGGAATTAATAAATTGTACGAAAACAGCTGATTGTGTATGCATGAATGCAAGCTGGAAAATAGTTATTGAGATTTATATTCGTATATTTGTATATTCAGTGATTTTATTCGTATGTTCATTTAATGACTAAATGATTATTTTTCCATTACATACGCTTTTATATCATTCAACACACTATATGAAATGCCTTTACATGTTCATTCTTAATTTGTTTTGATCTTTCACTACAATTGCTTATACTGCAAAAAACAGATCTATCCCTATGATAATTTCTTTCTCCTCGCTTTTAGTATTATATTCAGTTTACATTTTTGCTTTCATGAAGATAAGCAGAAAGGATGCAAAAAAAAAAATCGTTTGAAATCTTTTTGTTTTTTTTTTTCTTTTTTTGAATTTTTTCAAGTAAGAACAATACATATGGGTTAATGTTTGTTGTTTGGTCTAAAAATAACACCTTACATGTGAATGTGTTACATATTAAATAATGTATTATAAAATAATTATCTATGCCGCCATAACCAGTTTATCGCGACACAAAGAATGTGTATTTAAATTCTGAATGATGCATACAAATTTGTACGCATTTCTCATGCATAGCATATTCACAAAAAGTTGCTCGATTAAAAGAAAATTAAAAAAAAAAAAAAAAAAAAAAAGAAAAAAATATTCCCATTTGTAATTCTTCCACAAGGAGGAAATAAATCTTTATTCAAATGTTACAAAACATGAAAATTTCTTGAAACCCAAATAAATTGATACAAATCAAAAAGAAAAATTGTGCCAAATTCATGCTAGTACTGTATTGTTGATTTTTAAAATTTGTAATGATTTGTGATTATATGTAGCCCGAGAAACATTTCTGCGTTAACGAACGCATTCGAACAAATTTTGATACGTATGCGATAGCTAACTTCGCTCGCAACGCAATGCGAGTGTCCGGCGGCTTGTCGGCGCAAAGACTTTTATCCGCAAAATGTTTCTTTGGTAAGATTTATGTATGATTGTTATTCCCAAAATGTAATTCTCCCTATAAATGTTTTCAAAATAATTGGCATTTGGATACATAAGTAATTTCCGTGTATTGTATTCATAGCGCAATTTTATATGATGTTACAGCCAATAAATTCAATTGTACCCAAGAATGTACCTTTGCTGTTCCAGATTTTAACCATCTATTGTGATCAAGTTTTCAATTGAAAGTTTTCCAATAAGTCTACATACAGCATTATCTTGGATAGCAAATATTCTAAATTCATTGATATTTTTATTGATTTTTTTTTCTCGAGTATTATGAATACGCAGTATAATACGAAAGCGTCCGAAAAATGCAGAAGAGACTGAGATAAATAAAAAAAAAAGCTGTAATAATAAACACTTGACAAAAAGACCATTTATTACATGCCGATCAAGTGAATAACGGTAAAAACCAATAAAGGTGACTTTACATAAAAGTACATTATCTGCTAAACGCACTTTTGCAAAATACTGACTGTGTGTAACGAGTTCTTTTCAACAGGAATGTGTGCGATTTCAAAAACGAAAATGTTTTCTTCAAAAAAATTATTTTTTTTTTTGCTCAATTTTTGTGTATTCAAGATATGGCAAATAAACAAAAATGCATGCCAATTTCAGAAAAATCGAAAGTAATAAATATGGGAATAAAATGATATTATATTTTGACAAATGCGAAAGGGAAAACTATTTTTAAGAAAAAGTTTAAAGATATTCATCTCAATCATTTCTCACTAATTATTCACAGCATTGCATTTTCATCAAAATGATTTTACATCGGAAAAATGAAAATATAGGTGGAGGAAATGTAATAAATAAATAAATAAATTTGGAAATTGGTGAAAATAATATTTAGAAAAAAACATATAAATAGAATCTATTAAATGATAAATTAAATATAAAGAATATTGTACTAAAAGCATCGTGGTTTAAATACCAATAAAACAGTCTATTCAATTAAAAAAAAAAATGGTTAAATGAAATACAAAGAAGAAATATCGCTGAACAAATCATGGTTCGGTTGATTGTTATGGTACTTAAATTCTTAACGTATTGTTTTTTGTTCATTCTCTTCATTATTTCCATTCTCTTAATGTATTAATTCCTTTTTGTAAAAAAAAAAATGCATGAACACTCGCATTTGCCGTATGCGTTAAACATGTACTTCTGCATAACAAACGGTCATACTTTTTGTTTTTTGTTTTTATGTTTTTTGCATTTGAGTTTTCGTTGATACTCTCTCCAACACTCGTTTTTTTGTTTCAAGTTTTTTTTCTCTTTTAAATTTTTTGTTTTTTCCTTATTTCTTTTGGATTTAACTGCATCGATCGGGACATTCAACGTATCTTCGTTTTTTATTATGATAGTTATCTTTTCGATATTCTTACAGTACAAATGTTTAACATTTAGTTATATACTTGATGAAAAAGTAGAGCATTTTTTGATCAGATTTTTATATTTATGTTTATGTTTGGTTTAGGAAATTTACAAATCTGTTAGAATGAATGAAAGAAAAATTAGTACAATACTTCATCCATTCATCCCATTCACTTTTTTGTGTCAATTTTTTTGTTTTTGAGTTTTAACTCAGAGGTTATGCAGACGACAACAAATGTTTTTGGAATGCATAATTTGGATTATTTGTGCAAGTGAAAGTTTCCAGTTTTTGTCAGAAAACATTTTAATAAATGCACCGTATTTAGTAAATAAATTACAGTTATATTCACTAAGAATAGAATTTCATTTTCCATTGATTCATAAAAAGTTAACTGAAACCTGTCTTAACAATCAACCTGTTTGTAATGGAATGTGGAAAATTCATGTTTTTTTTTTCGATCAATACTAAATAACGTATGATTACAACGTTTTCGTAAATTCTTTTCACTTCTTGTTCACTGATTTGACCGCACTGTAGGATCGAACAAAATTTGTTGTACAAAAGGTCGATAAACAAAAGAAAAGCGACGAAAAAAAAAAAGAAAAAAAAAATGAAAGATTATATCGAAATCAAATTGACTTTAAATCGATATTCATTTCTTTCTTTTTTTTTTATTTGAAGAAAGTGCATAAGAGCCATGTGCAATCATATGCGATCGAACTGTCGATTTCATTTTTATATGCTGTAAAGAAAAGCGATTGCATTTTAGTATATATTTATTGACACATTTTTTTTATTCATTATATAGATATATATATATATATATATAATAAGATATATGGTTTATGTAGTGCATCAATAATACTTATTTGAGGTCATTTTTGTATAGTCTTATATGAAAGAAAAACATAAAAATATGCGATACGTATGCATAATTTTTTTTATTTTATTACTCCTTTTGCAATAGTTGAATTAATGTTTACATATTTTATTAACGTGTATTTGAAAACCACATAATAATATTATTATATATCACCATTGCAATGATAATAAATGAATGTGACAATGTGCATTCAGTGGGTTTAGATAAATCAATCTTTAGAAACCAGATCAATTTAGCTGTGGCTATTGAAATAAAATAAATGAATTTGGAAAACCACATAAAAATGATATTGAGAGATCTAAATTAGAGTTTAAACAATAAATGAATCGAAAATGTCTATTCACGAATTACAATGTAAGTAATTTTTGAAATATATTGCAGCACCTCAATGACATATTACTAAAACTAAATGCTTACAAGAATTTACAATGAAGATGTCCAGTGCACAAACTTGAGAATTACATGGAGTATAATGCTAATGAACGGAGGGGGCGAAAAGAGATCTTCAATTTTTTGTAAGAAAACTCACAGCAATTTCGAACAATTTTCCCGGAAAAAAGACGTATATCAGTTTTTTTTTGTAAAAAAAACGCTTGCAATTTTAGATGATTAAATTTCCATTCAATAAAAAAGAAGAGCAAAAAAAAAAAAAATGACTTTGACATGAATTCTTCTTCCAAATCAGGGGAAGGGGAGGTACAAACCGAAAACCCCCCACCCGTGTGCACGTCTGACGAACGTCCGTTACAACAGAAAACACTTAATAATGTTTATTGAAAATATCTTATTTTGCACTCAACGATAGACGATCATATCGATAAGCATTTCAGTTTCATTGCATACAACGTAATATTTTTTCAATTTCGAGTCGTTTATATTCAAAGTGAAAGAATGAAAGCTAAATAAATTCATCAAGTGCAAAAATGGAGAATGAATTTTTTTTAGCAATTTGACATATCCGTTGGGATTTCATTCTCTTTATAATCTAATATTTTTAATATTTATTTAAACATAATAATTTTTTTTTTTTTTCGATTTACTTTGATTAATTTTGCAAATTTTTATTTCAAATTTTTCGGTATTTATTCATCATCATTTAAGTTTAGCTTTGCCTACTTACAAGTGATATAATATTTTTATGATATCCCAGGAAATTTTCTACAAAAAAATGCCATATTCATTACCAACTCGAATATAATGTACAATGTCATTATGCATTGAATCTAATATACTCGTATATCGTATCAGAAAATAAAATGAAAAAATCCAACGCAGAAACTATAGAGAACAAAAGAATGAAAATAAAAATACGTATTATTTAAAAGGGGCTTACAAACCAAGTGCACTCAGGCTATATTAACCCAATGTATTTAATATAGTAATGTTGAAAAATGGAATTACTAACGACATCTATGGATCGAAGCTATTGAAAATGACCATAACTCAAAAAAGCAATCAACTTCATACTACTGACAGAGTCATTTCAGTATTGTTTTACATTGTTTGTTCACATCTTCTGTTTTGTTGTATATAATTAGTTTGAAAAAAAAAAAAAAAAAAAAAATAAAAACAAAAAAATATTTGAGTGTTATATTCGTAAGAAAACATTTCATAGTGAATTCTCGATGACTAGATGGCGATAGTTTTTACGCTATACTGGGGTCAATTCTACTTGAGTGCACTAAATATGTCTTCCTTTCTCAAGTGCTGAAAAATAAAACTTGCCTATTTTTACTCGGAATTTTGTTGCAATTATCCAAGGGCTATTGCCCGAATTAATACTGTTTTGTTTTCTACAACATTTTTCGTATTTTACATCTTCGAATTTTCAAATGTTTGCATTCTAAAAAGGAACCGAAATCGAAAGGAAATCGCTTGCGTTTCTTTGTTATTTTACACATCTAAATGTACACTGCATGAACATAAAATAAAACGAAAACAACAATTGTTTTGCTTCATAGTTTCTCGACATTTATGTTGATGCTGTATACCATTTGCTAGATTAATGTTTCAAGTGGACACGTGTGTTTTCTCAAATTGAATTTCAAATAAAAAAAAAAAAAAACGGAAACGAGCCGATTTTAATAAATCGTGAGCAAATGGAATTTCGAATTGTATTGTTAGTGTTTTGCTTATGTTTATAATTTCAATGCAAAAAATGCATTCGTGCATTTACAGCATTATATTTTAAACTGCTAAAACATTGTTTGGTCGTCACCTAATATTTTACCAATTGGAAAGCTAAAATATGTTCATTATTAATTCTTTTTTTCTTAAGCACACTTTAAAAAATGCCAAGAATTTGTACATTAATTTCGTGGTTAAAGTTTTCATATTATTTTAGCAAAAATTGTTCACAGAATTTGGTTTGGAATTTGTATAATTGAAATTACACCCAATTGATTTTTTGATTTAATTCGGATTTACCTGAATTTTTTCTGTTAAAAAAAACCATCCCGACTTGACATAAATGTTTGATATTGCGATCCAATGTGATAATATTGAAAATTCTTTACATTTGTCTGTATTTTGTTTTATTTTAGCCTATTATGTAATCGTTTATGGAGTAATTTCTCCCGCTAAAGTTTTCATGAGTCATTTCAAATGTTTTTATGGTCAACATATTCAAATCTAACCTAAAAATTGGTCGGTTCAGATACCAGATTTTAAGATAATGACTTGGTGAAACGTAGATATCATATGAAAAGTATACAGAAAAACTGAATGTCTGTATCTCAAAATGTGGTACCAAACCCATGGTGACCCATTTCGAATGAATGATTGAAATGTGCAAATTTTTCTGAAAAATTGTCATTTTGGGGTATTTTCAACTTCTAAGTGAAAAAATTTTAAAATCTGATGATGAACCTTTAGATGATTAAAATGAAACAAACATGGCTTAGGGAGAAATTTGAATAGGATCGTAATGTCAAATTTTGAGACCGAGTTGTGATGGTTTATTGTTTGTCAATTGAAGCCTTGTTTTCAGGACCAACCACTTAAACAAATGCATAATCTGGGCCCACCCATATGCAATTTTAAATGACATAGCTTAACTCAGTTTTGTGAATCATTTGAGATTTCCTAATCTTAGTATATTTATCCACTGAAATAATGTTTGTTTTCAAAATGTCAACAAATTATAATCATCGTAATACAATTCGATATGAATAATTTATTACTTGCTTCTTTCTTTCATTCTAATTTTTGTAGTTTATCGCAATTTACAAACCGCAGCTTTTTCTTTTTTTTTTGATAGAAAGACAACATATTGCTTTCATATCTTACGAGTTTAAATTTAGAGCGATAATTTCATTTAATTTAATGTAGCAACATTTTGCATATAATTTCATACTGAAATCCTGGTAAACCAAACTAATCGTATTTCGAGAACGAGTTGTTCATAAACCTATCGTGTCTATTTCGATTTTTTTCCCTATTGCTTGGGGATTCCATTTTCAATTTTCAAATGTTACCCATAAACCTCCTAAGTAATGTTTTCTCCGATTTGCACACTCGTGTACATTATTTTTTATCGCTTTTTCTATTTACCCGTTGGCTATTTTCAATATCACGTCTCAAACTTGAGATAGATTGAAGTAAAAATATCGAATGTTAACGTTGGATGTCAGAGTTATTTTATTTATTTCGATGTTATTAACATTTCAACTTTTCATATCTTTTTCGACCCATCGACTAAAAAAAATGGTCATATAAATATACAAAATGTGTCCAATACGTTTTAACTCTCATAAGAAATTACTTGCAGTTTATTCGTATTTGTTTTCTTATTTTTTTCACTTCTATAATTTTGATAATGGGAAATTTCCAGTGATAAATCTCAATAAGAAGTAATTGTTTTTCAGAATGTTGTATTAGTTTTTCGTTGTTTAGAGAAACTAGTCTCAAACTAATTTCAATGTCATAGATAACATGCATAGGTGTCAACGAACACAATTTGTTCGAAGTTTTTGTTCGTTCGTTCGAAAAAAATGTGTATTTTTGTCCGTTCGTTCGTTCGAAAAATATGGAATGTTCGAAGTGTTCGTTCGAATGTGCAAAAACTTGTTCGAACAAATACAAAATGTTCGAATGTTTGCTTACAAAAGTCCATAAGAAAAATGGAAAAATAAACAAAATATTGACTCCCGTAGGGACAACCACAACATTTCACTGTATTGAAGGCCTAAAGTACAAATCCGGGTATATAAAGGCCTAAAGTACAAAATTTTGGCTGATCCACGGATTCTCAAGATTTGACCTGGATTCCAGAACTTCAAATATAGAATTTCATACAGAAGTCCCCGAAAACAATTAAATAAGTTTTTTGTTTAAATGTGAGTGTTTAAAAACGTCTTTGAATTCAATTGAAGATTTCTGGTAAATCAATCAACAAATATAAATCAATTGATACACAGTTTTAAATGGAATAATTCAATTTTCAACAGAATTTCCAAATGGTGGCATTTAGTATTTTCCGCTAGTTTTGAAGCAATCATTTGAAAATTTTAGCGATTCAATCGAGTGAGCTTAATTATCGATTCGAATACTTTCATTTGAATCATTTATTTATTACAATATCAATATCATTCTGTGATATTTTGTTAACAAAAGAAAAAATCAAATAATATCAAGTGGAGGCATGAGAATTTTGTAAAATGAAGACGAATTATTGTGATATGATCAGTTGATTGTTATCATTTATTGTGGCTTTTACTTTTCAATTGCAATTCAAGACGAAAACAAAATAATAAAATCACAATGAAAATGAAACGATTTGCGATTAAAATTATGCCAAAAAAAAAAAAAAAACATGAGAAAAGCAAATTCTTAAAAACATTCCCAAATGGTTAAAGAAAGGAACATGGCTACAACTCCAAAAAAAAAATTGCCGAATAATTGAAACAAAATACATTAAGCGCTTTTATTAATTGCTGACCCTTTTCTGTCCATTCTTTGTAACTAAAATCAGAAATAAGAAATGAAATCGAGATGCAACCTTGTCACTTTCTACTAAGGTCAAACTTATTATTGGAGTGCGCGCACTGATGATTGCGCTATTATTGATTGTCGTTTATTACGGTTTACTTCTGTCATTTTATCTGAACATCATTGACTGATTGACTTGCTTGTGAAATTCAGTGTGTCAATCTTTTGCAATGCAAATGAAAAACTTACTTTCGATTGTATTTTTTGGCTTTCATTCTTTATTTTCTTGTGTCTTAGCTACTTTTTTTTTCTTTATTTCGTATTTATTATTTTCTGGTGAATTTTGTTCAGTGAATTGTAATGCATTCTACAGTTGTGATCGAAAGCGAAATGCAGAGAGAAAGAGAGACAGCGAGAGCGAGAGCGAGAGAGAGAGAGAGAGAGAGAGGTGAGCGAAAGAGATGAAAAGTAAAGTAAAGTAAAGAATAAATTCATTCCATAAAGTAATGCGTAGAAACTTGCAATGAAACCGATATTTTAGTTATTCAGAGGACGATTTAAGTTTCCGTTCGATTCATGATCACATATGATAACAACAAAAAAACCGACACCTCTCATTCTCCAACAATAAGCAAGAACAACCTAAAAAGCAACGATCACGATTTTTTCCATCCTTCTTTTTGCGTGCATGTGCTCATGATCATGACACAACATCTATAATATCATTGTCACTGAGTTAATAATGCTCATGTTCGATAAAGTAGTAGTTGGAAGCGAGCTCTTTCTTTGGTTATTTTGTGTATATTTCGTTAAACATTTTATACAGTCTGTACTCAATTTCTCTAGCAATTTCTTTTCTTTTCTTTTCTTTTCTTATCTTTTCTTTTCTCTTCTTTTCATTTCATTTTCATTTTCATTTTCGCTATTGATATAAAAATTTACCATTTAGTTTCAAACAGCTATCGCTTCTTAAATGTCACATAAAAAATAATGCTGGTTAAATGTGCAAACATGAAAATCAATAGATTTGGAGAGAGGAAAACACAATTAAAATTAGCAGAAGAAATCTATGTTGTCTATCATCTGATCACACAATATATTTATTCATGTTGATTCAAGCTACTATCGAATACGCATATTCTTTATGAAAGCATATTCTTTGCCCGCATTTAAACCGATTTGTGCAAGATGGATTTGTGGTATATTATATTGGGTTGCAAAATATTTGTGCTCAAAAGACAACATTATTATGAATATCAATCAATTCTTAACATTTTGATCAAATTCATATTTTCTGATATTCATAGTACCGCAATTCATATATGAATATCGATATTCATATGGATCCATGGTGGCAACGTCTTTGATCTCCTAAGTAAAATGCCGAAAATACATTAACTAGATACACACATGAGGCCATCTACTGTCACATTTTCGTAAATCACATAAAAAGCGAAAGCATTTAGCTCGAACGCTTAGAGAACGCTTCACTAGAGTGAAGTTGGTTCACGCGATAAAACTAAAAACTTTCGTTTTGTGTAAATATTATAATGCACAATTCTGTCGCTAGGTGGCACTCAAAGTGAACTTTTCTATCGATCAAAGACATTGCATGGTGATCATACTAAACGTTGCTAATATTTAGCAACTCGAGTCATGACATTTAAAGTCAACTTGATTTGTTGTGAAAAATTTATATGAAATAGACTTTAAAAATATTTGAGTATATTAAATTTTCCCACAAAATACTCGTAGGCTCTGAAACAGGGTACTTTTCAGGGTTTTTTTTAAATAACATTCATGACATTTCCATAAAATCATTGCTCAAACTAAAACAAAAAAAAGTCCTTATGTTTTTAATAAACAATATTCAATATTTGTTCAGTACAATTTTTATATTATTCAAGTTATGATAGAGTAGCGATCATTGATTTTAAATTAAATAACTGATAACTCACAAAGTTTGATTGAAATTCAATGTTTTTTCATTCATTTTATTTAGTTATTATTCAAGCCTTTTAATTGGATAATTTTTTTCTTTTTACAGAATGTAGTTTGTGTTGATGGTTGGCCAATTTCCATATATAACGGAAAATTGATATTGCAGCTAGGCACATTGAGCGAATCAATTTTAACTTCAACAGATATTTATTTGTGTATTAAAGCAACAGATAATTTTACAGAAACAAAGAATTATGTAGAATTTTGTGCTGTTTGGCGATCATTTAAAACGCAAAAAGTTATATACAAAACTTTAAATACACATAACGACGCATTGACATTAATTTCATTGGAAATGTTGATCGAAGATTTACCTCAATTGCTGCAATCGCTTTTAGTTAGCGTTGAACAAACTATAAGCCGTGTTCCACTTGATGAGTTAGCTTTTCCAAAATTTATAGATGAAGATGAGACCGATATTTATAATGCAAATAGTTGCACGTCCAGCCAAAAACTAGAAAATGTATCGAATCCTGATAGTGAATCACCCAAGTGTGGAATTAAACGTCGTGAAATTATTACGAAAAATAAACCCCTTCCGAAACGCTACACACTAAGACGACTGTCTACCATAAATTCCAGTATAGTTAATAATGAAAAACCAAATGCCGATGAATCAACACTGCCAACAGATGTTGCAGCTAATAATAATATGATGCCATTATTTTGTCTGGGCGGATCATTTCCACACATTGATAGTGACGAAGATAGCGGTGATGATACAAAATCACCTAATGATCGTAAGTTTTTTTTTTTTTTTTGTTTTTTGTATTAGTTTCTTCTTGAATATATCAATATCAATTGATCTCTTTCATTTCAAATGTTATAAACTAGGGGGTAAGAACTGAAAAAAATCATGCAAATACTGCAAATGAACGCCAATAAGTATATGCGTATTTACACTGTTATTTGTACTTGCTACAGAAAAGACAATTGTTTTCTAAATCGTTGAACGATTTAATTTTTAATTGTAATCGTCAACGATCACAATTATTGCAATTGTTGTAAATCGTTGACCTAGGAAAACGCACCTGAAGCAACATGAAAAACAACAACAAACGTTGTGCAAATAGCAGAAAATGCCTGTAAATACGCAAATAGTTCTTTCTCCCTATGTTATAAATATATAAGTGATTATTAAAATGAATATTATTGAAAATCGAACAAAACAATGTTAACCAAATCATTAAAATTTGATTAAAATAGTTTAAAGGCATTTTTCAGAATTTGTTTGAAAAATTTTAATTTTTTCTTGTCTATTTTTTGTTATCAATACTTAATCTTAATCTCAGTAGAAAAGATATAACTAAGATTATGTGCAAAATTAGGTTAGGCAAGGAAGTTATGTGAATTATTATGAAAATTGGTGCACATTTTAATACTATTCCCATGCACGAATTTGGGTTAACGAAATCATAATAATATGCCAAAAATCCAGCACGATTGCTTACAAAATGCTTTTCATCGCTTCAAGAAAATATGCAAATTATTAAGGCCAAGTGAAAAAAAAAAATCGAAAAAATAACAGAGAATTAGAGTAAATGGATATGGGCATAAATTTTGTTGAATTAATTGAAGTAAATCACAAATAACTTGTATCATATGTTCAATATGTAATGTTGGTTTGTGCGTGTCAATATCATTTGCATATTTTTTGAGCGGTTAATATAAATATCAATAATTCTATTATTTTCAAAAATTATTTTATTTGAATTCGTTCATTATTGATAACCGGTTTTGTTATTCTAAAGGAGCTTGCCACCATCATGACATTGTAGCTCCGAGGTCAATAACAGATTTACCAGAGAAATTATTAACGTCTGGAGTATATTTATCAGGTACATATAGAAAATAAATATATAAAATGAAATTATGATGTAAATAGTTACGTAAAGATAGTCAAATACATGACTATTTCATTGATTGTAAAATACATTTACGCTACAATTCTCGCAATTGCTTACACATTTATTGAATAAAAATATAACATTTATAATCCATAGTTTTCATATATTTTATTTTATTCGCCAATTGGCTAAATGAAAACTGATCCGTGTGATGCAACTAGAAATATTTTTTTTTTTTTTTTTTTTTGCATAAAATTAATTCAATATTGAACATTGTAGCGAAAACAATAATGAACTCGAATAATTTCAAAACTTTAATAAATGTAGCCCAAACAAAATTGCGAAATATTGTATTCAAAAGATGAGCGATCCGTTCAACAATTGAAATTTTTAATGTTATCGTTTAAAAAAAAAAGCTAAATTATTATAATTTTTACAACAAAAAAATTTAATGTAAAATGCTTCATAAAATGTTCACCATTCTTAGACACTAAAGACGTTCATGGATTCCCAATAATAACCATTGATACGAAAATTCTAATGGAATCAGGACTGAATTGCTATGAAATCGCCACTTTAATTCTATATTATAATACAATACCGATCAAGTGAGTATTTATTGTAAATTAGTTGTTATAAAATAACTTGAATATCACCAATATCAAATTTGTATTTCGATTTATTTTTTCTTCTTCTTCTTTTTATTGTTCTGTTTAGTTCATCAAAGTTCACTTTTCATGCGATTCTGTCAGAGAACAATCAATTATCCATTTTAAATTTACTAGATAGTGCATTTAATCTGGTGACTGGTCATGTTCATATTGACTCTGTACTAGTATCAACATTATTCACAGCCGATAATTTAAAATTTCAGTTGCCATTGAGCAAAATTAAAGTATGAATAATTAATGTATGTTCAACAATTAGAACACATTTGAAATGCTAATTTTTTTTTTTTTTTTATTTGTAGATTCTTCACGCTACTAATCTATTTGAATTGATTCCACAAAAATATGCACCAAAAATCTGCAATGGAATGCATGTGCACAATCAATCTTTGTGGCGAGAATTTTTCGTAACATTGGAACTACTGAGGAATCAATGTGTATCGGTGGGTCAAGATTTGGTATCAGTTATGAATGAAATTCGATTAACTGATAGTTTGGGTGTGCCATCAAGAAGACAGCTATATTCTCAGCATCGTGCACTCAGTCGAGCATTAATGGATTCTGAATTACAATGTTTGCGGCGGAAAGGTCAAATCACATTGACTCGATTACAAAGTTTAGCTAAATGTATTTCGAGTAGCGAGAAAATAAACATAAACTATAATTCGAGCACAGAAATGTCAACATTTTCTGCAGAATATTCAAATTGTCATGTTTCACATCGTCTTGAAGAAGTCATAGCGATTTTCGCTGAGGTAGATCGCGCTGCTAGACGATTAGAACAATTGACCGAACAAAGACGTGAAAGGCTACGCGAAATAACGCGACAGAAAACTTTAGAAGAAGAAATGAAAGAGGTTAGCATTTGGAAAACTAAATTGAAAATAACATTAAATGTAATAAATGTATGAAAAACTAAAACAACCTATGGATCACTTAGTTCGTAGATATAAAGAGTATTTACTCTGATTGTTAATAGTTGTAATCATAGATTCTGAAACCGGGCTCTTCTGCTCAAGGTGTGAACATGAAAAAATACTAGAGAAAACTAGAAGAATATTTGCAATATTAGGAGGTTTGGTTTACATGCGTTATATGGAGAAATACTAGAAATACTAGAAAAACTCAACAGCCGTGCCCCTTGCTTCTGCCCCTTCTGGCACCCTTATGAAAGAATTTGAAATTGCTGCGAAAAATGTTTTTTTTTTTTTCTCTTTGATATTCTGAAACTCGGGGAATCCTCTATCAATTTTGAAGCCTGTTCACAATCACTTCCCCTTCCGGTGTCAGAACCTATAATTATTAATAATTAAATTAATGCAATCTGTAACGAATTGTGTGCATTTAAAAATTAATAATTTAATCAATTTCAGACAATTAAATGGATACAGAATGATGGTGAGAGTATGCTAAGAAAGTATACAGATGTGCCATTAGACTCGAAAACATCAATTAAGGACTGTGAACATGAATTCGAAAATTTTTATTTCATATCAATGGTTGGTTACATATAATTTCATATTCATTTTTCTATGTTATTCAAAATTCAAATTTTTCAAAACCCTTTTAGAAATATTTGGCAAAAGGGCATGACCTTGAAGAAGCTACCTTTAATGTAGAAATTATAAAAGATTTACGTTCAAGTTTAAAACAGATTTTGAATCAGTTCAGTAATCGACTTGAAATGACACGCGAAAGAGTTGAAGGAGCCGTACGGCTTCATCGATTATTGGGTTTGGAATATAAAGAAAAAGATGTTCAGTTTGAAGTTCAAAAATTAACTGAAAAAATTGGTCCACTAAACTTAATCGAATCGACTAGAAATTTTGGTAAAAATTTTACCAGTACAAAGAATGCTGAATCCAGTACATTATTCAAAGATATTGCCGAAAATTGTATATGCTGGCCAAGCGACGAAGCTCACTTCAACAATAATCATGAAATGAAATCCATAGAAATTTTGGGAGATGAAGATGAAAATCATTCGAAAATTGCCGATAGTGGATTGGGCAGTTGTGATCGTTGTGATCAAATGGATGATAAACTTGTTCGCACATGTTCTTGTCAGTGTTTTGATGAGCCAACCAACAAATGTCAAAATAGTCATGAAATGGAAGAAGATTGTTTTGAAAATAATTTGAAGGGCGAATATCAAATGTCACCACTTAAACCCAATTCACATCTTTATGCATATTCATCAAATATCACATTATCGGAATTAGAGAATACGAGTGGTTTGGCACCAAAAATACAAAAGTTGGTTTCAATTAATTTCATATTCACATTTCATTTTAATTTTCATTTTCATTTTCATTTTATCAATTTAAATTTTTCTGAATTTCAATCAATGTGTTGACAGAACTCTACTATTGATTATGCGTGAAATGATTGGAACGGAACGTGATTATGTATCAAGTTTGCACTACATCATCGATAATTATACTGAAGAAATGAATCGCGAAGATATTCCACAAGCGCTGCGCGGACAGCGAAATGTAATTTTTGGGAATGTTGAAAAAATTTGTGAATTTCATCAGCAATACTTCTTGCATGAGTTGGAACGATGTGAAAATAATCCATTGAAAGTTGGTGCCGTATTTTTAGAACATGAATCAAAATTCTATCTATATGCCTTGTACAACAAAAATAAACCAAAAAGTGACAGCCTAATGAGTGAATACGGTTCTCGATTTTTTAATGTATGTTAGCATATATTGTTAACATAATATGATTTCGTTATAATACTAACTTTTCTTATTTTAAAAACAGGCAAAACGAATTGAACTTGGTGATAAAATGGATTTAGCTAGCTATCTTTTGAAACCTGTTCAAAGAATGGGAAAATATGCTCTATTATTACAGCAACTAATGAAAGCAGTTACCCAGGGACCAGCACTGCAAGAAGTAGCAGAGGACATAGAAGAACTACAAAGGGCAGAAGAAATGGTACGCTTTCAACTGCGACATGGAAACGATTTACTTGCGATGGACTCGCTAAGAGATTGTGACGTATGTAAAAGATATATATATTTTGGACATTTTCATTATAAAAATAGATGTAGATATGTACTTTTTTAGTAGCAATCTGAAAAAACAACTAAAAATTGGACTCTTTAATAAGAAATTCTTATTCATTCTCATAAATTAACTAGATCTTGTTTATAAAAATGATATCAAAATTAATAAGATATTTTACTAATGCTCATTATTTTTTATTACATGTTACATTACTATCTATTAATAATTGAACACATCTCGCAATTAGATGAATTTCTCATACTATATTCCATATTTTCATTTTTCATTGTATTCAACAGGTCAATGTTAAGGAGCAAGGTCAGTATTAGAGGAAAACATTTCTTTTAAATTGAGTATATTTACAATATTAACAGAAATTATTAAATATTTACAATATTTTTTTTTTTTTTTTTTTTTTTTGTTATTTTCCTCTTAGGACGATTATTGAGACAGAACGAATTTTTGGTGTGGCAAGGCAAAGGCGGAAAAAAATCATTGCGACAAGTATTTTTATTCGAAGATTTAGTTTTGTTTAGCAAAGCTCGGCGCTTTCCAGACAGTAAAAATTTGGACATTTATCTATATAAAAACAGTATAAAAACATCCGATATAGGCCTAACAGAATTTGTTAGTGATTCGACCACAAAGTTTGAAATTTGGTTTAGAAAAATGAAGCCTGATGACACATGGACATTACAGAGCATGAATGAAGATATTAAAAAAATCTGGACTGAAGAAATTTCAAAATTGTTATGGAAACAAGCAAAACGAAATAGGGAAATTCGTATGGCAGAAATGTCATCAATGGGAATCGGGAATAAACCATGTTTAGATATTCGACCATCTGATAATCAAATACATGATCGATCTGTTAGTTTTTCTCAATTAGAAAAAGGTTCGTAAAATTATAAAATTAATTTGTCTTGATATTATCAAATTGATAATTCGAGATAATAATAAAAAAAAAAAATATATTATTCCTCGACAGCTCCAAAGCTCCGTAACTCATTCACTGCACCTCTGGTGGAAAATGCAAAAGCAGTTCAACGTCCAAATTCAATAATTTCACTTGGATCGTCATTTTCATCTAGCACCAGTCGCTCATCGGCTAGCACTTCATCTAGCGGATGCAATTTAAATACAAAAAATACAACCAATATGGGCATCGAACTTGATATAATTAACAAAAATCTTCCACTAAATACAACAAACAATTCAAAAAAATATCAACGATCGAAGACTCTTGCTAGCCAATTATCAATGGGTGTGTTTCATTTTAACTTTTTATCCTTTTGAATCTACCGCCGCCTTGAACTTTTTGTGAATTCAAAGCATTAATCATATATTATATATGCATTCAAAAGGGTTTACTGATGTAATTATTTTTTTTTTTTTTTTTTTTTTTTTAGAAAGTGGCATTTCAACCGACATATCTACATCACCAGATAACGAGATACATCCGGCCCGAGAGACACCATGGATGAAATCACTTTCACAAATTGCACATGAAAAACCAAGTACAGACATCAGTATTAAAAAACAATCCACAAAGGAGATGATTGAATCTGAAAAAAAGGCCTCAGATAGTGAAATTATTGAGGAAAACTCAACCACAAATCCATATATTAATAACGATTCCATAGCCATACATTTATGAACTCTCGAACAAACAACACAAACAATACACTCACTCAAATTCCAATAGGCAAAACTAAAAGTAAATAGTGTAAATGGATGAATTAATTTTGACGATTGTGTTCGTTGAAATATTTTATTTCCAACTGAAACATTTCCATTTTCATTTAATGTTTCTCTTGAAAAAAACACACGACTAAATTTTGTGATGTGACCTTGCCAAAAAAAAGGAAAAACAAATTTACTCAATGCGAATCTTCAGACATCTGATTATACGACTGATACGATGTCTATTGCGCCATATAGGCTTTGCGATTTGTAATGATTTTGGTACAATATTAATAATTTCCATTCCCATTTCAATGGCATAAAAACTATTATCGTTCACACATAATCAAAAAATATTGATTAAATTTTATTTTCATTTTAAAAATAATATCATATTGGGTGTATGCAAAGAAAATGTCGATTTTTTCGGTGAAAAGAAAATTTTATTTCATAACTAAATGAATGAACACTTCAACCAATGTATTCTCCATCGTTAGCTATGACTTCACGCCATCTTTCAGGAAGTTTGTGGATTCCGCGTCGAAAGAATTCCTTATCTTTTGAAGCTATCCAGTCATCGACCCATTTTTGTATTTCTTCAAAGTTTTTAAAGCGTACATCGGACAGGTCAATTTGCTCGATCGAAACAAATAGTAGTCCGAAGGGGCAAGGTCTGGAGAGTACGCGGGTTGATCAAGCTGATCCCAACCGAAGTGTTCTTTCTTTTTTTTAACGATGTTTGCACGATGTGGCTTGGCATTATCATCGTGAAAAAAAACTTTGTCTTGTTTAGTCGCTATTCGTGGATGTTTCACCTTCAATGCTTGCTCCATTTTGATCAATTGTTGTTCGTAGCACTTACCATCAACCGTTTGGCCAGGTTTCAGCAGCTCATAATACACGACACCTTCCTGATCCCACCAAATGCACAGCATAACCTTCTGGCAATGAATTTCTCGTTTTGACTGCGAAGGTAGTGATTGGCCTGGATCAACATACGCTGCTTTACGCTTGGGATTGTCGTAATAGATACATTTTTCATCGCCAGTAACAATTTGAATAAAAAAACTACGTTTTTTGTGCTCAGCAAGGTGTTTTTTGCATGTTTCGATTCTTGCTCTGAGTTGATTTTCGTTCAATTGATGTGGCACCCATTTTCTCAGCTTTCGAATTTTTCCCATTGCATGCAAATGTCTAGAAATAGTTGCTTGATCAACCTTCAACTCCATTTTTTTTGCGTTTGACAAGGATTTTCATCCAATAATGCTTGCAAATCGGCATCTTAAATTTTTTTTGGAGGACCTGGCCGTTCTTTGTCTTCCAAGTCAAAATCACCACTTTTGAATCTCGCAAACCATCGTTCACAAGTTTTTTGAGTTGAAGCATGTTCACCGTAAGCTTCTACTAACAAATGATAACTTTCAGCAGCGGTTTTCTTCAAATGAAAGAAAGTTATTAAAGTTCCCCGCAAAACCACTTTTTCAGGCACGAATTTCGACATTTTTGAAGCAAAAAAAATGCTTGTTGTTTACACTTCAGCAAAATGACATATACTGAAATTTATAGCGTAATGACAGACAAAAAAAAAAGAAAATGGCCGCGGTGTGCTCCGATGCACACAACGTAAAGGTGTCAACGGACACGGACGGACAAATGAAATTGGCCATTTTCGTCTGTCCGTCCGTCCGAAAGTCTATTTAAAATATTCGGACACTCGTCCGACTGTCCGAAGTTTTTTTGTTTCTATACGGACACTCGTCCGAATGTCCGACAAAACTCGTTCGGACGGACGGACGGACAAGCCATTTGTTCGATCAAAGTTTCGGACGGACGGACGTGATTATTTCCATAGATAAATGCCTAATAGAAAATCAAAAAAAATAATTCATTTCTAAAAAAAAATTCCCCTCAATAAAAAAATGTTTGAAAATGAATTCATTTTGAAAAAATAATTTTCGATTTCTTTAATTTCATTTTTACATGGCAGATGGCAATTTTTTTGGTGATAAATGAAGTGAAGTTTGACATTTATCTATGGAAATAATCACGTCCGTCCGTCCGAAACTTTGATCGAACAAATGGCTTGTCCGTCCGTCCGTCCGAACGAGTTTTGTCGGACATTCGGACGAGTGTCCGTAAAAAAAAAAACTTCGGACAGTCGGACGAGTGTCCGAATATTTTAAATAGGCTTTCGGACGGACGGACGGACAAAACACCTGTCCGTTGACACCACTGTGTCACAACGCTAGTTACGCCATCTGTTATCTAAATCGACATTTCTTTTGCATACACCCAATAGTTCAAAATAATATCAATGCATAGTTGATTTTGTATGAAAATAAAAATAAATATTTCAAAAGTTTGATGGCAAAGTAATTTCGGTAAATAGACAATTTACTCAAGAAAAGAAAAGGAAAAAAGTAAATTTGATAATTCCTGCATTTACACCATTTACTTTTAGTTTTTCCTATTGGATTTTAAAGTGAGCAAATTATGAAAATCAGTGACTTATTTTAATTGATGATTTTCTTTTTTTTTTTTTTTTAAATTATTCATTATTTAATTAAATAATAATATATATTTTTTATATGCCATATTTTCAATAAACTTAAGAAATCATCCCAAATTTTTCATGAAAAATAGATTTTCAAGATCAAGCTTTTTACTGAAACTATATTTAATATAATAATTTAATTATATACATATAAATATGTTTTATAAAGTTTTGCATAAATAGATTATTGAAATGTTAAAATGTGTTTGAATTGATATACAAACTTTGCACTGAATTAGAGAAAAAAAAAAATACATTTTTCATAAGTAAGTAGTATTGTTAAGCTAAGACATATTGGCATTGAATTTAATTGGTAATCGTTCTATGAATTTTTGTTTGAACTTCTAAATAATGTATGTTAAGATATGAATGTTTAATATCATAATTTTAATTTCAATTCAAAAATGCGTACAATTATAACTTTTCCCTTTGAAGTATTTTGAGTAAATTGAGAAATATATGAATATTTTGATTTTTCAAGAAAATATGAAGGATACCAATCATTATTATTTGCCAGAATATTTCAATTAGAAGAAGAAATAAACACTTAAATATAAAAATAAAAACAAAATTTATTTTTACATTTGATACATATCATCGATATCGAATAACGTTCCGAAGGTATTGCATACATAACGTCAGACATACATTTGGAGATATTTGTTTTGATAAATATATCATATGCATTAGGATGTCCAAAAATATCAAACCTGAAGAATCAAAGAAATAAATTGAAAATAATATCATTAAAATAATATTTTGGTGAAAAAAAATATGATATGAAATGGCCTTGTTAGCTTCTACGCCGAGAAAATAACTTTTGTGACAAAATACCTAACCTCAAACTTTAGGAATTGAATTCAATTGACGTTATGAAACGATATGAAAATGAAAATAATATAGAAAACATTTAAAATAGATTTTATTGTTCAACGGAAAAAAAAAAAACATTAAATCGAACCCGTGTGTTTTTTATTTATTTAGAAACTGTTAAATTCCGAATAATATTCACAAATCTTTGCAATTGATATTCACACTTCCCAAGGGGAGAGACACCAACGATAATTTTACTAGTTTTTCTATTGAATCACTAGTTTCTCCTATTTCTACTATTTTATTCTAATACTGCTAGTTTTCCCTTGTATTTTTGCTAATATTCTAGTATTCAACTGACATTTGACAAGTTCCCGATAAGAAAATGACAGGTCAAGTATGATTTTATACGTTTAGTAGAATGGATTGCTCTTTCTAATACTTTTCCCCTTGAATTAAATTTTTAACTTTAAAAGTGATAGTATCAGATTCCGCTCTGATGTTGCTTTCATATCTTATGAATATGTCCGGATTGACCCCCCCCCCCCTCTACAAATTTTCATTTCTTGAAATCGCCCTCGTTATATCTCTGTTTTGAAACATGAACCAACATACAATATCGCACCGTGTGTATCTATGTATGGAACTCTTAATTAGGAGTTCCTTATTCAACAAACATGTTAACATGCCAAACAGAGCTGGAATTTTCACTCAGTTGGTGCGAGCACAAATACAACATCGCACTCACATCTAGTGTGCGGCGCACAATATTCTCATGTTTTTCGGGTGCGCGCACACGCCTGTATGTTTTTTGACTCAAACAAAAAATCTACATTTATTTGCAAATCTACAAATTTGTCATTTATCATACCGGCGTGTGCGTGCACCCGAAAAACATAAGCATTTTGTGCGTCGCACACTAGATGTGAGTGCGATGTTGTATTTGTGCTCGCACCAACTGAGTGAAAATTCCAGCTCTGATGCCAAACCCTGAGAATACATGGATCAGTCAAAATTCCATCGCATTTGAACTTTGAGCCATGAAAGCTAACAACGCTTTACTTATTTTCCCGTTTTTCCTATCGGAAAATTGAGAAAATTCGATGTAACATTTTTCCAACTTTTCAGCTCCAATTTGAATACAGAACATTCATAATAATGCTGCTTAGAAAAATGTGTTATGATGGTCTTATGTAATTATCGGAATTATATTTATGTATAACAATGTATGAATTAAATCGCAAGAAAGAAAAAAATATAAAATATTTTCCGAAATATTCACATATGCATTTAGCTAACGTATTTTACAGCAACAAATGATTTGAAAGTGTAAAAATATCGGCTGTGCAGCATGTATACGACACATATGCGGCGAATAGCTGTATACGATTTACAGTGTAAAACACACATGCGCGACTACAAACGCGAAAATGATGTATGATGTATGTTGAAATTCATAGATACTTCAGTCACACCATAAACTACAATGGAATAAGACAGCTTTGTTGTGACTCTTACATCAAAATTAAAGCTGTTCAATTTTGTAATGAATTTTCCATTGCCAGGTGAGAATTCTACTTATTGTTCTTTTATAGTGGATTTACTTTTTTTTTTTACTTTTTTTTTGTAAAAAAAATGTTTCAATTTTTTCCAAAAATCCAATTAAATTGTTTTTTTCAAGTAGAATTTATTGCAAATGGATACGTGTAAAATTTCATGCATTTGTATGTGTCGAGTGTGTGACTTGTTTTTCATATGTATCCCGTATGTGAAACGCGCATATGTGTGAGTAACATAAATTCACATTTCGCCACACTCGATTTTAACAAATGTCAAAATTATTTTCCATTTTTTCAAATATTCAACGAGTCGTTGGAAAAAAATAAATTGTTTTAATTTTATTTATTTACTTTTCAGGTTAAAATGGCTAATTTTGGGATGGAAAATTCATTTTTTCGATGTATTTATAATTTAAATCCGTAAAAAAATAAAAATAAAATAAAAAAAAAAAGTTATACGGATGAAGAACGAAAAAAAAAATAGTAAGAGACCCTTAAGCGGATTCGAACCACCACCCTGTGGGTCTACGGATAGTGGTTCGAATGCAAGTACTTTGCTAATTAGGCCACTTACTACCTGAGAAAAATTGAGACAAATAGCGCATACATAATGTCAAAATGATTTGAAATCATGAATGAATCTGTAGTATTTTTCATTTATGCGTTTTTGATTCTCATTTAACATCTTTTGAACGGTTTTGTCGCAATTGCAAATAGTTCTCTGCGTAGAAGTTGGTTTCTTAGAAATAAACGAAACATAGATTAAATGAATATTAAGTAATTGTAACATGCGTATGACTCAGTTCCGAAAACATACAGTTTATAATGTTTAATGAATAAATTGTCAATGTAAACCTTGTATTTTTCTTGCTTAATCTTTATTTTTATTTTTTTTTTTTTTATTTTTAAGTTTTTTAAGGTGGAAAAAACAGGAATAATCCCAATTATATTTTCCACCGAGAGTACAATAAACTGTTTTCGATAATTCAAATTAAAAAGAAAATAATAATACAAATAAATAAATAAATAAATTAATTAATTAATTTACTAAATCAAGAAGTAATTGACTGAAATTTAATTGAAGTTTAAGAAATTTCCAATAGTAGAAAGTCTTAATAGTATAAAAATTCAATCAAATTATAAAAAAAAAAAAAAAAGTAATATATATCAGTGTTGAACATGCTTAAATCTGCTCATTATTCTATCTTAATGCTTCATAATTTCGGTTTAATATATCAATTTCTCTGAATTTTCTTTCATATAGTAATTGAGATCTAATGACAGGATTTCTATGGAGACCATAGTCATTGTTTGGTGGATTCGGATTGAAACGTATATTAAATACGTATATTATAATAATATCACCAATTAAAACATTTCAGCATAAATAATCGAAAGAATTTTTTTCGCGAAAATAGAAAACAAAATTGTTCGAATGATGAAGTGAAAAGGAGAGGGTAAATGGTGACTTACTCCACAGCTACAATCCTGAGCATACAATTCGCTCTCTGAAATGCCATTTTTTAACATATTCTCCAACAATGGACGTAATGTATCCTCATCTTGGCTGCGTGATGCGCGTAACAATGTCGTTACAAATGGCAATTTGTCTTTGCTCATTTTTGTCGATTTTATCGTTGCGATATTAAAATGTCTGCTTTCACTTATACTTCCAAGTTCACTGTGAATAAACGTGAAATGAATAAAAATCAACATTCACACATAATTCATTCAAATTCTGTTGGATTTTTCATATTTGCTTTAGCTTTTCATTTAAAATAATAGATTGAATTCCAAAAAGAAAATTACAAAATGTTAATGTTAATGTCAATTGAACGAAATGCATAATGATTGTGTTCGTTAAATTCATTTAAATTTGATTTAACCACCAATTTGTGATTCAATTCAAAACGAACGAAATTCAGCTTCACATTCGGTTAATGCTTGAATACCATATGCAAGCGCGTCCAATACAAAATACTCTTTCAAGCTTGGAACGTAAATACAATCCAAAACGGTAAGTGATTCATGCCATTTTCAACCTCGCAATCTTTCGCCAGGCAACTCAGAGCTGAATCTTTTCATAAAACCACCATACTGATTGAATACTTGCGTTGTACCATCAACAGCAATGGCCAAAACTCGTTTACCTTTTGGTCATGGCTTTAAAAACCATCTTTCTATGTCATTTGGCATCTCTTTCAACCATTCCGACAGCATCAATTTGTTTTTAACTTTCATGTGTTCTGAGTGCCGCACCTTACGAAATATCTTTTTCATTGGCTCAATGTGACGATGTTCATCTGATAATTCATTGCAACGTTGCTTATGCAGCTCAAGCATTTCATCACAACGCTCCGATTGACGGTGGTCTTTGCTATGTAAACCTTGTGATTTATACAAATTGGACAACATTTTTGTTATCTACAAATTGATGAAATGCACAAAATCAAAGTTTGATCAAATAATTTCATAATGACAATATTGAAATTGCAATAAATGATAAATTGAATATTTACTCAATGTAATGTGGTTCACTATTCACGTTCGTATTGTAAACAATTTGAATTGACTTTGACAATTATGCCATTGAATTAGTAAGGCAAATGTACTTAAGAGCGCATTGATTACTCAAAAGCATACTTTAACATACTTTAGTAACACAATGTATGTATGCATATAATCAATAAATTAGTAGACATTCAATCAAAAAGAATCACATATGAAGCAAAAATGTCCGTTTTTTTCTTTCATTGGATGGACATTTTTGTTAGCCCATGGAATCTTAGGATTCGACCTGAGCTTAAGAACTTCCACTTAGAGCTGCTCATGAAAGGAAGTTCCACTATGATTGATTTAGCGTTAAATTCAAACTTTATCATCAACAATGCTGCCTTTTGATTTGAAAAATAGCTTTAATGTCTATTTGAAATTCTTAAACGAGAAATAATATATTTAATTGGAATTCAGTCTACATGGATTCTTTCTTTTTGGCGTTCTGACACGGTGATTCTACACTGCACTAGTTGTTTATTCAATTTGGAGCCCCCAGAATTTTTACCAAATTACGGATTGCCCCCCCCCCCTCTCCAATTTTTTATTTCTTGAATCCCCCTCTTTACATCTCTGTTTTGAAACATGAACCTCTCCCCACCTCCCCATACAATTTCGCACCGTGTGTATCTATGTATAGAACTCTTAATTAGGAGTTCTTAATTCAACAAACATGTTAACATGCCAAACCCTGAGAATCCATGGATCAGTCGAAATTCCATCGCATTCGAACTTTGAGCCATGGAAGCTAACAACGCTTTGTTTATTTTCCCGTTTTCCCTATCGGAAAATTGAGAAAATTTGATGCAACATTTTTCCAACTTTTCATATTCTGCTTTTCAGTTAAAATTATTATGGTGCACGATCGCAGACCTCAGGGGGGTGTTCACGAGGGGAGGGGTTGTCTTTCCACCAAAAATTTTAATGGGGGCCTATCAGGCTTCCCCCTTTCCTGTGTACCACTATAGTTGCAACGATACTGTGAATATTTGGACACTCGAACATGTTTGATGTTCGATCGATCGATCACTGTTTCCCCCTAACCCCCCCTAACCCCCCTAATCCCCCTAACTCCACTAAGGGGGCATCATTGGATTTTTGACCACCCCTCAGCCCCCGTTTGTGAAGGTTTAATTTTTTGTTGCCGAAAAACAATTTCAAACTCTGATTTGAGGTTTAAGGAGGCGGTCAACCCCCCCTCCTATTTACCCCCCTGAACTTGAAGCTTTTGTAACGCTCTATCGATTGGTGCCTCCACTTTTTATTTTTCTGTTTTGTTGAGAGAGTGGAATTAGCATGAAATTAGACCCCTGACCCCCCCCCCCCCCCCTAAGAGGTTGAGGTCGCCAACCCTCCACTTTTTATTTTTCTGTTTTGTTGAGAGAGTTAGAAAAAATATGGATTCAAAGGTTTTTCGACATGCTGAATCAGAATTTCTGGGTTTCGGATCAGAAAAATAAAAAATGGATGGCGGGAGACCCCCAACCCACTAGGGGAATTGTATGGCACCAATCAATAGAGCCTTTCAAGAGGTTCAAGTTTAGGGTAATAAATAGGTTACCCGACTCCTTAACCCTCAGATCAGGGTTTGAAAATTTTGTTTCGGCACCAAAAAATCAAACCTCTGCAAAGGGGTGCAAAGGGGGGTAGTCAAAAAATCCAATGATGCCAATCGATAGGGGAAGTTCAAAAGTATAGTAAGGAATGAAGACTAGGTGGGTATTGCCATCGAAGGGACCTTAAGTAGAGGTTTGAATATGTGCGAGCAAAATTCCTCCTTAGGGGAGTAAGAGGGGGTTGAGGGGAAAATCAGTCACACGAGACTATAGAAAATTTCATAATGAATAAGATTCATTATATATGTAGCGGCGGTTTGACTCTTTAGCACTCAAATCGGCGTCGAAATTGATTTTGGAAGACAAATTTGAGGAAAAAACCCCCAAAAAAATGTCGGGGGTGGTCAGGGGCAAAAACTAATGATGCAGATCAATAGAGTGTAAAAAGTTGCCATTAGAGCTGCTCATGAACCGAACATGAACCGTTCATGTTCGAGAATGGTTTCACTTTTATGTTCATGTTCGTTCGGGTTCGGTTCGATTTGTTCGAAAGAGAAAAAAGGGTGTTCATGTTCGTTCGAGTTCAAGTTCAGTTTGTTCAAGATGTTCAAGTTCGGTTCATGTTCGTTCGAATATTGTTCAATTAACTGAACCAAATTGAACTGTTCAATACAACAATTAAGTAAGCAACAATATTTCGAAAAGGTTTTATTTATATCGAAAATTCCTATTATTCAAATACAACCGAACTATTGTTCGGTTGTTTATCTCAGAAAATGAAGCAGTGTTGAAGTCGCTTCAACAAAGAATTTCATTGTCTCGTACGCCATCTTTAGTCGAGTATGGTGTAAATTTAAATTAATATCAAACAAAATTGAGAAAGTGGACTTCTATGCCGTGGGCAAGTACATCAACTATCGACTAATGGACTACGGCATAAATCGTGCGACGTTACGTTGGAAGTGATCTCTATCATTTATACATTGAATGGCACATACACCATTACGGAATGCAAACGACAAAACGTATCTTTTTGCCGTTTCCGTTGATATAGACAATGTACATTGATACATCGCTTTCATGCAAGAAATTCATATATCGATAAATCGTATAGATAGTGTCTATATAGTGTGTAGAACGAACAGATCGCATTTATGAACCAGTTGAATTAATTGAACAACGTTCGGAAACATTTTGTGTGTTCATGTTCGTTCGAGTTCAGTTCAAGTTGTTCAGAATTGAAAATGACCTGTTCATGTTCGTTCATGTTCGGTTAAAGCTCGAACGAACTCGAACGAACATGAACAGTTCGGTTCAGTGGGCAGCTCTAGTTGCCATTGAAATGTCACAAAATCAGGATCACATTTTCGGCGGGCGATATGTAGTTTTCCATCCATAAAAAATAACCACCCCCCCCCCCCTCGCGCATGTATGTTCTTATTGTCTGATTCATACTATGAATTAAAGCGCAAGAAAGAAAAAATATAAAATATTTTCCGAAATATTCACATATGCATTTAGCTAACGTATTTTACTGCAACAAATGATTTGAAAGTGTAAAAATATCGGCTGTGCAGCATGTATACGACACATATGCGGCGAATAGCTGTATACGATTTACAGTGTAAAACACACATGCGCGACTACAAACGCGAAAATGATGAATGATGTATGTTGAAATTCATACATACTTCAGTCACACCATAAACTACAATGGAATAAGACAGCTTTGTTGTGACTCTTACATCAAAATTAAAGTTGTTCAATTTTGTAATGGATTTTCTATTGCCAGGTGAGAATTCTACTTATTGTTCTTTTATAGTGGATTTTCATTTTTTTTTTTTTTTTACTTTTTTTTTGATAAAAAAATGTTTCAATTTTTTCCAAAAATCCAATTAAATTATTTTTTTCAAGTAGAATTTATTGCAAATGGATACGTGTAAAATTTCATGCATTTGTATGTGTCGAGTGTGTGACTTGTTTTTCATATGTATCCCGTATGTGAAACGCGCATATGTGTGAGTGACATAAATTCACATTTCGCCACACTCGATTTTAACAAATGTCAAAATTATTTTCCATTTTTTCAAATATGCAACGAGTCGTTGGAAAAAAATATTGAAAATTTGTTTTAATTTTATTTATTTACTTTTCAGGTTAAAATGGCTAATTTTGGGATGGAAAATTCATTTTTTCGATGTATTTATAATTTAAATCCGTAAAAAAATAAAAAGAAAATAAAAAAAAAAAGTTATACGGATGAAGAACGAAAAAAAAATAGTAAGAGACCAAATAGCAGATTCGAACCACCACCCTGTGGGTCTACGGATAGTGGTTCGAATGCAAGTACTTTGCTAATTAGGCCACTTACTACCTGAGAAAAAATGCGACAAATAGCGCATACATAATGTCAAAATGATTTGAAATCATGAATGAATCTGTAGTATTTTTCATTTATGCGTTTTTGATTCTCATTTAACATCTTTTGAGCGGTTTTGTCGCAATTGCAAATAGTTCTCTGCGTAGAAGTTGGTTTCTTAGAATTAAACGAAACATAGATTAAATGAATATTAAGTAATTGTAACATGCGTATGACTCATTTCCGAAAACATACAGTTTATAATGTTTAATGAATAAATTGTCAATGTAAACCTTGTATTTTTCTTGCTTAATCTTTATTTGTATTTTACAATTTACATCAGAAACAATGTGTTACGATAAAATCCAGTTTTGGTTTGTATAAATTGATTTGAACATTTTCAGATTATATAATTTATCGAGTTTAAAGGTTTTTTTTTTTTTATTTATTTTGTTGCTTATCATTTTGATTCATTACAAAGATGGCACATGAAATAAACGTGAATACGGGTAAAAAAAAAGAACGAACAAGAAAAATAATGCAATTTTATTCGAAATGTTTATCTATTCAATACAAATTTGAATTGATGAAGCCATTTTCTCAACAAAAATAATCGATTATTTTGAATTTAGACATATTCGTTTGTATTTACCATGACTTATTTATCAATACTAATGTTTAACAGCAATTTATAATCCAATTATCACAATGAAAACAATTATATAAAAATGAATTTACATTTAACAATTAACACTAAATTCGAAAATCCACTATAGTGGTTTTGTGTATGAGAAAAGAGGGGAGATGGGAGATGGGAGAGGGAGAGTTGGTGAGGAAATTCCATGAAATAAATTGAAAATCGTACGAAAAATTCAAAAAATTTGCTTTGAACTGCGACGCGGTGGCAATGCTGGTGGTTTTGCATTTTCATTGTTGCCTAAACTGTAACGTTTTTCATATTTTCGAATAAGTTCTTGATTGTGCGGTGAAGTTACTTCCAATTTTGGTACTTCTAATGGCCGTACAACGCTCTTATTAAGAAATCCATCAGATCGAGAGAGCATCGTGATCCCTTTTTGATACACTGAAAATCCGGTCTTTGTTGTCGATGCGTCCTTTATGTTGCGATTTTGATTATTTGATTTGTCCCGTGAAACGAAATTGAACACCTTGGATATTTTCGATCGGATGCCTAAACAACAGAGAAAAAAGAGAGAGAGTGAGGAAAAAATGAAACAATTAAATTGAAGTAATGACAACAGAATTGCATTTCTGTTCAATGTTGAAACAATTGAAAATGCTTTAAACATGCCTCTGTCACTTTTAATTGGTGCTATGTTCACTTTTGTTATTGTTTGTACAGCTGAATTAGCACGAGCACGCCCAATCACCGAATCACTGCTATCTTGTCCTTTTGATGTTGAATGTGTTTCTTTGTCTAAATTTCGTGTGCGTGCCCATTTCTCAATCAATTCTGCACATGAATGTCTTCCGCAAAATCGTGCCCATTGCTCTGCTCGTAATTGACGTTTATAATCGATTTCAATGGGAGATGAGCCTGTATATGTTTCAAACAATGAACATTTAGAAACATTAATTCGTTGGGCATATTTCAAGACAAATTTCATTCATCAGATATGCATCGATGTAAATAAAAATGTTTAATACCAGCAAATAATAGTGTTTTGGCACAACGAATATGACCCTGTATAGCAGCTTTCATTAGAGGTGTAAAACCGAATACATTTTTTGCATCAATATCAAGCTTATTCTGTAGTAGTAATAGCCGTATTGCACCCAAATGACCTAAAAACCGGAAATTAGAAAAGAGAAAGAAAGGAATAATTATTAATTTCTTCTTTTTTTTTTCAATTAGTTTTGCGGTGATTTCTTTTTACAAATCATCCATGGAATGCACGCTTTTAATGGAATAAATGTGGCAAAACAAATGTCGAAAACAGAAAAACGAAAAGCAAAAAGAAAAAAAAAAATATTGAAAAACCCAATGACTGGTTGATTTGCTTAAAACAAATGCACAATTACGTCAAGAATTTGCCAGTTGTGCGCATTCTTTGCGTGAAAATATTGTGGATGTCGATTTATATCTATTACGTAAACTACGATCAGAGAGAAAAGAAAAACGTTTGAAATGTTCTCAAAATAAATAAAACTAAATGAATATTTATAGTTTGATCTGTTTATGATTCTTTTCTTTCCCAGCTTTTCAATAAGCTGAGATATAAATCCAACCCTCGGCTAATTATGCGTCTGGCATACATAATTTTCAACAATTAATTTGATATTACAATGGGATTAATGTATGAATATTTACCACATTCAGCTGCATAATGCAATGGTGTATTTAGTTCATTGTCCGTTTTGTTGATATCAATGCCAGGCACTTGAAGTAAAGCTTCCAAAAAATGTGTCGTATTCGTTGAGCACATATATGACAATGCCGTCTGTTCAAAATAAATAAGAATTCAATCAATTTTTACCAGGTAGCACCATAGAATTTTTTGTTAAATGTGTCAAATGTGGGTTTGTAAGTGCAACAGATTCAATATTAATTGATACGCGTACGCAATTTACAACAAATGCAATTCAATTTAAATTGGTGTTTTTTTTATTCTCCATTTCTCACTTATTCTTCTTCTTCTTCTTCTTCATCTTGATCTTAATTTCTGTTTCAAATTGACGGATCGGAGGCATTTCAATTTTGCATTGTGCACAAAGCAAGGCTCAAATGTGTTAAAGTCAAGAAAGTTGAATTATATGTCAATCAAATGACTTAACAATCAATCAATCAAAACATCATGTTCGTCTGTGGAATTGGAATCGAATGACAATTGCGTGCTCAGGGTCTTAAACGTAAATCGTTGTTGTTCACGAATTTTTTTTTTTTTTATCATTTGAAATATCTGCAATTGTCTTGAAACGGCATTACGTATAATTGGCGCCAATTTAAACATTTCAGCATAAATAATCGAAAGAATTTTTTTCGCGAAAATAGAAAACAAAATTGTTCGAATGATGACGTGAAAAGGAGAGGGTAAATGGTGACTTACTCGACCGCTACAATCCTGAGCATTCAATTCGCTCTCTGAAATGCCATTTTTTAACATATTCTCCAACAATGGACGTAATGTATCCTCATCTTGGCTGCGTGATGCGCGTAACAATGTCGTTACAAATGGCAATTTGTCTTTGTTCATTTTTGTCGATTTTATCGTTGCGATATTAAAATGTCTGCTTTCACTTCTACTTCCAAGTTCACTGTAAATAAACGTGAATTGAATTAAAATCAATTGATTTTTGAAATTTGTTAAAATTAACATTCACACATAATTCATTCAAATTCTGTTGGATTTTTCATATTTGCTTTAGGTTTTCATTTAAAATAATAGATTTAATTCCAAAAATCAAAATTACAAAATGTTAATGCTCACACTATATTTAAATTATAAACGAAATTATCTATTTATAAAACACAAAATGTTTTTGCAAAATTTCATTTGTGGAAAATAAACATTTAATCAAACGTGTGATTAAATTAATTATTTATTAACGCTTAAATTTCATTATCATCGTTGATGCGATTGTTGAACATCATAAAATGGTCGAAGTTTATTGTATGATGTGTACGACTGTGATCGAACACAAATAATTCAATACTTTTTTAATGCACGGAAAAAAATCACGTAAAGTCTAATGGAGTATCAGTGAAAGACAGCAGAATCAAATTATTGATCATTTGCAGGCCGTTAATTTGTTTTTATTCTCTCTCTCTCTCTCTTCCTTTCTTTCTCTTTCTGTGCTGATGCTCATTTATCTATTGATGCAATTTCTCGAAACAAAATATGCGATTTTACCTATACTGCACGACGTATCGTGTTTGGTGTGATTTTTTTTTCTAAATTTTAAATGGATATAACTAAGCCAACATATACCATGAAATTAGATCAAAAAATAATTATTGAGCGAAAAAAAAAAATGAAATAAAAAAAATGATGTAATCGGAAAAGTAAGTTTAGCAAATGTTTCGATTTACGATTGTGGAATTTCACCAAATCTTCTGCAAATACAAACATACATATTCGACGGATATCTTTTATTTGCATATAAATTGAAATCAATTTACTAATTTAATGACCATCAAACGGGGCAAACACTCGAAAGTTTACTTTATGTAAAATCGATAATACGCAAATCTATTACACACAAATACACATATTTTTTCGTGCAATTTCTGATATTTAATTGAGTAATTGATACTTCATCACGATTTCAACCGTTCACCATTAAGTTATTTTATTTTTTATTTTTTTTTTTTTTTTTTTTTTTTTTTTTCATTATTTTTCAACTGATTCTTTGACCTATCGAAATCGTTGTTTAAAGAAGCAAATCAAAAATTCTCTTTTCACATTCATGTGATTGCATTAAAATTGTTTCGAAGCAGTCAAACATTTTAAATAAAAAACCTGCTTTATTTCGATTCGCAAAATAACAACTAATCTGATGATGGTTTTTGGGCTATTTTCGCTTTCTATTCTAACATTTGTGTATTTGTTTAAAATCTATTATGGCAACGTGTTCACAAATCTATCGATGAAAGATTAATTTTGACGGACTTCTTTTCACATAAACAAATCACAGTATAGAAAACATCTTTTTTTTTTTTTCAAATCGCACAACAGATAGATAAGATGGAGTTCTGTTTTGTTTTGCGTTGATTGGCATTCTGTTGGGAATTATCAGTAGTAATCACAGTTCTTCCTTCTTCTTTCTTTCTCTATCTCTCTCTCTCTCTCTCTCTCTCTCTCCTCCTTCTCTCTGCCTCTCTATCTGACTGTCTGTCTGTCTCTTTCACACTTTTAATCTCTAACTTCTGAAATTTTCAATTTTCAATCACTAGTGGCTTTTGATCACCTAGTCGACTACTGTTTTCTATTTTTGTAAACGATTCGATCTGTGCGCACAACATGAATCAAGCGAAAAGAAACCGTGAAATAATTCAAATTATTTTATTATTTTTATTTTGTGGAGAAATCATTGAACAAACAGCACGCACATCGTCAACAAAATATATACAATGATTCAATAAGCAAAGTTGATCCATGTGCATATTGATTTATAATTTTGTGATGTTTTTGTTGTTGTTGTTTCTATTGAAATGCATGGGAGTCGTGGAGTGTGAGAAAGTGAGAGCAAAAGAGCGATAGAGAGTGATAGGGCGAGAGAGCACAAAAGAGTGAGAGAGAATGAGAAAACAAAAGAATGAGAAATAGAAAAAAAAAAAATAAAATAAAAAAAGAGCTCTTCACAGCATAAAAAATAGTGACAAAAGTCACAAAACTAATAAACAAGAATTTAATGTATTATTGATATCATTTGGCAAATAATATGTATTGAGCAGTTTTTTGTATTCAATTTGTTTTCGATTCGATAATAAACTCTTCAAAATATGATAGTACAAATGGAATTGATTGCTTGTAATATTCAATTAACACTTAATCGATTGGTTTATAATACCTTAATCTTTGCTTCCGTTTCCAATATTAAAAACGTTAACAATATGATTTACATGTACGTGCTGTCATTAAGTAACATTTTATTCTTCTGACAATATGCCACCTGAATTGTTTTCTTCAAACTACATTCATATGAATTTTAATAAAGTGAAAAGAAAAAAAAAAAACAATTTTTGAAGGTAATTTAACCGTCGATTGTTTCTAATTTGATTGGATATGGTTTTGCAAATTTGAATCGGCGAATTTAATGCAGATCGATAGTATAGTATATGATCGATTGTTACTTTAATAATTTGTATAGACAATAAATGTGCATTCTCGTCCAACAGGAAAATTCACCCATGATTCTAATACTATTTTGTTTTTCTCACGATCACAAAACAGACACACTACTGAAACATCTATTTGATTATGAAAAAAAAAAAAATGCACCCGTACCGATAAACATCATTCGCATTCGCGAAAGGATTGCGTGTATAATTTTCGACTTTGTGCAATTATATAATTCAACAAAATAAGTAAATGAACAGAGGAACATAGACAATCGCATCGTGGTTTTTCAATGTTAAATTGAATCGGCTTTTTATCAACCAACGTTCCAGTGTATAAATATTTTGTAAATCGCATCGTGTAATTTTACAATACAATTCAAATCATTAGACACCTAGTGCACGTTTGTCTATCGATTAACTTAAAATGCTTTTTTTCTTTTTTCAAAACGGATTCAATTGCGGTATTCGTCGATTTCGTTTGCGCGCATTTTAAACTATTTTAGAAAAAATTACATATTTACCGTTAATTGCAATGCAATTCGAGGAAAAAATAAAACAACAACGAAAATACCACGAATCATGAAGTTTCAGAAGATTTATTTTGATGGAAATTTTCATTTAAATATGCTTAATTGCGTATTTGCAACAATTAAAAAATTGTTAAATAAATACAAATGCTTGGAATTTGGGAAATAAATCAATACCGGATGAAACGCGGTTTCATTTTCACCTTTTTTTCCATCAAAATTTTTTTTTTTTATATATTCTGAGAAACGCTCTCTCTCTCTCTCTATCTCTCTCACTCTCTCTCTCTCTCTCTCTCTCTCTCTCTCTATCTCTCTCTCTCTCTCTCTATCTCTCTCTCTTCAGATAAAATCATTAAATTATCATTGTGAGCGTAGATGATTCAAAATTGGTTAATTACATTGTTGATTTTTCATTCTCTTCACTCAATACTTATCAATATTTCTATTTTAGCTTAAACAATTTTATTTATGATGATTGAGTTGAACATTTTATGAGAAAATATTCGTTCACACGGCACTTATGCGGTTGATTTATTGAAAATTAATGTCAGAAATAAATTGATCCAGGACAGTACATGTGCTAAATGAAATCACATTCACTGGGTGAAATGTTTTTGTAAATTTGATATGGAAACTGTATCGATGAATGTAGTTTATTGAAAATTTAAGAAAAAAAAAACGATTTTTAGCACACGGAAACGATGAATATACCGCAGAGAGTGAGAGAAAGAGAGAAAGTAAAGAAAAAAAAAAACAGGGATATTTTGTGCTGACATAAGTAAATATCCAAAATGTAGCCAAAGAAAAAATTTGCTCAACATCATTGTGAATATATCTAAAAATAGTTTCAACACAACGGAATTGAATACAATGAATCGACGTGATTAAAACAGAAGAGAAGAGAAAACAAAAATTAACAAAATAAACACATGCGATTAGTTGTTTGCATTTGAACTACACTGTTGGCATTCAGTTTGTGTATAGAACAGTTGATTCGGCCAGTGTCAGTGTCGAAACAATTGGGCGTTTGCATTTCGCATGAGATTTTATAATAATCGATTGATAACGGTGAACAGAAATCTCTTATTTCAACGCCATAACCAATAGCTAGTGTATGATACAAATAAAATATGCAGCGTGCAGTATGCAGCGCACACCGTGCACTATGTCTACTGAATGGTACTGTGTTACTGCCAATATTCAACATTGTCTCTCTTTTCTTTAATGTGAAACAAAAATCAGACAACAGATTAATTTCTCTTGTCAACAGAAAAAAAAAAAAAAAAAAACAAAAACAAATAACGTACGATTGAACCACTTGAGTTGGATTTTGGCAACATTTTGCAGTGTCATTTTTTCTGTATATCTATTTGTCCATTTTACGCGCTTCATTACAAACAATTGAAAAATCGTATGAAACTTGAATATTTGTAAAGTGAGTCGAGAAAAGAAGAGAAAAAACAATTTCATCCGGCAGACAATTAATATTTTTACCTCTCGCGTATATTTACTACTACAAAAAAGAAAAAAAAAAAATAAAATAAATAAATAAATAAATATTGTTGCTATTTTTTGTTAAAATTTAATTTGACGAAATTGCGGAGGCAAGTATCTAAATTTATACAAATTTATTTTAATTTTTATTTGTTGTCCTGTTATTGTTTTCGTATCCTCAATTCATTTTTTTTTGGAACAAATGAGAGAGTAAGACGAAATGGAGGACAGAGAGAAATAACGTGGGGACAACAATTACCGAACAAAAAACAAAAATCAATTCCTTTGACTCTGCTCTCATTTGCCCTATTCTACAACGGTTATTTGCGTGTCTCATTTTCATCGAAACGTTTCCTTTTTATTTTAATTTGTTTTTTTTTTTTTTTTTCTTTTTTTTTTCTCTTTTTGGAATCAATTACATTGTCGTATACACTTTCTGCGGTTATAATAACGATAATTCGGGTAAAAACAATAAAAATCGCACCAAGCGTATGCAATAAATTAATCACAATTATTAAACTATGAGCATGTTGTAAAAACACAAAATAATGAATGCAATTTTCTAAAAAGCAATTGAAAAAAGCCACAGCAAAAATAAAAACAAAAACACACACACATATGTAGAAATGAACAATCGAAAAATGATGAGAGAAAACCCAACTCACATTTTTACATCCAATTTTTTTAAAGTGCAATAATCGACTGAATTGCCGGACTTGTGCGTTGAAACATTATCACTTGTAGGCATTGAATATGTTGATGGCTGCCATCTGTGTGCCAACTGGAGAATTTCGGATAAATTTTTGCTCGTACATTGTGATCCAAGCTCACCAATTTGATTGCTTAAAGCATTATTTACAATTGATAAAGCACGCTCATTGCAATGTTCATCATGATCATATGATTGCGTCATCACATTTAAATTTTCTGATTTTGAACGCTTTCTATCGGTAAATTTATTGGAAAAAAGTTTATAACTAAATTTTTCAAAATGATCCAATTTTGAATGTGCATTATCGGTGATTTTATTGAATTGTGTAATTGTTGGCAATTCCAATGTATTTGGTAATGATGATTTGCTTTTTGAATAATTGTTAACCAATCGATTTTGAGATCGTTTATTATGTTTGGTTGTGCCCATCAGTATTGATGTATATCGTCGTATTCGATTTTTATGAAATATTATATTGTTTGAATCTTGATTTTCTGAGCTAACATGCAATAAAATACCGCGACGATTCACTGCATTATCCCAATATTGTTGATCGATAGAACAGTTTTTTCGTACATTTTTCGCCGATGCATCATTTGTAAACTCATTACGAAACATAATTGGCTTTTGATCTGTCGGTTTTTTCAATGAACTACTCCTGGTGATGCTACTGGTGTTGCTGCCACCGCTACCACCGCTACCACCGCTACCAACGCTACCACCGCTACCACCGCCGTTACTGCAATTCACTTTATTTGGCATCATCGTATTGTAATCAGTTGTTGAAAAATTTAACGTGCCATTTACATAATTTGCCGTTCCATGCACTTTTTTCTCGACATTTTTTCTTGTAATTGCATATTTATTTGAATGTTGATCAAACTGGTTCGATTCATGATGATTGACAGTCTTATATATCTTAAAATCATCATCACTATCGATTGCCCATTTAGGTAAATCAAAGTGAACTTTTCGCACATGCCGTTTTGACTTTGGTGTATTTGAATGTTTTGACATAGCTTTGTTCTTGTGCTACAGTGACGATAAAGACGACGCCGGAGACAACAACAGCAATGGCAATGGCAATAATGACAAAAGAAAAATGCGAAAATTTACTGGTTTCGTTTTCATTTGATCTTATCAACAGGTTGTTTATGACCTGATTCTCTGTTTTTGTCGACACTCGGTCATGTCATATATTTCCCACTTCCTATAAAACGTTTGATATTGTAGTAGCTTCCAAATGCTAATATATTTATTATATATTGCTCATATTCCCCCTAGTGCCTGGTGTAAATTTTCTGTAAACGATAAAATGCAAGTGTCAAAATTATGAAAATTCTCTTCTCTAATTTAATATAGTCACGAAAGGTAAACATTTGCAACAGAATGGATTTTTGTTGTCGTTTGTAAAGTTCTATTCATTCTAACTTTCTTTTCTCTATGTTTTGTTTTTCTTTTTGCATTTTCATTTTTCGGATGGTATTGCATGCCAATCTAACTTTCTGGTTATCAAAAACGTATAAAAATAAAATCAAATCATTGAAACTAAAAGTTAATTTTAAGCGCAACGGTTTATTGTAGGTTCGACGAGGTGAATCACTTTCGCGAATGTTCGTTTTTTTTTTTTTTTTTTTTTTTTTTGAAAGTGAATAGCGATACTTTGTTGATTGACTTCGACAATTCAATAATCGTCATTAGGTTGGCATGCATCGACACGAACTGAAATGGAATAAAAAGTAATGTGTCTTGGCGAAAAAAAAAAGATTATTATTTGCCTATTTACCGAACACATTTCATTAATTTTGCAGTCAGTTCTTATTGTTTTTTCTACTTTTTCTTTTTCATGCATTGTGTGTGTGTGTGTGTGCCCAAATACTCTTTTATTTAAATTGTTGTGATAAAATTCATTGTTTTATTTCATTTTCATTTGCATTTATCATTTTATACTATATTGATTATCATTTATGGAGTGCGATATGTGTTTGTTCACTCATTTTGAAGCATTTTTTTCCTATTTTTACATAGTTTTGTGAGAAGAGTTCACATATTATTTATATAGATGGACGGGAGGGTGATCGTGCATATACCCTCAAACACACACACACACACACACACACACACACACACACACACACACACACACACACACACAAACCAAGGGGTTGAACAGTATGTCAATTTATTAAGCATTTAAATTGCACGAATTGATCCATACCGAACGAAGGTCAATCGAAATGTGTTTACATTCTTTCTGCAGTAAGTGATAAAGTAATAAATCACGATTTTAAGATTAAAATGAATTCTATATCATGAAAGATAAATGAAAAGAAAGGGAAGAAAAGAAAGAAAAAAAAATGTGTCCGATCTACCGTGTACAATGTACACGGCGCCTGTTCAATTACGTGCTGCTCTGCATTAGTTTGTGTATGCTTGAAGATGACTAGCCAGGCGCGCGCATAAATAGCCGGGGCCACTACGGATTTCTAATATTAAACAATATTGTGCCAGCTTGTATCAGGCAAAAATTCTGCCAATACTTGAAGAGTAAATTGGAACAATCGATTTCCACTAAAAATACCATAATGAAAAATAAGGTGCTAAGGAATCATTTTATTGCTTATTTACAAACTGTTTACTACATTTAAAGCGTATATAACACTTCGGAAATGTATCATGACGCACTTCAGCCCGATGTGCATTTAAGGCAATTTAACAATTGTACCGATGATGATGCGAAATAAGTGGAAGTAGAAGTAGATATCACGAGCGCTTCGCCTTTGTTTGCAAAAATTGAAAATGTACACAGTAATGTGTACAAAGGCGATAGTCAAACAACACATTTTTGTGAAATGTGTTTTGGAAAATTTTCCAACGTTTTTTTTTTTTTTCCTTCTCTTCTCTTCTCTTTTGTGTGATATTATTACAATTGCATTAACTTTGAAAAGTTAGAGCGATTCTTGGAAAATCAATTAAAATAAAACTTGAATATGATAATGAGGATAATTTTGATGAGCTGCCTTGTCATTTCATGACATATTTTTATAAAAATAAAAATAAATAAACGAATAAAAAGAAAATAATAATTTGTGATGGTAAGCTGAATGAGCCAACCGTTATATCAAAATATATATATATATATAAATATTTTATTGGTGTGAATTTGAGGCATGGCACGACCGAATGAACTAATAATAGACAGATGATTTTTTGTTATTGTTGTTGTTTCTGTTATTATTGTATATGATAAAGTTTCTTTGGTACAGCGAATAACAAACGCATCACGAGCAATCTTTTTTGATTTGCCAATGTGATATGTTAATATTCATTGTGTATGTACGCGTTGGATGCTTTGTGTGCATTTTATTAAGTCAACTTCGAGGCATTTTCGCCGCCGATCTTAAATTAAACCTTATAAAAGAGTTTATCACAATTCGCATAAACAAGATTTATTATTTGTCATATGACTATGCAATATCATACACAATATTTACCATGTACATTCAGTTTTTTTTTTGTCAGCGCAAAAATGAAGAAGAACAAAAATCACCGCACGATCTTACTATCTCTTTCATGTAAATGCTTTGCTTTGATAAGGGACGAGAGAAAAAAGGAACAATTTTTGACTTGAATTGTCTTATCTTTTCGCCACATGATCACAAATTCATCAATTTAAACCAAATAACACACACATACACATACACAGACATCTTATATATTCATACATGGCATGTATTACATGCACGCAGAAAATGGTATTTATTTTTGATATGCCTAAATTTTATAGCATTAAAACTCATTGTAATTGTTTGCTTATAAAAATTAAACACACACCGTATATTGTATTAATAAAAACCAACGAATCAGTGGAAATCCAACAACAACAATGATTCAAATTTATTTACACACTAACTGTATTTCAAATGACGATGATCAGTTCATTTTTTTTCGGTTTTTCTTTTGTTTTTTCTATTTTTTTTTTTTTTTTTTTTTTTGAAAAAAAAAGGAACAAAGTTTTGGCGCGGGACTTGTTGTCGACGTCGTGCCGCGCGCGAATAAACAGGAGAATACGTTTACTCCGTACGAAATGGAAAATAGAACTGGCAATCCGATGGAAATACAAATCTATTAAGATATGTGTGAAAAATTATATTGTTTTCAGTTCGGAAAATGCGGCGGCACACTCTCTAGTAATAATGGTGTTCATTTTGAGTTTGAATAGAGAGCGAAAAATGGGGAGAGAGCGAGAGAGAGAGAGAGAGAGATCGAATGAAAAATGAGAAAGAAAGACGAAATTGAGAGACTTGACTTATTGTTGAGAAAAGTGATCAAATTCGCAGTATTTTACTATATACGATTTGAACCGAAATTTGATGCGATGCAATAAATTGGTTTATAAATTTTAAGTGGCCATAGTTGAATTCTATATTCTATTGGATCGCATGAGCTTATGGCGAATTCTATTTAGATTGTAATAAGAAGATTGCAATTTGGCACGCACCATTGAATTTCAATATGCTACACATTTATGACGTCAACATTGCGTTTCCTTCTACAACATCACCTCTTTTTATTTTTTATTTTTTTTTTTTTTTTTTTGAAACGTGACACTATGTCAATACATACTCTTTCGTTTGAGAATATCCCATGAATGAAGCAAAACAAAAGAAGAAGAATTCGTGAGAAGAAAAATGAAAAAAATAAACAAACAAAAAAAAAACTATTTCCGATTTTCGTGAAGATTTTTTATTTGTCATATTTCTCTCGCTTTATTCATGCTTCACCTGCTCGAAGTTCTTTACAAACATTTAGCCATTTAATCATCCTGTTCACAGAATTAAGCATCATTGTGAGCCGTCATAAAAAACATATGGATCGCTACCAAAGCAAGGTCATAACTAAATTGATATTTACTTAAACAAAATCCAAGCTCGAATAGCTCATAATGTCTCCCGATTTAAAAATAACAAGACAATATTCATATCAATATTCAAGCACAGTTCACCACAACTCAGCACAAAACAAAACACAAAATGTGTAAATATATGAAGAAGAAGAAGAAGGACAGGGGTCGAGATATAGAAAGAGAAACAATGAGAACGAATAGTCGGTTGAGTGAGAAGAAAAAGGTGATAGAGAAGAAGAAGAAGAAGAAGAAGAAGAAGAAGAAGAAGAAGAAGAAGAAGAAGAAGAAGAAGAAGAAGAAGAGAGAGAGAGAGAGAGAGAGAGAGAGAGAGAGAGAGAGAGAGAGAGAGAGAGAGAGAGAGAGATAAAGAGAGACAATGAGAACGAGATAGTGAATTGATGATTTAAAAAGAAATCAACTTGAAACAAATAACATCATATCGTATCATATGATTAGCGGAGATTTTTTGACACCTCATTTTGCTTAAAATTTTTAAGTAAACAACTAATCGAATTATAAAAATTTGAAACCAGATTTAAACATTGAACATTAAAAATGTGTGTAAATGTTTGTCATAATTTTGATTGTATTTTATTCACATTGCAATCATAGATTTGTGTTATTTTAAGAGGCTAAAATTGATTTCCATACAAATGTGAAACAAAACAAAACAAAACACGAAATGATCATACAAAATTCAAAATCACCGAAAACGATGATATTTTGCGCGCATACACAGTGTGTATTACACACACACAAGCGTGCGCGCGCGTAATTTTTTTTTTTCGTTAATGTGTATTGACGTTAATATCTAGCCCGTCTATCTTTATCTTTATCTTTTTCGAAGCCCCTTTTAACCGGTTGATTGTGGACTTTGACTTTTTTCTACCAAAATGAATGTAAATTGTGACCGATTCATGTAAACTACATAGAAGCCACACACGAGTTGGTGCAACGAACTATAACTTGTGAATCAATCACACTGTCATTGCGTTTTACATTCGAGTGTGATGTGATGTGATGCGATGCGATGCGATGCGATTTTTGCACATTTGGTATTGTGTTTTTTGGGTTTTTTTTTGTCTTTGGGAATCCGACAATGCGCGTATTTTATAAAAATACACTTTTGAATGGAACAAAAGGATGTAGACTGTAAAGTCTACAGACCAAACGAATACGTAGCTCAATTAAAATGGAATTTTTGAAATGAAATAAAACAATCTGTTATATTCAACATTGATCAAGTATATCGACCTCTTGTACTTTCACTGTCTTTCATCTTGTACTCTAAACAATTCGTTGATTTTTCTTTTCTTTTACTCTCTCTCGCGCTCTTTCTCTCTCTCTCTCTCTCTCTCTCTCTCTCTCTCTCTCTCTCTCCTCTTCATTTTCCACAAAAAGGAATAACATATTTTCTCAGTTATTTATGCAGACATGGACATGGCTTTTATTTTTCACTTTCTCACATATATATAAAATGCGACTTGAAGCATTTCCATCATCTGAATTTAAATTGTACACAAATGTGTTAGATTTATTGCCTTCCATATATCATTAAAATTGGAACACAACAACGACAAACGAAACATAAATGTATATATACGAATTGTAATGAAAGATATGAGGTGTTAAATTGTCATATGTACGGAAGCATTCTGTTCTAAAAAAACGATTGCAAATAATGAAAAAAAAAGTAAAATAAATTGAATAAAATAAATGATTGATGTTAACGAAAAGTGCGCATTATGAATCAATTGATTAGTAGTTGTGTGTGTGTGTGTGTGTGTGTGTGTGTGTGTGTGTTTGTGTGTGTATGTGTGTGTGTATTTATGAAATAGGAGAAAAATAAAATCAAACAAGAAGAACAAACTATTCAACAAATCATTGTGATTTAAAGAAAAGAGAGCACGAATAAATGAAATGTGCTATTTGCGTCACAGGTGTGTGTAACTAAGTAAGCCCAATTCAAAATGACATTGACGTGTGAAAATCCCTGTCAAGTATACTCCAATATCTATCGTATGTGTACTGAAATAGCAATTTGGAATACAATTATGAAAAGAAGAAAAGAAAAAAAAAAACGAAAAAAAGCACAAACAAAAAAATAAAATAAAGTAAAATTGACATATCAGGCATTCTTCAATGTAATCTCATTCTCTCGGTTCTAGTTATACGCAGGAACATTCACGTGATCTATTGAATATTAATGGACAAGTTTAATGACAAAGCAGATCTCGGTTAAATGATCAAACAAAAATAATACAATACGAATGTACTTTGTATGGAAGCATACATGACATGTAAAATTTACATTCGAAACAAAATCAACCAATTAAATACAGTTAAATTTGTTTATTAACATTTGGACTGTATCAATTCTATACAATAATTGAAACTAACTATTATATTTTTCAAAAAAATTTGAAATTCAGTTAGGCGCATCATTTGACTAATGACTTCGAAAAAAATATTGGTTTCGCAATCTTCGAACATTGTAAACAAAATGAAAGAAGAAAGATAGAGAAAAAGGGAAATAGAGAGAATAATAAAAAAGAACCCGATAAAAAAAAAGCAATAAAATAACGACATATGATGGTGCTAGAGAATGCCATATATTGGTATTTTTATTTCACTGAAAATCAAATTAAATTAAAATCCATTTGGCGTCGCCAAATTTGCTTTGGTAAACAAAGGATTCAGTTTAATGTGATAGGTAACATTGACCAAAGAACACACCTCGCTCTTTACCACTTACCGTTATCAATGTAATTGCCCGTAAATTGTGGCCGAAACGTTCTATATATAACAAAACCAACAACAAAAACAATGAAATAATCAAGTCATGCGTCGCTGTGTGAAGTAGATACTGCGCCTTGAATAAGTGTTTGAAATTTCGTGCGACGAAATATTATCGCCGTCTATCAATATTTACTTCTAATATTTCCTTCTTTTTCTTCTTCTTCTTCTTCTTCTTCTTCTTCTTCTTCTTCTTCTTCTTCTTCTTCTTCTTCTTCTTCTTCTTCTTTAATTTCAATGATTTTTTTTTTCTTTTCATTCGTAATTGAACTTTGCATGATACAGTCAATGTATGGTGGACAGTTAATGAGTGATACCATCAGACAAATACATGAGCAATTTGGCTTTACACTAATTTCCATTGATTAAGTATCTCTTTCTGGATGGATGAATAATTAAATTTAATTTTCCCGTTTATTGTATTTATTTTTTTTATTTCTCACTTCTTGTTTGGCCATTGGTTTTGTGTATGACCTTGAGTAAATTAGCTGTATTCATTTTACCTTCTATATAAATAATTTGTTTGAGTGTTTTAAATGCAACTGATTCAAGAGCCATCCGACCTTTCCTTATCATAAGCCGCTTAAATTCGATTTCGCATCGCACATGATTCTTGAACAGTTTTGTTTTTGTTGTTTTTTTGTTGCATGTATAAAAACAAAACCGATTGTTCAATTTTATCGAAATGACATGAAAAACCATCGCATATAGGCATTTGTCTCTCTTTTCTTAATTGGAAATTCAAAAGCCATCGAAAAAGGAAGAAAAGAAAGAAAAAAATCAAATTGAATAATGCAACACAGAATGATTGAG
>JAQOWM010000541.1:1477500-1635000 GCA_029041755.1 Resseliella maxima | reverse complement strand
AATGCGTTTTGCCCTTTTTAACAATAACTTAATAATGCGTCTATGCTCGTATAATCTTTCAATATGGTTTTTCCACTCTTTGGATTCTTTTCGATTTGTAATTTTTTTTTTTTTTTTCTTTTTTTTTAAAGTTTTTTTTTTACATGCAATGCATTTCACAGTCTAATATTCACACTAATTGATTTAGCTCATACTTATATCTGATTATCATTTTTGCTATTTAGCTGAATCGAATCCGCTTTAAATTCAGATATCGAAACATAGGTTTTTATTTTGTTTTCTATTACGTTTTACATTGGATTACATTTTCATGGGTATGCCCTGTGTATCAGGATCATTTTGATTTCTATAAACTGTCTTATTCATTACGTTGCTTTTTACAATAAAGTTTCATTCTATTGAGAATATTGCCTAGTAGCAAAGTTAGTTAGTGAATGTTTTGTGTGTATGTATGCAGGGGGTTTTGTGTTGAGAAAATGAATTTAATTAACAGAATACAAGGTTCACAGTGTAGTTAGTATATTGAATAGCAAAGAAAAGATAACAAAAATTGTTCTATGCTGTTTTTACCATTTGGCAGTTTTTTTGTTCGTAAAAATCTGTGATATTTCAACAAAATATTAAATTGTACGGAATGAATTCCGTTCAGTTTTAATTTATAATTTCATTTCATATATAATATATACTTTGTTTTCTTTTAAGCATAATTGCTTCATAAAATATTCAAACTAAAAAATCACTTTGTATTCAATTCAACAATTAAAATAGAGTATTTATTTCTTGGTTTCAATAAATTTGGCATTTTTTTTTTTTTTTTTTTTTTTTTGCTTTGTTTTTCGCTTTAACAACAATAAATATACATGGATTTCTTTACATATATATATATATATTTGTCTTTGCACTTATTCCATTAATTGATTTAGGATTCTTCTTAATTGCACAAAAATTAAAGAGAACATAAAATTTTAAAATAAAAATAGACAACTCACTCTAGATATACTCCTTTTTCCATTAGGATTATGATATGTTCCTCTAATCGGATATTTATCTTGGTTGTTTTGTGTGTATGTATTTGTTGTTGTTGTTGTTTTTTTTTTTTGTTTCTTTTTCTTCACATTCTTTCATTTTAGAATAATTGAATTAATAGTCGCGTCCAATTTTCCACTGCCTGCTCCTTGCCGTTCGCTTGCATCTATTTTTGGGCTTACGCATCTATATTTTTGACGTAATTGAAATGAAATAGTGAACAATGATATAGTTTTTGTTGCATTTTTTTTTTTTTTTTTTTTTGTACGATCTTTTGAATATTTGACGATAGGGAGATATAGATTTTGTGTTCATATTAACAATACGATTGTGGTTTTTTTTTTCTGTTGTTTTCTTTTGTAGTAATTTACAAATCTTGACCGAGACGGTCCATTTCATTGAGCATAAATTCAACATCTTTTTCGGTTACAGCAGCCGATGATATGATGGATCTAAAGAAATTTGGTCGTCGATCGTCTGGCTGATAGCCAACCATCAAAGTACCAGCTTCCATCATTCGTGCTTTGATTATTGGACAAATCTAATGAAAAAAAAAAAAAAAAAAATAAAAACAAAAAAAAAGCGAAGAATGTTTGCATTAAATATTATTTCTACAGTAGAAATTCTACTATAAAGTTCAGACCACCAATTTCATTTATAAATTTGAATTTATTTTTGATGGAAATTAGTCATAAAATTGTGTTAAAAATAATAATAATAAAAACATGGAAATATTAAATGAATGAAAACAAACCTTGCCCAATTCCTTTTCCTTTTCAGCGGTATGTGGAACACCACGTAATCGTTTTGGAATATACCAAAAGCTGACATTGACTAGTTCGGGTTCCATAATCAAATGGAATTTATCTGGTTTGGATTTGATGAGTTGTACTTGATATAAGGCCAAATCCATAAGTTTATCAACAGTTTTTTCGAAACCTTCGGTACCTTTGCCTCTCCATTGCAACCACAATTTAAAGATATCATTATGGCGACCGCATTGAATCACCTTATCACCAGTATCATAACTGATATCATACAATTTGTCAGTCATGAAAAGATATTCGGCTGACATTTGGTTGCAACTAATCAAAAGACCCTAGACGAATCAAACAATAAAACATATATTATAACGATGGATAAAGTGTATTTAATTGCATTTTTCAGACGTTGGTTTTTTTTTTCTTCTCTTTTACAGTTTCTCTCTCTCTCTCTCTCTCTCTCTCTCTCTCTGTGTGTGTGTGTGTGTGTGTGTGTGTGTGAATGTTTTTTTTTTCACTTAATCGACTGTTTCGATTTAAATGCTAAGCAAGGAATGCGTTTGAATTTGATAAATTGTTATATTCAGGTTTATACAGTTGTTGTAAACTGACTAAGCATTTCTTTTTTTAATCAATCAAATGATTCTGTTCTCTTTTTGAGTTGTGTAGAACCAACTTTGCAAAAAAAAAAGAAAATAAAATGCACAGTGACGACTGAAGAGAATGAAAAAATAAAATCGACATTGGTTCTGCATACAAATTATAAAAATTTGTATTGTTCTTTTCTGTTCTTTGGTCTGCTGTCTTTCAAATGTATTTTCTGTTATTTTTTTTTTTTTTTTTTTTTTTCATTTTGGGTTCGTTTGTGCACTTTGCACCCCAAATTCACAAAGTTTCCAACAAGTTGAATCAGGGCGTTTTACATGCCTGTCGTAAATACCAAATGTGTATAATATTTCCTGAAACGGGCGAAAAAAATAAAGTATTTCTCAACGATGCACTATATCTTCGTTTTCCCCCTTCACAAATTTCAAACACAACACTGCAACATGGACCATTTTATTAAAACATACACACAACATATTTTTGCCTCTCATACTATAAACCTCATCAACTAACATCAATGCAATATGTTTCAAATCGGTCACAGTTGTTCCACCGGAATTTTTTTAATTAAAATATTTGTTGGAATGTATATGAGAGCACAAATCTTCAATACACACACACACAAACGCACACACACACACACAAACGCACACATACACACAAACGCACACACACACACACACACTCACGATTACATTTACAAATGCATATTGTTAGTAATAAAAAAAAAAAGAAACGAACGTACGATTAAACATTATTTGAAATGGAAAGTGTAGCGCTCAACGATTAATTCAAATATGCACATTTACTGTTCTCTGAATATTGGTTAATGTTCATTCAAGTGTATTTATTCCGACATGTCTGTTCGGTTGATTGTTTTGTTGAAAGTTCAATGGACATTCTTCGGAATGGTAAAAATTATTTTCGATAGTCATAAATCTGTAATACAAATTCGGTATCATATGCAAAGGGAAATTGCACATACATCCATCACAACGCGTCATAGAAGCAACAAATACAATACATTATGCAAGTGTTTAAATGAGATCGACTAAGTCTAAACATAATCTTTAAATATTAGTGCTGTTTATTCCAATTACATAATTAAAGGCGAATTGCAACTTAAGGCGAATAATTCAAAGTATGCAGTTCGTATTAATTAAAATTTAATCTTTGTTCTATTTAAAATACGCTTTCCACTGTTCAAATGAAATAAGCAACGGTAATCGTTAATCGATAAACCATTGCATCATTGAAAACATTTAAATTCGATTAAAAGCTTCATCGGATTACAAATTGAAATGAAAGTGGAAATGCTTGTTTTGTCCGTGGGAAAATGCATCAATCGAAACACATTGCTAAATGTCAATTTTGTAAATACTCGACGTGCAAAATATAGTGTGAATTCGGAGTGTTTTTTTTTTTTTTTTTTCTTATTTTGAGGAAATTGTGCTTAACATTAAATTGTAAATAACACAAGATGAAATTTCACTTGCTCAAAATAAACAGTGTTAAGTGTTTTTGATTCTTAAGTGCTACATAATTAAATCATCAAATGTTGTACTTACGTCTTCCTTAAAATGAATGGTTGAACATTGCAACAATGTGCCCATCAATTTGTGAGGATTCCAGGTAACCGACTGTGCACTGTATCGCAAAAAGCAAAAAATAAAAAGATTCAAATTTTAAATATTTAGAGAAGGAAAGAGAGAGAGAGAGAGTGAGAGAGGAGAGAAAAAAATATTGCACAACGAATAACACCGATTCGAAAAAACCAAGAAGAAGAAGAATAAAATGCAATTAGCGCAGTGCTAATAACATCCACACTTTATTACCAACTATTATCGTTAATGAATAAGGAACATTTTTAATTAAATGCATAAATGGCAATTCAAATGGTTCAATTGATGTTACCGCAGTCAACAGTTTAATCGATTTAGGTGATGAGCATACGGCATACGGTGTGTATATCACTAAATATTTGGTTAAAATTGTGAATATTCCCTTTGGAACAATTTAATATTGTTAAACATTAGCCGGGTTTCTTTTTTTTTTTTTTTTTTTTTTTTTTGGTGAGGTGACGACGAATGACACAGTCTATCTACCCTTATCATATTTACTCAGCGACACTTTTGGATTTAAAATAAAGCAAATATTTACGTGTGTAATGCATCAAAACTGAAAACACACTCTCACAGTAGGGTGTACTCTGTGCACACGAATCCACGTCTGAAAGTCAAAGCGATTCAAATGAAGTACAACATGTTGAATAGCGCAATACATGTTGTATAGTATACACGATTTGTGTGCATACTCTCGTTTCTTTTTATTTCGTGCTTTTATGTGTGTTCAAAACGGCCAAAATAGCAGCGCTCAAACAACCATTCACAAAACAATAAATATATGAGGGGATGTTTGCGCTCCCTATTTCTCTGTTTATTTTATATTAATTTTTTATTAGATGCAATCACTGCCTTTTTACTGCAGTCATCTCATTTGTTTTTTTTTTCTTTTACGTTCACTGCATATTGAATACTGAATACTGAACACTGAAAATCTCTTCAGAAAATCGGATTACAATGAACACAAATGAAAAATGGCACATGAAAACCAACAGAAAACAGGAACATTGAAACAATAGAAATCCAAAAGAAAAAGATAACATTGTAAAATTTACAGTCGCTAATATTTTTGAAAAGTTTAAATGAAAAGTTAAAAATATTAGAACGTCGGAAATATTATACATTTTAATTTGAGTTAAATGATTATTCACTAGACGTGAAAAATTTGTGTGCAATAATTTTTTGTTTTTTTTTTTTTTTGCTCACAAAGCGGATGGATGCATCAGCAGTTTGAACTTTTAACGAAATATGAATGATAAAAATAACAATAAATAAGGGAAAAAAATGCTAAAAGGTTTTTTTTTCTAAATAAAATGTCATCCGTTTCATCTTTTATCATTCACCTTTATGTTTTTCGCTGTCATTGACTTGATGTTGAGCAAGCAACAAATGAAAATACTTTAAACATTTTAATTGGAGTGTTCTTTGCACTTTTGCTTAAGCATCAATTGTGTGTCATTGTCATGGAACAAAGCCATTTTTGAATCAATAGTCATTTTGTAATGTTAAAAGAGAGCGAGAAATCATTGTCTTGTCGAGAAACATAGAAAAAAAAAAAAATCAAATCAAAAATGTTACGTTGAACAATTGCAACAACAACAACAACAACAACAAAATCATAATAATCAACGCAAATAATTTCAAATCTAAGATAGTGTATTCATTTAAAGACCATATGATTTCCATTGATATTTTGAAATGGTAGCAGTGATAATGCCGCGATTTGCCAATGTTTCTTGAAATAAAAAAATAAAAGAACGGATGGTTCACTTCAAATCATTGTGATGCGACATGCAGCCGTTTGAGTACAGGTGTTGAATAGACTTTGGAAGATTACCGAGTCAATCCTTCGACAATTTTATTTCAAATTATGCGATGCGGGATACAAATTTATAGGGGTTGCAAACAAACAAGAGTAATCGTCAAAAAATTTCCATTTTCATTCAGTGTATTTCGTTTTTTTTTTTTTTTTTTTTTTTTTTTTGCACAATACGCACTCAATTCAATCTGGCCCACTCTCATACGTAAGCACGCATCTACGCAATATATTCTGTCTTTGTGGGTGTATGTGTGTTACACTCTGTTTGCGAATGTTAAACATTGGGTTCCAACGAGTGGATTGAATGAGAGTTTATTGAATATAATCCTTTATGTAAACATAAAATGAGATTTAAAGGCACACATTGATAAGAGAGAGTGAAAGGGAGAGAGAGAGAGAAAGAATAAGAAAGAGAGAGATAGGAAAAGAGAGAGAAAATGAGTGAGTGAGTGAGCGTTGTACCGCATGTTTGGCTCGTTAGCCCGTCCAACCCACGCACTTTTCGCATGCATGAATTGTTGATATACTATTGTTGACACAATTTGACATATTTGATGCGTGCGATACACATAAAATGTATCTGCTTATATCGATTTGTGGCCAATGGCTCTTAGCTCTCTATTGATGGTTAATAAGTAAATGTCATGCTCTTTGCATGGCTAAGATAAAGCGTGTCGTCATTTTTACTGCACATTTTAGCATTACATCATGCATTCTAATACTATAATGGATTACCTTCACCAATGAGTATTTTATGCACATCACTTTAAGTAGAAAATTTACTTGAGTTTAAAATGATTTTGATTAGATGCAAATCCATTGAAAGAAATGTACTTAGCTACCATACAAAAGCAACTAAAGTGTTTTAACATTGCAACAATGTCGATTTAAAACCCCAAATACGCGGTTTTACTTCTTTTTTTTTTTATCAATCAACTGATGAATTGAGAATTAACATAATGGATGGATTTTCACAGCACCGCAACCGTATTATCAAATGAAACAGCAAACGAAAAAAAAAGAGAAAATAACGAATCTCTGTTAATAGATTGTTTTGAGTTAATTTGAGTTGGTTCAAATGCATTTGTTGTTTGAAAAATTACACTGAACAAATGAAAAAAAAAACACACACACACACATTTCTCTTCCACCAATTCAAGGCCATACGCAAAACAGTTGCAAATGATGGCCATGAAAACTAAATGAAAATGAATGTGATTTACGGTTTTGTGTCAAAAGCATCCGCCGCATATCCCATTCTGAAATCATTTCGAAATAATTATTTCCAGAAGGCAAAGGCAAGTGAGAAAAAGTGAAAAAGAGATTTTATTTTCGCCTCTATTGTTAATTCGTCGTAGTGGCAATGTACACTTAATGAATATACAGCATATGCTGTATCATGCTCTCGAATCAAATAAAAACCATTCTGATTAAAATTGTTTGGACATTATTTTTGTTTTCTTTTAGCTAATTAGGGTGGATTTTTTTCAATGCACATCAACTTATCTCATTAAATAACATATTTTATGCGAAATTATTATCAAATTCGAATTAATTGAAATATATTTACCGTTCAATTCCAGTCAATCTAGGATGTCGATATTTTTGAGAGAACAGCAAACCACCTCCCCAAGCAGCCTAAAAATTAAAATGCAATATGAAGTGATATGAGTTTCTCTATTTTGTCCTTGACCCGAATTCAAAGTGAAATTTTAAAAAAAGCATGGGAAAAATGATAAAAACTAAAAAAAAAAAAAAAAAAACGATGAAAAATACTTACATCAACATGAAGCCATAGCCCGTACTTGTCACAAATGTCAGCTATTTCTGGAATTGGATCGAACGCGCCCAAAACCGTTGTGCCAGCAGTGGCACTAACAAAAAATGGAATATGACCGAGACTTTTGTGCTTGAGAATTTCGCGCTCTAATTCGGTTGGAATCATACGTCCAGCTTCATCTGATGGTATCATAATGCAATTATCGGTGCCCAAACCGCTAACAGCCGCACATGATTTAACCGAATAATGACTTTGATCTGATGTAAACATCACCAATTCACCGGGCAAACATTTTGCACCATGCTCTTTATAATTTGGAAACATTTTATGTCGAGCAGCCAAAAATGCATACAAATTTGATACTGAACCGCCTGGTGCCAAAATTGAATCACCACAATTCCAGCCAATAATTTCACGCATTTTTGTCAATACAACATTCTCCATCAAAATGAACACTGGAGCAATTTCATATGTGAACATATTGGTATTTGCAGTGGCTGTTAGCCATTCGCCAGCCATTGAAATCACATCTAATCCACATGATAGTTGATTGAAAAAGTGTGGATGGCCTATGGAAGTAATACAAAAAGGAGAAGGAAGAGGAGAAGAAGAAGAAGAAGAAACAAACGAATTTTATTAAATGAAATTATAACAAATTACCGAATGGAAATGTATTCGATAAAAGAAAATCGATTGGCATTTGGTTAATAGAAATTATAAATATAATACGATAGAAGAAAATGAAATAAAAATTAGAAAATTACAAGAAAGAACCATTCTGTTTATTAAGAGACAATTCATTTCATTCAATTCAATTTATACGCAGTTTGTGTGTACAATATCATAAGAGTAAATTTGTAACGGTAGTATGATGTTTGTCTTTTGCCACTCATTTATGCATTTGATTGGTATTTAAGTAAGCATTGGCTTGTGTCAGTTTTATGTATGAAAATCCTCAGTAATGTAATGTGTCTAACAAAATAGAACAAATGCATTAGATTTTGAGAGCAAATGTCCTGGAATAATCCATAAGATTTACTAATAGAAATGAAAGCATACACCATCATCTCTCATTTGCCACATATTTTCAGTATAACATTCGGCTATAATCGAAATGTAATTTTTGTTTATACCGTGTATGTGCCTATGAATGTGGCACATTTAAGAATACTTTTGCCGAATATCACGCGCTTATAAACATTGAGTCACTGTACAGAACAAGATGCGACCGTCATCATTTTTAGAGTAGGCAGAGAACATAATCCGGTGTCAGAATTGATGTCTTTATACGTATATCAAATTGAAATGCAAGCCAGCAAATAATGTTGCAATCATTACCCATTTTCCTATTTATGTTTCGTATCATTTTGCTTGCGATTTATTTTTGTACCACTTTCCACTTTATTCGAAAAATCACACAAACATACACAAAAACACACACTTAATCATGATTAAGTCGAATGCTCTAGATTTTTCATTGAAACGTCTATTTTGGCCGATAATAATAATTAACTGATATTTTCAAGCAATGGGCCCAATTGATTCGCTTATCAAAAACGAAAAGGAAATAAAATCGAAAGCGAAATATTTAATTGCAACAAAATTAGTTGAATTAATCGGATACTCGTTGATCTGTACGAATTTCAATGAAATTGAACAGACTATAACAAATTGTTTTTCAATGAAACTTTACGTTGATTTTTCCATTTTCATTGATAACGTGAATAATTGTGTGTTTCTTCAACTGAATGATTTGCGTCAGACTAACGCAAAATTTTATTTTCATTTCGAATTGAATCGAATAATGGGCCGACAAAAATTGCGTTTTTATTCGGAAGTCAGAACACTCTTTTTTTTGAAGAAAATAGTCATGTGCAGTGCGCGTAAGTTCATGTTATATTGAATGACAAAGCAAACCCAAACGTATTGCATGAATCGCTGTAAAATGATGGAAGGTTTTAATCAAAATCCGTTGTTATTTTCTAACTGGATGCACTGATCCCTATTTTAGTGCGTAGCCGTGCTCTTTCGTCTCGACTGTGCCAACTGTTTGGCATTAATTTGACAGTTTGCCTGCTTTTAATGAAATGGTTCGAAAAAGAGAGGAAGAAAGCAAGAAAGAGAGAAAGAGAGAGAGAGAGAGAGAGAGAGAGAGTTAAACGGCTCGTCTCGTGGCAAATGGTAAGGCGAAATCGAGAGAAATGAAGATGATAATAAAAATTGCTGTAGCTGGGGACTTTGTGTTGGAAATGTTTAGATGTGTATTTTATACTTGGATAATTTGTTTGTCGAGAATGTACATTGTACACAAGTGGCACACATCGACCTCATTATTCTTGTCTGTTTTAAAAAAAAAAGCAACATGCACAGAAAGAAAGAAAGAAAGACAGCGAACATAAAATAGGGGATTTTATCATCATATCCTACCATTTTCTCTACACACAATGATGCCATTTCAATGAATGTTTGGAATTCAAAGAATTTTCAAATTAGTTTAAACATTTTTCAATGCAAAGAATTTTCTCCGTCACGATAAAATGCAATTTATACTCACTGCGATAATATTGCATATCAATGTCGATGTCGATTTTGATGTTAATGTCAATGAAAAAGCATTGACATGTAACAAAATATCTATTCACCTGATTTTTTTTTTTTCTTTTTCACTTTCTCTTCTACTTGTAATCGCTTGCTATTTTGCTCTTCTTCAACTTTTTATCTTTCAACAATAGTATTTGCCATTTGCGATCCAGTATCATTTTGAATTCAATTTTCTGTTCAACCACAAAACATGTGATGCAAAATTCAATTGTTTCTCTCCCCTTTTCTATACATTTGCAAACACACAATTCCGGATGTATTTTCGTGAGCCATTTCTTTATATTTTTCTACTATTGAAAAATGTAATTATTTGCAACATTGAACCGTACACAAGAATTCATTGTTCGATTTCTATTTGATAACTGTGACAAAGCGCAAAGTTTTTTTTTTCTGGGAAAAATTAAAGGACCGACGTATTTTCGCCCAGCCGAAAGAAGAATATTGACGAGAGTGCAGAATGACCAAAATGGGGAGAGAGACAGAAAGTAAGTGAGTGAGTGAGAGAGAGAGAGAGAGAGAGAGAGAAGAGCAAAAGATAGAGTAAGAGCGGAACCATATTGAATCATATACGAGATGGGGCAGAAGGCATCAGCAATCATCACCAACTCAACCGGAAAAATGGTTTGTAAATGTTAAGGAAAAAAAGAGGAAAAAAGAAAAAAAAAAAATGAGAAGCAAAAAAAAAAAAACTATGCGGAAGTATAGATGAAATGCGTGTGTGCATTGTGTGCGTTGATGTTTGGCGTGCAGTTTTGCGTAAATCATCTTAGGCATCTGTTCTTCCGCAAGAAAATTGAATTTTATTATGCGATTTACGATTAGGCAAAGCGATAAGAAAGCAAAAAAAAAAAAAAAAAAGCAATTTCCGAGACTAAACCTATATGCACAACTGTTTGTTATCTCTGTGGCATTTGATAGAATCATAAAACCTTATTCGCAATCTGTGAATGTGTTTTAAAGTGATAATTTGATATTTTTGAAAATACAAATATTTACAGACGGGAATCAAATCGGCCGCATGAAAATTTAAATTTTAAATGTATGTTCGGATAGATGCGCGCCAACCTATTGGATTGTGATTGTTTTGCGTAAGCGAGTGTAAGTAATATCATCAAGAGTCGAACGAAACGGCATAGACAATTGCATTAAAATTCAATAAAGAGTTTTTATTTCATATTGCGGTCACGTGACCAAGATTAGATTAAATGCCACTACCCAACAATTTTCATCGTTTGTGATTAGGGTATTTATTTGTGTTTCGACGGTGTTTTGTTGTTGTTGTTGTTGTTTTTGTAATTTTTGTTCCTCTCTTCACTCTTCTTCTTTTAGTTAAGAATGAGCACGTGCTCTTCCACAATACGTTACAATGTGAATGGCATTTTTGTCAGTCACCCTCGCTTAAATTCGCTCATCTACTTGCAGTCATGAATCTGACTTTTGACAATAAAACACACTCACAAACACAAACAAATACTTCGAACATTTTTGTGCATGATAACTCAGTTGCATGTAACATTTGATTGATTATTGTGTGTTGGGTGCTGAACGCTTTTAATAAATGCTAAACAGTGGTTATTAAGAGTGTAATTTAAATTTGTAGTGCCACTTCCGAAAATCATTTTCACTTTCACTTTCACTCCTTCTCACTTTCTCTCTCTCTCTCTCTCAGTCTCTCTCTCTCTCTCTCTCTCTCTCATTCTCTCTCGCTCTCTGAAAGAAATGTGTCAGTTTTCATTGCGCAGCAAATTCAATGTCGAATAACAAAGAGAAGAAGAAAAAATTATAATCAATTCAGGCCATGATGAAAGCTATGGGAAAATTTAATTGATATTGTTTACAAACATGATTTGTGGTTGATTTCAAATGCAAATTCGATTTTCGACGCGTCAACCATATGCTATAACATCAATGTTATTGTACCAAAAATATTTTACGGTGTGCGTTAGATTTCAATTTGAATGCATTAATTCAATTTACGACACAAAAACTGAATGCACTGTCATTGCCACAACTTGAATTGTTGAATGCTGTATGAAATCACGCACTTCAATTTCTGTTCTGTAAATGTGATATTCAGTGCGCATCACCATATATCACATTGGCTATACACAAGAATTACACTATAACTATTTGAAAAGTTCATGTTAGCATTCAACTTGATACATGAAATTCAACAGAAAATTAAGCATCAATTGAGTTGTAAAACCAAATCAATAACATTGCATTCTGTACTATATTGAACACGTTCTATGAGAAAATTTCTATATACGATTGTGTTGATTGATGCACGTAATATCATTGAATGGTCTCTTAATAAGCGATATTCAATTCTCAATTTGGTTTTCTTTCCCATTTTTTTTTTCTTTTTCTTTTTCATTTTGATGACAAATTAATAATATAATTCAAAAGAATACATCAATGCAATTACAAATATATATTTTACTTACCAGTTCGCACTTGATATTTAAGGGTTTTGGCGCAGTCTTGAATCAATTGTTGCAATGGTAATGCTGTTTCCGGTAATTCAAGATCAAGCAATTTTTTCATATCCTCTGGATGATGAAATTCCAAAATGCGTTCATTTCGATCATTTTGCGTTCTAACATAATCCAACAAAATATCGATGACTTTTAATAGAAACTCTTTGGTTTCTGGATCGTTAGTTGTAACAGCTGGAATAATATCTGCATAGAAAAGAAAAAAAAAACAAAATTTTTTTTTTCTTTTGTCAAAATATTTAATTTTATCATTTTGATACACATGTTGATTACTCAATGAATAATGATAAAATATTGTTTATACACAACACATTGAACAGCTCTGATATTGAAGTATCTTCTATTCATTTATCATAGATTAAGACTGGCTTAACCACAAATTTATTATATATAACAGACAATAATAACGAAAAATAGAATCGCCTAATCGAAGATCTTGAAATGTGTAGAAAAAAAAAAAAAAATCGTCAAAACCAAACCAGAAGAAAAACATTGCATCAAGATCGGAATAAAAAGAGGAAAAACAAAATCAATTTCTCATTTATTTGAGGATTATGTGTGACTACAATGGATTTCGACAGTGATCAATACACTAGCTGATTCGTGAATATGACTATGCGCAATGCCTCTGGGGAATGTGCTCGGGTATTTTGCCTTTTGTTTGGATGAATGTCTTCTCTCTTATGAAAAATAAAGCGAGAAAAATAATAATATATTGTATTGCGATAACATGAATCCAAGTTATTGATTTACACATCAAAAATGATGATTATGATGTTGTGATAGCCGATAGGCAAGCGTATTCGACACATTCCATCCAAATAAAGTGGATGGCTTAAGAAGGTAAATTTCTTTATAATGTTCGTTTTGATGATACTTCATCCTTCTTAAAATGAAATCACTGCACATCATACCATTAGCAATCGATAAAAAAAAAAAATAAAAATTGTGTGTATGTGTTTAGGTATTGAATGAAAATGGAGCCCATCGATTTTACCACTATTCGAAACTACGTACGATAGCACCGTCGTCAACACATGGTATATTGCTGAAATCACATCCATTTGCGACATTTTCTCATAATCTAACATAATTTATGTGTTGTAAACAAGAGTAAAAAAAAAAAAAAAAAAAAAAAAAATTACCCAAACATTTTCACAAAATGCTCTTCCAGATGAGCCTTCATGGCTCTTAAAAGTAGCACATTGTCATCCATTTTAGTTGATCGCATAAATAATGCTATTGTTATTGTTTAGAAGAAATTGAAATTTTCCTATTTTAAAAACAAAATTTGTCTAGATGCGAACGTCAACGCTTCGTATTTAAAACTGAACATTCTGAACGTACTAATAAATGTTTGGTAAAGTTAAGAGAAACCACTAAATCCCCCCAATTAGCAGTAATTGTAAATAAAATAACACTGCATGGTGTGCCGGTGATGTGAAAATATGGTTCGTTTTTTCTCCCCATCTAAACATTTGCTGAGTGGTTCGCTTTATCTCGCCTATATCAAGTCGATTGTAATTTCTACCCTCAATTGAAATATTGAATAAAGGCACTTTCATTGAATATTCTCTTCAAATTGATTGATAAGTGCGATGAACTACTTTGCCTTTTGCATTTAAAATGTTTGACAGTAGAAAAAAAAAAAAGAAGAAGCTATTTACCCTTATCCAAATATCGCTCATTTTATGTGTCCGCATTGAAAATATTTCAATGTTTTAGAACGGTTGAGAATTTGCAAAATCTCATGCGAACATGTCATCGCTTGAATGTGAATTGTTGCCGATTATTTTCTCGTTTATCAATTAAAATGGTTCACATATGGAGTCTCTTGGTGTTATGCATTCAATTAAAGCCCCACATCAATGTTTCTCTCTCTCTCTCTCTCTCTCACTCTCTCTCTCTCTCTCTCTCTCTCTCTCATTCTCTTCCTCTCTATTCACAGTATTCTAAACAAACAAAAAATACCTCGTATGTGTAAACACAATGGAAGATTGTTTAAAGCTATTATCCCATGCGAGGAATGTACTTGTGCATTTAAATTATCAAAATACTTGCGCATCAACTTTGGAGTTTGCCAGTTTCATTTCACCCCCATTTAATTTATTGATATAATGGTTTTTCATGAAAATTTCATTAAGGCCAAAGCATTTTAGAACAATAAAAACAATAGATTCGTTTGTGTGTGTGTGTGTGTATTTTTCTTTTTGTTGCCACTTTTCCCCATTATTTCAAAAGCCGAGATAATGACTAATGAAAATTGTCCAAACAAAATGCAAAATGCAAAACTCAACACAAAACACATCAATTCCAAACATTTTCAAAAAAAAAAAAAAAAAAAAAAATCGAAAGCTAACAATAAAGTTTTTTATCAAGGTTTTTTACTATAATTTCTCACTCTCACTCTCTCTCTCTCTTTCTCTTTTTCTTTTTCAACGAGTGAAATCCCGATTTTCTATTTATTATTTATTTGTTTAAACCGTAAATTGATTAAAGCTATTCAAAAATGTTCATTTAAATTTTTCTCTATTTTTATCTGTCTCTCTGTCTCTCTCACGCATTTTCCCATTGATTTTTTTTTTTTTACGTAGTTGTATGAAAAATCCGTGTTTATTATTAAATGCAAAGGGAAATGGTTACATAAAGATGCACATTATAGCGCCCACTGCTGTTGCGCTATCAACATGTTACACATTTTATCGCATTACATTTCCTGCACACGTTTACCCACTCAATTTCGACTCAATGTCATAAGAGCAATTCAGCTGCGGGCGTCTCAATACGGTAGCAAATTACGAGGGTTGTGTGCTTCATGTTTTTCTTTTTTTTTTCTTTTTTGCTTTTTCTCTGTTTTTTTTTTTCTATTAAAATGCTTTAAATCGAAAGCGTATGGATGAATATCATGATTGTTGCTTTGGTATTTTCAGTGGCCAAAGTGAAGAGTACTAGAGAATACTCAAAAAAATGAAAATAAGACGATAAAAATAAATAAACTTTTCAATTCGAATCGATTATATGAAGTGAAATTCAGATTTTGTCTTTTCGAAAGAGATAACATTTCTGACACAATCATTTCTGTGTGTGTCATCTATTTGAGATGTGTAGTTCTTTTTATTTTCTTAACAATCGTCTATTTATCATTTTGTCTGCCATTTCAATATCTTGTATTATAAAATACACAATATTAATGGCACTTGTTGGTAAAATATGTTTGGTTGGTGTCACAAACATATTTCATTACCGATTACATACAAGCTTAAATGCTTGAAGTGTAACGGATGCGCTCGGACGTTGAATGCTCAAACTCAAACGCACACACTCACACACACATCCAGAAACGCTCGACTGTGCATACGCACTCACATAATGCTGAACCCCAGATGTATACAGATCAAAACGAGAGTGAGACAGAAGAGGAACAAGCAAAAAAGAAGAAAATACATTATGTGCAGAAAACGGTAAACGTATGAGCGCGCGCGTGCCTCTTTATACATAGTTATTTGTTTTGATTTATGACTGAAAATGGTATTCACTATTCTTTCGTTTGATTTCAAATACATTTGTTGCTTGCTAAATATTTGCACTTGGCTTTACTCCCGACCATTTGACTAAACCGAGATAAATGGCTAAGCATTTTGTATACAAGATCCTGTCATTTATATACAGTTATTGAGTCTAATGGCTGTGTAATTATTTGTCGCAATTCACCATGACTTGTATCAATATGAAAAGATTGCAAATTATATAGAATACTTATTACAATAATAATTCATACATTCAATTTGTTGAAGTTATTAAAAGATAAAATTATTAAATATTATTTTTTTTTTTTGGCTATAAAATATAAATTAATTTTGATTGAAAAATGATATTTTAGTTACCTGATGAGGTTAGCTTTCCAGTCTTTTCAGACAGTTTATAGGATCCTGGATTAATAGACATTTTTTCTTCTGCAAATCAAAGTTTGAAATAATTTCAAATTTATTTATTTGACATTTTTTTTTTTTTTTTTTTTTCATGATTAATTGATCGTTTTCATGCCACATTTTAGCGATTGAGAGCAATATCTCAAGTCAAGGAAATGTTTTCATACAAATTATTTAGTTTGTTCTTTTTTTCTTTAATTTATCAAAAATAACAATACTTGCTCATTTTTGCGATATAAAAACGATCAAAAACAAACAAAAACACGTTGGTTTTTCTCATAAAAAGAGATATATCATGAAATAATTTAATAAAATCTTTTATCATTGATTTTTAAGAGAACATTAAATATTTAATACAAAAAACTAATGTTACTCAAGAAGAATTATTTCATATTTCGTTATTGCTCAAGAAGAATTCATTAAAATTTCCAGATAAAAATCATTAATACAATTCTATTGGTGAGATCTAAAACAACGTATGTCCATACAAATTTGTATGGACATACGTTCTTTTAGATCTCACCAATAGAATTGTAAGGTGTAAAAAATTGCATTGAACTTTGAATTGACCTTGATGAATTTTCAACACATCTATTCTGAGAGACAAGTTATCGTCGTGAAAATCTTTTGTCACATTGTAATTCGTTATTTGAAACTGATTCATAACATATTTGAAATGATCTTTTCGGGATGAAATAATCAACAGAAAGATTATCATTTGGGCATATTTCAAGCGTTCAAGGACCTTTATTGTGTTCATTGTTTAAAATTTAGGTGAAAGATGAATGTTTTTTTGGAAATTACTAGGAATTCCAAATGTAAATTATCTAATTCAAGTTAAAATTCAAATTAAATTTATAATTAAAATCAATGATGAATTTTAAAGCAAAAATTTAATCAATTTAATAATAACAATTTTTTTTTATTTTCATTGGAAGCAGAGGATGACTGTAAAAATTACGCATTACGTGAATGATTATATAATTACTAATGACGTTGTTTGTTTTGACAGTATCATTGTGAGCAAAAGTGAGTGTGAGATGATGGGGATGTTGGGAGAGAAAAAAAAAATCCCACATCATTCGTACCATTAGCTTATGTTAAATAGAAAAATTATGATTTTCTGATTTACATCACAAGTTGAAGGGTGTCAATCACACTGATTCTTAATTGCAAATAATTTATCACCTTTCGACTTGTGTTGCTTTTGATGTATTTCGACTACAATGAAACTAAGTTGAACATAATCAATTTTCATAAATAAAAAAAAATGTATTTTTTTTTTTTTTTTTTTGCGTTTGTTTTATTGTCTTTTGATTTAGTTTGTGCTACTATTTATGCAATTTACTTACCAATTAACCTTCTAAGGTCTTCGATGTATTGTCTAATGATAATCACTGTGTGTGTATGTGTATGATATATTCGTAAACCACCGTCCCGACAATAAAAGAAAACAAACAATTTGGTTGATGTTGAATTTGTGTATTATTTACTTTTGTGAGTGTGTTTGTTCAGAATTTAAGCACTTTGTTGGCCACAAAGGAAAGCAAATTGATCACAATTGAGCGAGTCTTAACGAAAATACGAAAAATACAAAGCAAAAGCAAAATGAAAATTACGTACTTTTTCTTTTTCTTTTTCTTTTTCTTTTCTGTTTTAGTTGACAAGATTAGATTGGCAAGTATTGAAAATATATTTGAGAAAATTTTAAAATGAATTAAAAATGTTTACAATAATAATAATAATAATAATAATAATAATAATTTTTAGATATGATTTTTTTTCCTTTCTTATTTTGTTTGTACTATATTGAATCGTTCAATGCGATTTCTTACTTCGTAACAATCACAGGTCCACTAATTGAAATTTGTTTCGACTTTCGTTTAACCTTTTTGAATTGATAAAGAATTGTTAAAGGCTGTTTATTCCTTTTACTCAATCTTATCTCTCTTTCTCTCACACAATCTTTCGTTCTCACTCGCTTTTGCGAAAAATGATTTGCTGGAATGTTGTTTTTCTTTTTCGATAGAAATGATTTTTCGTTTGCTTTTTTGGCAGGACGGACGGGAACAAAACGGCTAAACTGTCTGACGATCTTTGAAGCTATGGCATTGTTCAATTCACCATAGCTCCAAACATTTTTCAATTTTTCCAACATTGCAAAATGCAAAACCCCGTGTGCGCCATGCTAGCATCATTTTTACATAAGGGTTGCCAAAGTGTGCAAACAAATTATATTATTCAATTGTGGATGATGGAAAAAGCTTTACCAACACAACTTGTAACACAAACACAAATAAATATCACATTGGAATCCATGATGACGTCATCAGGTTGCCATATTTTATAGGCGGAGCCAATATCCTTATTTGGCATTGAGAATTGTCAATTTACAGTAAATAACGTGTGTGGGCTGAACTGTTTATCAGTTTATGTGGATACATATAACGGTATCAATATAACATGTTTTTGAGGTTTTGCATGGGTATGGACAAAAAATATATTTATTCTTCTCCACATTTGCTATGTGCTAGCCCCCATATTTTTCAAAACCAAATTCAAGCAAAAGATTTTGGCTGAGCCAACAACTGTTTTTCAAACTATATTTTATCAAATTGTATCTTTGTTATACTATTTGGCCCAATAAATACAGCCAATACAAATATGTTTGCAAAACATTCCGTAGCGCAGCTGCTAAATTGTCGATTTAGTAATGTTATGTGAACTTTTATTCTTTAATCGATACCAGGCAACACAAATTTTCTTTTTTTTTTCTTTTTTTTTTTTGCTCCTTTCTTGCTTCTTTATTTGTTTTATTATACTTTTTTTCAGATTGAAGCAATAAAAAAAAAATCATGAGCTCAGCACACGGACCAGCATCATTGATGAAAGGCAAATAGATAAAAAGAGCGATAGCAAGCGAGAAAAAACACAGTTTTTGATTCCTTTGGCATTTTTTTTCTTTTAAAATTCTTCATTTACGCTATCTGGCCATGCCACCAAACACCAACAATGAATCACAAATGCTTTGGATTTAAGCCCATGAATTTATCATGTGCCTACGCACGTTTTCCCTGAACAAATGACAATCCACTATTACGTTTTGGGGATTCATTCAGTTGACGTTCTTTTTTTTTTTCTTTTCATTGTTTTTTTTTTTCTTTTTTTTGCGCAACTTATTCAGGAAAATGACGTAGAATTAAATTTTATGATATCCATCGTGCGTGATTATCATGGAAATTCATTCGGTAACTTTATGCGAAGCGTATTTTCGTTGTGCAGTTTTTTTTCTCTGTTATTCGTTATCGTTGCTCTTTTTTTCTTTTACTTCATTTCCATTTTCATTTGCAACAATGAGATTTTCAATTTAAAAAGTTTTACCTTTCAGTCGAACCATCGTTACTTTTGCTTTTTGGTTCGTTTTTCTTTATTTCTTTTTCTCGCTTTTTAACATTTTTTTTACATCTTTCATCCAGTAAATAAGTTAGTTGAGAACAGCATGAAAGGCAGGCGTCAAAACACAAAAACTTGCTCAGATTACACGCCCAAATCAATAAAATCGCAACTGTGCAAAACAATTTTCAAGCGAATTTTAAGTATTCCATTGATAATGATATGCGACGTAAATTTCGTTCTGATTTCATTTATTTTTAAGTAAATTCTTATTGACGCTGTGTCAATGTTTGTAATGTTTTAACGACATCGATTTTTCTTTTAGCTTAATGAATGTAAACAGACGCTATTTGGTTGAAAATTGGTAAATTTTATGAAAAACATTGAAAATGAACGAATCTTAATAATTATATTGAACAAAAAAAATGAAGATTTTTCATAAAAAGAAACGTAAAAGAAACGATTTAGTCGAGAATATTAAAATAAATGAATTATTTTAATTACCTTTTTCATTACTATTTAGCCATAGGTTTATTGCATTGAATGTACAAATGGAATGAATGGAATTGCATTGATGACTTTATGTACGATAAACGTTGCAAATTATTCTGCATGGAATTTATCAGAGTTGATTGAAATTACAAACATATATATTACAGTATTGAAATGAATGTGCGTAATACATTTGCTATTGTTAATTTCGATATGTTTAATGAACCAGATGATCATCATTTCATACAGGTCAGTCATTTATCGGCCGAGTCATTTATAAATCGATATTTAAGTGTGCTTACCTCACCATCTAACCAAAACGTTTTACACGTTTTACATTTTTTTTTTCTCCCTTCTTCTTTTTTGTGTCAAAGAAGCAAGGTCATAACGTCACTACTGGACAACCGATTAAGTGAGACTGCAAACAATAACGACAAACAAACAAACCGAAGACAAACAAAAAAAAAAAAAAAAAATATCAGCAACAACAACAAAGAACATATGATTCAACAAAAGAGATTTAAGAAACGTAAATAAGTAATGTTCACTTGATGCTGATGATTTTTTCATTTAATCTCATAGGCATGCGATGTGATTTATGATTTGTTTGCTATTTACTACTTCGATACGATACGATATGATCCGTTCATATCGCATCACTAATTAAAATAGAATTCCACATCGAAAATCGAATTACGACACACAAAGAAAAAATAACTTCTTTGAACCAAAACAAATCAACTCTATAAGCTCAACAATAATTGCCAATAATTTATGTTAAACATTGTAAATGGTCAGTAGGGATACGCAGTTAGAGCAAAAAAAAAAAAATCGCCCGTTGTAATCATCCTACATTTTTTTTTTCAATGGTGGTGGTTGTGATTAATTTATTTGAATACTGTTCAATTCAATGAAACTGGACAGTTTCAATTCAACTGCTTCCAGAGTACAACACAATAGAACTTTGCAGCAATCACAAAACTTTTTGAGTGAAATATCAAACATGAGAAAAGTTTGTTTCATTGTTCAATTTAATTTGTTTTGAGTTTCATTTGATTTGTATTAATTATCATTGAAATATTTCTTTTTTCTCTTCTATTTTGTTTTATTTTCGTGTTTCTTTTTAGTTTGTTCCGTTGATTTTCTTTCAAATCATGATGCTCATTGTATCAGTGATGTGTTATCCAGCAGATTTTAATGATACACCAATAAAAAAGATTGTAATTCGACCAACAACACGCAGTGATTTTCTTTATGCCCAACATCATCGTACGAATGTAAATAGTAATCGAGGTCGAAAAATTGAAAATGAACCAACAACAATCATCAAAGTGTTGAAAAAACCAATAATTAAAGCAAGGACTTTGGATCATCCGAAAAAATATGCATCTAAAATTCATAATTCATCATCGTCCACAGATAATTCAGTTCATTACGCTAAAGCCAAAGTTAATGGCAGTTTTCGTAACAGTCCGATTGATGTTTTGATGTAAATGCTTTGATTTTGTTAAAAATTTTCTAATATTCGTGATATTTACTCAAATTTTTACTAAAAACTTGTCAAAATATTCACTTTTTCTTACATTTTGATACTTTTGACAAAATAATTGTATTTTTAGATTTAAATAAATGTAGGCACTTACTTGTCACTCGTATAGGGAAATTATTCCATTAAGACAAGAACATCATTTCTATTCAGAAATTAGGCACTTATTATTAAAAAAAAAAAAAAAAAAAAAAAAAAAAAAAAATACAAGAACAAAGCCAATAAATTATACTAGTTTCAACTTTTTTATTTACTTTTTGAAACATTTCTGCGTTTAGAATTATTTTCAACATTTCTGCGGGGACTTATATGATAACCAATTTTTATTCAATAAACTAATATATACTTACAGCATTTAAAATGGCATTTAAATTCTCATAAATGAAATGTTTTCTTGAACAACTCGTTTTTTATTGCTTTTTGGAAAGAAGACGAATTTTAAAATAAAAGAAGAAAAAAAGTTCCTGACCGTATCTGAACATATTTTCGTGTAACCGTGTGATATAACCAATAATATACCATCAAATGATGTTATCAAAATAATTTTTTTTCCTCAGTATGAACAAATTTCTGCATTCAACAAATTTCTGAAAATTCTAAGAAATCAGATGGTCCAGATTGAAGTCACTTCAGGAATCGAACATGAACGTTTCATGTTCGAAAATGGTTTCACTTTTATGTTCATGTTCGTTCGAGTTCAAATTCAGTTTGTCCATGATGTTCAAGTTCGGTTAATGTTCGTTCAAATATTTTTTTTAATTAACTGAATCGAATTGAACTGTTCAATAAAACAATTAAGTTTGAACATTGTTAAATGTAAAATGTGTTAGGTTTATGAAAATATCTTTTGATACAATTAAATTGAAAAAAAAAAAAATATACAAACAGAACGGACTCATTCACACAACACTATTTGACAATGCTACAACTATTTGATTGAACATATGAAATTGAAATAGTGCACCTTCTGATTAAATTTTAAAAAAATAGCTTATTTAGACTTATGTAATTCTTGATTCGTGATGGTTCCATCAGTGTGTTTTACTCACAGATTTTTCTCAATACAAAATGCCACAAAACCGAAATATCAAGTGAGCAGAATTTGAACGAACATGAACATATTTGGATTTATAAACAACTACCAATCTATTCAATTAATTGAACATTGTTCGTTCATGTTTGGTGTAAAATTCGAACAGAACATGAACAGTTCAGTGGGCAGGTGGACTTCAGATATGCTCGTGTTATTGAAAATCCCCAACAAATTTGTAACATTTGAAATTTGTAGCTCAACAGCAATCTATAGCGAAGGATAAGTAATGTCCGCGTAAAATAAACACAACATGAATATTCGCCACTTTATTATTTTTTTTTTTTTTTTGTTTAACTTATATTTATTCATCTGAAAGATGTTTTAGTAAATTGAGTAGTTGAATTTTTTTTGTTTTAACAATTTTATTGGAAAAAAACATTTTATTTTTGATTGTACAATATTATTTCAGGTCATCGGGTAATGGTTGGAAATTTTTTTCTAATAATTCTTTAAGCATTTGACAAAATCGTTTGGAAATGTAACTATTTTTGTCTTTTCGAATTTCATTATAAAATGTTCGCCCCATGCGATAATCATTTGTACGTACAAAATCATTTAATATAAATTCGTAAAGATATTTTTCATTTAATTTTACATCATTAAGTTGTCTAGAACATTTTCCAATTAAAATAGCACAATCAATTCTTGCTTTGCCTTTGAAAAATATTATCGATTCTAATATATAATCTGAGTTAAATTTAATTAGTGGATTGTTTAGTATTCGTTGCAAATATTCGATATTTCCAGCGCGTGCAACTGCCACAATCAATTCAGCATTGGCACTTTGACTTCCATGAATTTCTTTGAGTAAATTCATTATTGTGATAATGTATTTCGATGCATTTGCTTTTGAAACATTATACTCATCGGCAATATTTTTATCATCAATTGATTTTATCAATAGTGTTAATAGACTTCCACTTCGTGGTGATTTTCGATGATTTTTTGCATAAAATTCTAAAATATTCATAGCTTGTGGTATTTCTTTTTTATCAATATACTCTTGAACAACGATGCCTGTTAAATCACCAAAGTAATCGCAGTGCTTTTTTTCCACTAACTTATTTAAAAATTGTTCAGATAGATTTTCTGTTAGGCCATGTTTTAAACTGTATTCGCTGGCTGCTTTTAATAAATAATACATATTTCCCGATGAAATAACTTCACCATCCTGATATTGTAATTGATCGAAAACTAATTGTGCATCGATAAGTCGATCTTTTGATATTAAAAGTTGGGTCAATTTAACAATTTTATATGCAGACACTTTGAAATATGCATGTTCATTTTGCAATTTGTTCCAAACGTCCAATGCTTTGCTATCATTATTCGTTCCAATCCATAAAGATAATGATGTTGATAGCATACCGGCCGTTTCTTCAACCTTTTCTCGATCACATTCCTTTTTTATTTTAATCGCTTTCTCGAATTGCATTGACTGAACAAGTTTAAACAGAAGACTACATAAAATACCTGTTGGGGAAAAAAACAGTTTTTTTTTTTTTTTTTTTTTTTTTTGTAATAAAATTGATCACGGTTTTTAAATAAAAATCTTGTTTATACCATGTGTCGGCGTTCCATTTTCACGAGCTAAAATTAGACGTTGCTCTAAGTACTCGATACCATTTCGCCATTTGTCGTCTATGATTTGGTTTTGCATCTTTTCAGTAAACCAGCTTTCATCGATTAATTTTTCAATAATTGGTTTCATTCGAATGCTAACCATTCGATGTGATGAAATAATATTCTCAAGTAATTTTGCTGAATTTGATGAAATTTTCACATCGAGACGCTCATATTCGGTTAATAGTTGTTGCGTTAAAGAAAAACATTTGTTTTGATCTTGTCGATCACAAATTGATAATAAAAGTTGACCAGCAAAATCATAATTTTTTTCAATGCATTGAATATGAAGTATTTTAATCAATTCAGTCGTGTAATGTGCATAATTTTTATAAGAATCACTTTTGATATAGTTTTTTAATGATGATTTTATAATGGATGGATCAATTGGTTCGGTACCTAGTTTTGCCAATTTAAGTGCATATAACTGTTGATCACATTTTAAATAATAGTCAATCATGACTGTTTTAAAATTATTCAATTTAATGCCCGCATCAATCAATGACATTACAATTTCTATCGAATCGGTTAGAATATTTGTATTTGGCATCATCCAACTTAAAATGCTGCCTATGTCAATTTGAACATTCAATTTTGTTGCAAATTTAACAATGTCAACCACTTCGGATCCAGTTTTTGCCTTATGAATTAACAATTTAAAATATTGCGGATGAATTTTTTCGCGAGCAGATAATATTTCAAGAAAATTCAGTGCCATTGATGGATTTAAACTCAATAAATGTCGAAAACAATCAAAAATGGCATTTGAATTGCGTTTATCATTTTCTAAATTTTCACAAAATTGTAAAATTCGCTCAACACATTCATTTGTTTCAATCATTTTTTTAATTAAAAATATTCCATATTCGGATCTGCCTGTTTTGATTATTGGCAAATGCCTGATAATCAATTGATATGGATCTAATTTTTTAGCAGTTTGATGGTTTTGATTTGATTGAACAATATTAATGCATATTTTCTGAAGATTTGAATCGATCATTTTGTCATTTAGAATATCTTCCGGTAAAAGTTGTAACGATTTTTGCACGATTTCTTCGTCACCTTCATTTGCAGCACTTTGAATTATGTCAAACAATTGATCCATATTAAAATCAAATTTCTCAAGTAATTCGATTGCCTTGATATTTTCATTGTTAGAGATGTATGTTTTGATTACTTCTGTATTATCATCAGCTTTCACCGTTGATTCTGTTATTTCTGATGTTTTAGCAGACGAATAGCACCGAATTTGATATGGAATTTGAATACCCGGCAAATTTCTTCTGGTTTCTATTGTAAGCAAATGTTGATTTGAAATACTGTATATTGAATGTTTATGGCTAATGACACGTCCAACGACCAATGTCCGTCGAATCACTCCATTCAATTTTGTTGTTAAAAATGACATTTTTTTTTTTTTGTTTTTTGTAAGTTTTCCCTTTTTAAAATATATTTTATTTTCTTTATTACGTAATAAAAGGTTCCTTACTAGTATTTATTATTTTGTTTCTTGTTCAATGTGCTTCAAAAGAACTGTCAAACACGGACATACATGTATACAAATACATGCGCAATATAATCTGACAAAAGATGGCCTTAGCAGTTTATTATATTATTTAAACGTTAAACAATATTTAACGGAATTTTTACATTTTCATCTATTAATAAAGGTCAAATTACTCCATTTTGATATTAAAAACGACATTTTTGCGCATTTTTTATATTTTAACTTTTCGAAATAGATTTGTTGTTTTTTTATGTTTCTTTAAAAGAATCCTCACTAGTAGTATGAAATTGCCGGTTTCGTTCGCGGTTTTAAGTATTAGTGTTCATCGTTATCTTTGTCTATATCTTAATTATCCAAAGACAAAAATTCACACAATCTATACAATTTTCAAATGAATTTTCCAAAGATTTTATGATGCACAATAGTAAAACGTTTTGCTCTGTATTGACGATACGTTTGACAGCACTAATTGTTTGAAAAAAGTCGGGTGCGCTTGCTCTCTTTTCACAAATTGATTAGCGCATAAGAACAACAAAGACAGTGAGTCTCAGTATATCGAACGCCACAATACACATACACCGACTCTGTACACACCAACATTGTCAGAGAGCATTCACTGGCTTCGACGCCCTTGCATGCTTATCGATACGAGTGAGTGTAAGTGTCACCGACTGAAAAAAAAACTGGTTCTGTCAAAGGTATAAACAAAAAAGGCACGTCAGTTCAGAACAAAATATTTGAAAATTGTGTTCCAGAAAATCGTTGAAAAATTCATTTGAAAATTGTATAGTTTGTGTGAATTTATTTTGTCAGTGGATATTTAAGATACAGAGAGTGATAACGATGAATTGGTCTTTTCAATGAACTATTTGAAATATTTACAAACAAATATTCTTTGAAAAGGTTTTTTCATCTATATTAGAGCTGTTCACGAACATGAATTGTTCGTGTTCGTTCGTGTTCGTTCGAGATTTAATCGAACACGAACGAACTCGAACAATATTTTCTTTATCTCGAACAACTCGAACCAAACACGAACGAACACGAACACCAAAATTGGAACTTGAAGTGTTCGAATTTTGTTCGTAGTCCATTGCCACAAAATGAAGGCAAAAAACGCTTCACAACACAAAAAATCCAACGTTTGGTCACATCACCAAATATTTTAACTTCACCAGCCAATAATACAATACTGGTTGTACCACCACCAAAGTCAACATCTTGAGATTTAGCAATTATAAAGTTTATAATATAAACAGTGTTTTAGAAGCTGGGTGAACAATATCAACTGCTGCAAATAATCCCAGAAATTGCAGCAATTTATTCTTAATGAGAAAGCGTTAATGCGAAGTCGCTTTAGCAGAGAAATTCATGTTTCTCACGCCATCTCTACGAGTATGGTGTGAATTTAAATGAATATCAAACAAAATTGTGAAAGTTCATACAGTGGATTTTCATGCCGTGGGCAAATAAAACATTAATGTACGATGGCATAAGTTGTACGACGATACATTGCAAACGATCTCTATCATATATATACTGAATTACACATACACCATTACGGAATGCAAACTACAAATCGTATCTTTTTGCCGTTTCCGTTGGTATAGTCAGTATACATTGATAAATCGTATAGGTGGTGTCAGTGTCTTGAAATCAAAGCTCTCCTCTTGTAAAAACATACAACAAATGCCACATTGGTTAATGAGCATAATACTTTTATGTTGTTCATAAAAAATGCAAGTCCGAGCAGGCTTTGTCACATGTGTTGAATGAATAGAAGTACAAAAATTGACAGCAAACGCCATCTAACGGCCGATGGATCTGCTGAGTTGATTTGTTCGGTCGTTCAATTGATGTTTGAATTGAACGTTCATTTGAACTTTGAACGACCGAACAAATCAACTCAGCAGACCAATCGGCCGATAGATGGAATTAAAACCCGTCATATTCTAACAAAACCTGCTCGTGCAAGTCAATGAAATTGAGATTTAATCGAACACGAACGAACTCGAACAATATTGTTTTTATCTCGAACCACTCGAACCGAACACGAACGAACACGAACATCGAAATAGGAATATTATCGAACTCGAACTGTCCGAGTTCGGTTCGTGAACAGCTCTAATCTATATCTTTCTACAAAAGAATAAGAAAATAAATCAATATCGTATATAAAACCATTAGTGTCTGTGGAAATTACCATTTGTACAAAATCCAAACACAAAAAAAGTCAATCGAAAAACATAATGTGTATGAACGTTGCTGAAAAGTAAAACAAGTGTAAAACGTGACCAAAACCATAATGTTGTCAATTCAATGAGAAAAAAAAGAGTCGTCTTTTTTAAGTAGATCGAAATTGCAATCACCAAGGCAAATTAAATTGTCATTTTTGTCTAAAATATTTTCTAAAATATCTAGGAATGCATCAGCTTTAGTTGAGGGAGATATGAAGAAGACAAAAACACGGCGCCAAGGATTATTGGAACATTCCGACCGAATGTATTTGACGTCATACCGTATTGTTGAAAATTGTAAACTGGCCAAATGTCTCTCTGATTTCACATTATAGTTGACATCTTCCATCAAGAGAAGTCGCGTGTTTTTGGTACACAAACAGATACCTACCTTGTGACGAATAATTGATTCAGTATTTTAATTATTTGTAAGGCAAAAAAGGCAATCAAAATGACAGATTCATTAGAAAATTCAGAGCAAACCGATTCCAGTCACGATTCAAAAAATGGTAATAAACCATCTGTCTTTCTTAACCCATTCGAGTTTATACGTGTTATGTACCCGTTCATTCGGATTATAGAATCAGTTAAAATAAAGATTCAGTTGCAGTACAAATCGATAACATCAAGCAATTGATAGCAAAGTAAATATTGTTCATTTCAATAGAATAACAGTGTAGTTTTTACAGATTTTGATATTCCCGACAAACAACTCAATTCACGTGGATGGAATATTTCATGGCCATGTTGGCTTGGAATACGTTGCTAATACGGTATTGCCGCCAGGAATAATCAATCCACTTTGTTAGAAAAAACGGAAAAATTTGGCGAGAAATGTAGCCATTTCAATGTTTTGTTGTTGGTGACAAGCAGCGATTCAATCCTCTAAGTGTCTTTTGGCGGCGTTTTTATCGCCACTGTCCCAATGAGTTTTTAATACATCAGCAGCATTTGACCACAATTGCTGAAAATTGGTGAGTGCATCGCTGAATTCATTCTGTCGTTTTGCTTCTCTCAATGTGGCCAATTTTTCGCCGGTTAGTACTAGAGCTGTTCACGAACCGAACTCGGACAGTTCGAGTTCGATAATATTCCTATTTCGATGTTCGTGTTCGTTCGTGTTCGGTTCGAGTTGTTCGAGATAAAAACAATATTGTTCGAGTTCGTTCGTGTTCGATTAAATCTCAATTTCATTGACTTGCACGAGCAGGTTTTGTTAGAATATGACGGGTTTTAATTCCATCTATCGGCCGATTGGTCTGCTGAGTTGATTTGTTCGGTCGTTCAAAGTTCAAATGAACGTTCAATTCAAACATCAATTTAACGATTGAACAAATCAACTCAGCAGATCAATCGGCCGTTAGATGGCGTTTGCTGTCAATTTTTGTACTTCTATTCATTCAACACATGTAACAAAGCCTGCTCGGACTTGCATTTTTTATGAACAACATAAAAGTATTATGCTCATTAACCAATGTGGCATTTGTTGTATGATTTTACAAGAGGAGAGCTTTGATTTCAAGACACTGACACCACCTATATGATTTATCAATGTATACTGACTATACCAACGGAAACGGCAAAAAGATACGATTTGTCGTTTGCATTTCGTAATGGTGTATGTGCAATTCAGTGTATATATGATAGAGATCGTTTGCAATGTAACGTCGTAAGACTTATGCCGTCGTACATTAATGTATTTGCCCACGGCATGAAAATCCACTGTATGAACTTTCACAATTTTGTTTGATATTCATTTAAATTCACACCATACTCGTAGAGATGGCGTAAGAAACATGAATTTCTTTGCTAAAGCGACTTCGCATTAACGCTTTCTCATTAAATTGCTGCAATTTCTGGGATTATTTGCAGCAGTTGATATTGTTCACCCAGCTTCTAAAACACTGTTTATATTATAAACTTTATAATTGCTAAATCTCAAGATGCTGACTTTGGTGGTGGTACAACCAGTATTGTATTATTGGCTGGTGAAGTTAAAATATTTGGTGATGTGACCAAACGTTGGATTTTTTGTGTTGTGAAGCGTTTTTTGCCTTCATTTTGTGGCAATGGACTACGAACGAAATTCGAACACTTCAAGTTCCAATTTTGGTGTTCGTGTTCGTTCGTGTTCGGTTCGAGTTGTTCGAGATAAAGAAAATATTGTTCGAGTTCGTTCGTGTTCGATTAAATCTCGAACGAACACGAACGAACACGAACAATTCATGTTCGTGAACAGCTCTAGTTAGTACCCTTGAAATGAACAAAAAAAAAAATTTAATACTGAAATGTTTTTATGTTCTATACAAAATTGAAAAATTTTTCAGTGAAAAGCATTCAACTCACATCACATTGTTCAAATTTGCTATACGCCATTGTATTTTTCGTTCAAAGTTTTCCAATTTTTCTTCATTTTCTGGCACCGCTTTAACTGCTAGAATAGCGTCACCTAATTTTATGATACTTGTGCTAACTGAAGTTAATGCTGTCTCGACTGCTTGAGTGGTTGGGCTTGGAGCTGTTCACGAACATGAATTGTTCGTGTTCGTTCGTGTTCGTTCGAGATTTAATCGAACACGAACGAACTCGAACAATATTTTCTTTATCTCGAACAACTCGAACCGAACACGAACGAACACGAACACCAAAATTGGAACTTGGAGTGTTCGAATTTTGTTCGTAGTCCATTGCCACAAAATGAAAGCAAAAAACGCTTCACAACACAAAAAATCCAACGTTTGGTCACATCACCAAATATTTTAACTTCACCAGCCAATAATACAATACTGGTTGTACCACCACCAAAGTCAACATCTTGAGATTTAGCAATTATAAAGTTTATAATATAAACAGTGTTTTAGAAGCTGGGTGAACAATATCAACTGCCGCAAATAATCCCAGAAATTGCAGCAATTTAATGAGAAAGCGTTAATGCGAAGTCGCTTTAGCAAAGAAATTCATGTTTCTTACGCCATCTCTACGAGTATGGTGTGAATTTAAATGAATCTCAAACAAAATTGTGAAAGTTCATACAGTGGATTTTCATGCCGTGGGCAAATACATTAATGTACGACGGCATAAGTCTTACGACGTTACATTGCAAACGATCTCTATCATATATACACTGAATTGCACATACACCATTACGAAATGCAAACGACAAATCGTATCTTTTTGCCGTTTCCGTTGGTATAGTCAGTATACATTGATAAATCGTATAGGTGGTGTCAGTGTCTTGAAATCAAAGCTCTCCTCTTGTAAAAACATACAACAAATGCCACATTGGTTAATGAGCATAATACTTTTATGTTGTTCATACAAAATGCAAGTCCGAGCAGGCTTTGTTACATGTGTTGAATGAATAGAAGTACAACAATTGACAGCAAATGCCATCTAACGGCCGATTGATCTGCTGAGTTGATTTGTTCGGTCGTTCAATTGATGTTTGAATTGAACGTTCATTTGAACTTTGAACGACCGAACAAATCAACTCAGCAGACCAATCGGCCGATAGATGGAATTAAAACCCGTCATATTCTAACAAAACCTGCTCGTGCAAGTCAATGAAATTGAGATTTAATCGAACACGAACGAACTCGAACATCGAAATAGGAATATTATCGAACTCGAACTGTCCGAGTTCGGTTCGTGAACAGCTCTATAATATAGACTGATTACCAGGGTAGTGGCAGATCTAGATTATTGCAATAAGTCTTTGTCAGTTTTGGCTTTATTAAATTTAATAAATTCCATATTATCATTTTTTACATTACACATTTTTAGCCCAACTTGGGCTATGCCGAATTTTACTAAGTGATTTTTGCGCGTGGCCTATTGAACTAGACGATGCATTGTTGTCTGACACAGATGGCCCACTGCTGTTACCAGTGCCGCTCATTTTTCAAAATCCAGAAAAATTCAGAAAAAATTAACAAAAACACAAATTGATCGAACCGAAATTACGATATTGACAATAATCAAAAACGAGCTTCATATCAACACATTAACATCTGTCAAAATTCCAAGTTGACTGAGCAACACTGAGCATTGGACAAATCCGATTGTCCAATGAAATCATGAGCAATATATATGACCGTACATTTTTTTTCATTGTATTTGCATGAAAACAATAAAAAACTGAAAAATAAAAATAATTTTGAAAGAAAAAAACTTTGAACTTTTTTGCCAGAAAAAGCGCAGAAGTGTGACGAAATAGTCGACAAACAAAAAGTCATTGAACGCATCCATCGGATAGTCTGAACGAAAATAGAATAGAAGAGGTAAGATATACATATATATATTTCGTTCGTTGTTCGTGTAGTCGTTTCAAAGCTATGACGAATCTTTGACAACATGCCATTTTTCACCATTAAATTGCAAAAGTCAATGGGATGTCGCAGCAAATAGTTTTGACGTTATTTTGTATTTATAATATGTGATGATTTTTTCATTAATAGTCAAGGTAAATGCTAGGGGGATTTAACTCTCGCGAATGCGTACATTTTTACGAATTTTTCAAAAATTTTGCGAATGCGCTTATGGACATTTGCACAGTATTATCGAATGTTTACGAATTTATTATTGGAGCAAATGCATTCCTAAACATTCGCTAATACCTTGCAAATGTCCATAAGCGCATTCGAAAAATTCGTGAAAAATTCGTAAAAATGTACGCATTCGTGAGAGTTGAATCCCCCTAGGGTAAATGAAATAAAATGTTTGAAAAATAAATTTTTGTTGAAATTGTCTGTGGTTGTGTGATCCTTTGTCATAATATCGTCAAATCGAAAATTAATTACATCGGATGAGTTAATTGTGTGTGATTGAAAAATGTACGGAAAAAAATTTTAATGGAAAAAATGGAGAGAGAGAGAGAGAGAGAGAGAGAGAGAGAGAGAGAGAGAGAGAGAGAGAGAGAGAGAGAGAGAGAGAGAGAGAGAGAGAGAGAGAGAGAGAGAGAGAGAGAGAGAGAGAGAGAGAGAGAGAGAGAGAGAGAGAGAGAGAGAGAGAGAGAGAGAGAGAGAGAGAGAGAGAGAGAGAGAGAGAGAGAGAGAGAGAAGAGGAGAGGAGAGAAGATTCGATTATTGTAAAACCGGTTCTGAGAGGAGAAATAGTTGCTTTGGAGGCGGGGAAAAAAACCAGTTTTGCAATAGATAAGATGTGTATGTGTATTGTATGAACAACATACAACGCGAAAGAGAGAGAGAGAGAGAGAGTATGTGTGTGTGTGTGTGTACGTGTACACTAATACTTAAAACCTCGAACGAAACCGGCAATTTCATACTACTCTCACTCATAATAAACAAAAAATACCACACTAGTGTGTTGTGCAATGTGATTCAAGTGTGACAGTTTATTTAGAACGTGACAGAAGTAGGCAAAACAGGTGTATGTATGTCTCCACACAGTTGTTGAATCTTTCTTATCCAAAGTTATAGAGAATTTGACAAATCAGTTTCTATTAAGATGGCGTTGGTGATTTCATATAACAATTTTATGAAAATACAATTTATTTAAAGTTCACTTGATAGGGTATGCTGGAGATGAATTGTTAAGGGCCGACTATTGCAAAACAGACCAGACGCTGAAGGGCATTAATGGTTTTTAAATTATTGTTGTTGTTGTTGTTTGTTGTTGTTTAATTGAAAAAAATGTCTTACAACTGCTAATATTGAAATTAAAATCGAAATTTGGAACGCAATTATTTTCTTTATTTTTCAAAATAATCGATTGATTCTTCCTTCATTAGTGCTAGTCACCCTTTATGTTACAATAGAATGAATAATTTTTTATCCTTTCTCCAGATTATGGCAATTCAGCTCCCTGAAATAACAGAACGTCATTAAATTTGATATTAAAATGCATTTTTCACTTATGGTTTGCTCACCTCTGGCGCAGCGTCAAAGAAGCATTTTACTGTTTGCCATGCTGTGTCACATCTTGTTTCTCCATCTAAACAAAATATAATGAATTAAATTCAATTTTATTTCATTGTTTTTTTTTTTTTCTATTTGGATGCAATTACGTTTTGTTTGGCACTCTTCAGTAACATATTTGAATGAATCCTTAACACTTTCTGTAAAAAGATAGTAAATTTTTGAAAAATCTATCGTTCCAGCATCGTTAATAACGCCAGAATGCTCCATCAAACACAATATATAACATCTGAGTTCAGGCACATCGGGAAGATTTCCATTTCTACTTTGCTCAATATATTTCAATTCTACACCAGTTTCAGCCATACATCCGGTACGCATCTGTCTGAGTCCAGCCACTAAATGTTCGGGAATGTCCAAAGCCTTTTTTCATTGCAATTTAACAAAAAATGCACTTGAGTTTTGTGAATTTTATTAATTAAATTTATAAAAAAAAAAAAAACTTTGAGAAATATTGAACAGCCTTGAATCAAATCCCTACCGCAAAACTCAGTCCAACCACACTCACTAAAACTAAAACGACTTTCATCTTTTTGTATTTGATTAAAAACTATTAACAACCTTTCAAATGCATTTTATTTATATACTAAAAAATTTAGAGTCATTCTGCGATATTTGCAATTGATATGGGCATAAGTGAAAAAATTTCATTATAATTTAATTGCATCTCATTTGCGCAAACTTCAAAAAGAAATTCATTCAAAAATTATTATGTATCATTTATAACCACATAATCAGTTGTTGAAATAATACTAATTGGCATTGATTTTTTTTTTTTTTTTTTTTTTTTTTTTGAATATTCTCAGGCGCGTTGATTCATGACATTTTTGAATTGAAGAGTTAGTTTGAAACAGAATGATGAAATTCAAAAATTTCATTCAAGCTTTATTCATGATAATATATATGAATCATTTTCATTCATATTCATTTTATGCATTCTCATCACATAGACATAATTCATATAATTTTCAATGCATTTCCGACTAATTTTTTTAATAAATATCTTTAATTCAAAATCTTTGATCTTGCCGTCTGCTTTTATCGATCAATTGGTTGTTTTCTTGTTTTTTTTTTTTTTTTTTTTGAAAAGTGATTTGAATGCAAAATTTGTATTTTCTGAAAACTGAACAAAAATGAATTCGTGATCTGAAAAAAAAAGAGAAATTACATAATAGAGCATTAAAACTACATAATTGGTTTTTCATTTGAAAATACAGATGCATTTAATTATTTAGCAATAGAAGTATTTCTAATACAATTATGCGAGAAATTAAAAATTGAAAATAAATTCTAGATTTACAAAATACATACATTTTATAATTCACAGTCCACACATAAACAATTTTTTTGATTCTTCAATTTTACGATCAATTTCTTTTGTGACAAAAATCCGATTAACAATCAAAACGTACATAATCTACCTCAAAAAAAAAAAATAAAAAAAAAAAAATAAAAAATAAAAAAATGAAACAAAAACCAAATATTTACATAAAAATTGATACAATATAGGTTCATGATTAAAATCGTCGATTATGAATACAAAATAAAATTGGGATTTTTGATGCCCATTTTTATGTTTCGGATAACAATAAGATCATTGACAAGAAATAATAATTTCAGTGCTTCTCACAATATTGGAAAAAAAAAATTACATATGAAATAATACAATAAACATAAATATGTGATCATCAAAGTGTTGCGTCGTAGTCACATTAGAATGTACAAATATTTGCATGATTGATCAAAAATGATTGATGCCATTAAAATCTGTTATATGTTTTGTTTTAACAATGATTTGTGCATTTCTTCACCACTTCAATTGAATGCAATAAATGGGGAAATGTGTAAATCCATTCGATGACCACTAGGAAGCATTTCTAGTATAACTGCAATTCAAGTTTCAATGAATGTTACAGTTTTGTTTACTTTTTTTTTGCATATTTATTGCGGCCCTTTCGTCGTTTGCCACCAGTTGCTTTTTGTGTGGTTTTCTTATATGCAATTTTATTACCACGATTACCATTTCCACCGAGATTATTCACGGATTTTCGTGGTGTTAACAATTGTTGTGACACTAATTCTGCTAATATTCCACGTTGAGCAAGCATTGATAAAAATGTACATATAAACTCATCATAATTATGCGTTCGACGGCAATCATCAACCTGTTTTATTTCAATTGAATAAATTTTAGGAATTTTCAAAGGAATTATTTCAATGAAAACAAAAAAACAAATAAATTATTTCATTAATTGTTATTGATTCAGTTTTACTCACTTTAAACATATACCGTTTGTCATTTTCATCGTTCAAATGTTGTTCATTTAGTGCAATCTCTGCTTCCAAATTTTTCAGCAATGAACTCAGATCTTTAATTGTAAATGCATTATCTAATGATTGTTTTGGTGATAGGGGCGTTTCTTCCGTTACAGTTTCATCCAATGTATTTGTTGACTCTTGACCAGACTGCAAGAAGAAGAAGAAGAAGAAGAAGAAGAAGAAGAAGAAGAAGAAGAAGAAGAAAAAGAAATGAATTTTCGTTTTTCTTTTTCCATTTATTTTGGATTTTGGTTTTTGTGAAAAGGATATTTACCGTTGAATCGCTATGCAGTGAAAGTCGTTGCAGAATATTCATTTCCGATGAATCTTTTATATCAGACTTTTTATCCACATCGGAACAATCATTGTCTTTTTTGATTGTATCATCTTTTTTTACATCGTCTGTATCAATGGGCTCTTTTTTGACTTCAACATTGCTCGTCGATGGGGCTAAATGTGGTGATTTTGCTCGTATTAATTTTTCTAATGCCGTTGTTACAATAATTTTATTCGTTCGAAGCATTTTCAATTTGTGTGTTATTGCAATTCGTCGATCGGGTACAACGGCCATTAAATTAAATCGAATATCTTGTTCACCGGTTGAAATACCAAGACGTTCTTCCATTGTACAACGAAATTTATCCGTCCAATCTTCTGCATCTTTCCATGGTCCATGATTCATTGGAAATGGTTTTAATCCATCCAATTCAAATAAATGACCATCAATTGGTACAAAACTAACAAAATGAAATGCTTCGCCTGTAAATCGGCCCGTACTAATACCGCTACTTTTGTCTAAGCGCCGTTTTGCCTGTGATATTGCATGTGAATTATGTGCACATGCTAATTCCGGTGTATTTCCAATGGCCCATCCTTTATTCTCTGGACTCATGCCTTTCGTATGCGTTTTTAATCGGCTCAATGTTTCGCCCAAATGCAAATCTGGACAATTTAACAATATTGACAACAGTGCATGTGTTGCACAACTATTTGGAACTAGAAAATCAATCCAATTAGATAGTTTGAAGGATTGGTGACCAAAAAAAAAACAAAACAAGAATATAATAAAAGAAAAAAAAAATAATCATAACTCACCAACTTGTTGTGCAAAGAAAATACTATTTACTTTTTCCTCGTCTTTGACAAAGATCTCAGCAACATTTTCAACAACTTTTCGTCGTGCTCTCCTTTCCTCCGTCCAACGAAATAAAAATATAAATCTACAATAAATCATTTCATTTAGAAATAATTACAATTTTAATTCATTGTTTCAACGAAAGACAAACAAAAACAAAGTGAAAAAAAAATGACGAAGAAAATATTTGTCTTCTAACCCATAAACTGGTCCTTCGATTGCCTTGTGCAAATCATAGATTTCCTCAACTTGAACACCTTTTACACCAAAATCCTCAAGTAATAATGTAAACAAACCCGGATCACTTTCCAATTCTAGCCAACCATCGGTTAAACGATTTATATCGGTTGGCATTTTAATAAATAAATACAAACAAATAAATCGATTAAAAGATTTGTATTGAATTTGGAATTGGTTTATATGCACAGTTGTCAACAATGAAACACTCTATCGCCAATTGTATATCGCTTGACAGATGCATTCACATACATGCTAAAAGACAATTTTTCTGTTGTATATCGTAAGTATATGCTTAAGTCCAAAATTCAGTACTTAGAAAATATCGTTTGTTGTTAATTTTGTAAATTGTTAAATCGAAAAACTTATTGAAATTGCTGATTTTATTTTGAAAATTTAAAAAAAATTTTAATTTTTTTTTTCTTTAAAAAGCTTTGCATTTGGTTTTATATTAGAATTATTTACTTTAAATGCTTATTGTATTGCATACTGTCCATTGAGTATTGTAACGATACCGAATGAAGTTAGCCAAAGATGCCAATCGCATCAGTATGTTGGATTTTCAAAACGAATTCGAACTACCAAATGCTACAAACCGTCATTTCACATTCAACGTTCGTACACCGCATCAAACATTTGTTCATTTGTTTTGTATTTTGTTAAATTTGGTGATTATTCAAATTAATTTTTGTTGATTGCATTTTTTTTTCTCTCTTATTTTATTTATATTGACGCAAAAAATTTTAGTTAATTTGTTTAGCTGTAGTGTGTGCGAAATAAGAAATTATTTTCCTTTAGAATTTACATTAAATGAAATATTGAACAGTGACAATTTGACAGGATGAGCGCATTTGAGGTATGCAAAAATTTATATTTTTGTAAATAGAAAATTACCATATCGATTTGGATTTATTGATGTTGTTACAGTTTATTTTTATTTTTATGCTGAAATTTTTCCAATTATTTCAATCATATTGATTTTCAACTTGAAATGAATAGGTGACATTTAACTAATTTGCAAAAAAATTGCAATTGTGATTCAATTTTACAACATTGATTATGATCGATCGTAAAATTGTTTAATATTTTGCCATAGCAGCCGCTATATACAGTTGACAATGAAATTAAATATGAATGGCATGTGTTTGTGTCGTGCTTGAAAACAATTTATGCGTTGTTTTATGAGACGAACAAAGCATATACCCATCGTACTGTTTAGAATTTATTGAACACAACCATTGTGCTCGTTTATTATCTATTCTGACAATCCAACTATTTTCAAAGAAACTTATTCAACTATCAATGGTTTTCATATTATTCATTTTTGATTAGTTTTTGAAGAATTTTGATTGTAGATAGATTGGCTAGATAGGTAATTTGATTGTGAATTATTCTTTCATTTTTATTCCAAAAAAAAAAAAAAAAAAAAAAAAAACAAAATATTTAGGTTGCTGTCACGCCACCACGCATTACGAATGCACGAAAAGCATCGGCGTGCCGTGAACCAACTGATGTTGTGCTTGGTCTATTTTCTGCGAAATCGATTGTCACATTCGAAGATATTCCCATCACAAAGACAGCGCGACGTACATTGCACATATACAATCCAACGGACGATGTGTTAAAGGTAAGACGAAACTGTTTGTGTGTGTTAGAAAGAGAGAGGGGAAGAGAGAGAGAGAGAGAGAGAGAGAGAGAGAGAGAGAGAGAGAAAGAGAAAGAGAAAGAGAGAGAGAGAGAGAGAGAGAGAGAGAGAGAGAGAGAGAGAGAGAGAGAGAGAGAGAGAGAGAGAGAGAGTGATTAAAGGCTTATTTTGTCAATTAACTCAATTGAAATGTTAAATTTATTTCCAGGTATTGATTACAAAAACGATAAATCCAATCGCAAATGCGCAATTAGAATGGACATCAAATGAAATTCCAGCTCGTGGTTTTATTCCATTGGACATTGTATGGAATCCAAGTGTTGTATGGTCAACACGTGAAATTATTCAATTTACTGACAATCGTAATTTTAAAAAGGACGTTGCCATTATACTCAAATCCATTGACAAAACACAAACAACAAAATCAACATTAAGAAAAACATTAGCTATTAAATCAGAGCATAGGACAATGACAAAAAAATTGGCGCTCAAATCACCATCGCCCCGAACCAAAACACAACGTTCACGAATGAATTCATTGGCCACAACAAATGGTGTAAATAAGAAAAAGGATTTATCAATGAACGGTAAAATGTTAGGAAAAAAAGTGCTCGGAACAAATAACCAAACAAATGGTTTTTCCAATGTTTCGATTCCATTTGCAGTGCCGCAAATATATGAAAAGGAAAATATGAAACCACAATCACCGCCAAATATGTCAATAATATTGGATTCATTAGCATTTACGCCAACCGGCAAAGATAAACACAATACATCGAATATGGATTATTTAGCATCATTGCCAACGCCAAATACACAATTTGAAAAGAATCGATCATATTCTGTTTCATCATCGATTTGTCGAAATTTAAATGAAACCGAAACAATACTGACAACACCGCCCAAATTAAATGATCAAACAACCATTCTTGGTAGCTTTCAAACACCAATCGATCGATCTGAAGTGGATAATTCACGATATTTTGATAACATTTATGATCGTAATCAATTTGCAATGCAAAAAACGCCCGCATTTATTGACGAAAATAATTTTCGCATGTGCGATACCGTTGAAATGCCAAGCCGAAAATTGAATCTTGATATTGATTATAAGGAAAATGATCATTCAAGTATAATAAATCGAACACATACACTGCCATCACCAATTGGTCTGCCAAAGCTTTCAATTATCGAAGAAGAGCATTCAAAAATTGAAATGAGCGAAACATACATAAAACAAAACGAACATCATCTCACTTATAATGTTGTTGAACATATTCATGAACATATTGATAAACACATTGAACAACACATTGAAGAACATATTGAAGAGCATTTTGAAGAAAATGTACAAGTAACAGAGAATCTTGTGCGTGATGTTAAATTGATTGCAGTACCATTGAGTAAAAAGTATTTATCAATGAAAGAATTAACCGAAAGTAATTTAAGTTTAGAGCAAAAAATATTAAAAAATAATCAGGGCTCAATGCCAAATTTGCATAATCTTGAAACTGTCAAATCGATTGAAAATAATCGCTATTTTTATCAAAGCATTGAAAAGGACTTACAAGAAACGGAAAATATAAATCAAATTGACGATGAAGAGCATAATGAAAATATTGGTGACACAAGTATTTGCTCAGTACAAAGTACGGTGAGCACACTTTCGGTAGCATTTCATGAGCATGAAATACAAGCACAATCTAGTCGACTTAATTTACATGAAATTGGGCAAAATAAAACGATGAAAACAAATCTATGTTTCACCATCGATAAACCAATAAAACAGCAAACAGACACGAAACGAATCGCATCGAATAAATATTTATCAGCATCATCGCCGACTGTCAATAAAGTATCTGAAAAATCAAAAGTATTGGGTAAATCAAAATTATCGCAATCGATAAAAGATGTTAGTTCATCGGTAAAATGTCGACCATCAGTTATTTCGTATGCAAATGGACGTAACACAATGAATTCATCGCTTAAAAAGAGAGCCAGAGATGATAATTTAGACTCATCAAGGAAATCAATAAATAAATTATCACCACCAAAACGTGCCTGCATTGAATCCGAATCACCAAAATTGACGAAAGGACAAGCATTTCGTACGAAAACATGGGGCGGAATTATGCCTAAAAAATTCCGCATACCAAGCATACCACCACAACGTTTGCAACTAAAACGACCTGCTGAAGAGGAGCGTGTCATTTTATACGATCCAGAATTGCACATGAAAAGTAAGTCTACATGAAAAAAAAAAAAAAAAAAAAAAACAAAAATAAATGTGTAAAATTCTAGAGAAATTCCATCTGTTAGTTAACTTGAATTTTTATTTTCGAAAGAAAATGAAAAACAAAACTGATGAATAACAAACAATAAATTCCAACGAAAAATGAGTTGTTTGCACGAACATTTTCGTTTGATATCAAAACGTTTAGTCGTTTAAACGGTTACATCGAATCAAATCATGTAAACAAAATGCAGAAACCCCTCAAAAACTACCATATCAACCTTGATTGACATCGATAACATTTTCTTCATTTTTGCTTTTCATTTTGTGTTACTTATTCTGTTCCACTTGTCATGAAATCTAAATTCAACATTCAGTCGATGGTTGTGACATGAAAAACACATGCTTCATTGCGTGGTTAATGGAGGGAAAAAAAAACCATTTGTTTATTTGTTCATTCGATGATATTCAAATTTGGTCACAGTTTTTGAAGTTTATTAAATCGATGCAATATCAAAGTGGGGTGCTAGAACAAACTCCTAAAATTTTTTTTATTTTTGCCAAATCATAGTGTTTCCTTAGCCTAGAAAAAAAAAAACAAGGAAATAACAAAGTAAAAACAAAAATATTAAGTGAAAAAACGCGACAACAAAAAAATATTTATATATTTTTGAGTTGCTGACCTAACTAACTGTAAATTTTGTTGATTTTAACTTTTATTGCAGGTTTTATAAATCCAGATCCATTTGCCGCAACAACAACATTAGATCCATTTTTATCGGCAACAATGTATTTGGATGAGCGTGCGGTTGACAAGCATGAGTATCAATTTAAAAAATGGTTAAATGCATTAGTGACAATCCCCGGTGAATTGGATGAAAGTCAAAATCAACCGGCCGATGTGGCAAAATTATTTAATGAAGTGCAAAGCAAAGATTGTACACTGGCACCAACAAAAGAAATGGTCTCATCAAATTATTTGACCAAATATCGTATGGCAAGCTTACGAACGGCAGCCATTCAGCTCATTTTAAGTGTTGAAGTTCAAACATGTCTTAGCAAATTAACCGTACACGTTGAACGTAAACTCATTCAAATTCGACAAGATCGTAATCTTCATTTGGATGTGGTTTTACAACGTTCCATTTTGGAATTATTATTAAAATTTAATCCACTTTGGTTGCGAATTGGTTTAGAAGCGGTATTTGGTGAATCAATTCCAATGCATAATAATCATGATATGATTGCACTTAGTTCATTCATTTTAAATCGTTTATTTCGTGATCGTTATTTAGAATCAAAACATCCAAAAGTTTATGCACAAGGTGATGCATATGCTGAACATATAAAAAAGCATACGCTCAAAAAATTCATCAGTTTGTTATACTTTTTGGATGTGGCAAAAACAAAAAAAATTATCAAACACAATCCATGCCTATTTTTAAAATCATCCGAATACAAAGAGACCAAGGAGATTTTATTACGATTTTCATCATCATTGCTGGGCAACATCGGTGATGTGCAACGCGATTTAAAACGAATTGGCATTGTATTGACACACAAGCAAACATTTATCGATGAATTTGATTATGCATTTCGTAATTTAGCCATTGATTTGCGTGATGGTGTCCGATTAACAAAAGTCATGGAAATTATTTTATTGAGAGATGATTTAACATGTCAATTACGTGTACCGGCCATTTCACGAACACAACGCATTCATAATGTTGGCTTGGCATTGAAAGCACTCGAACAGGCCAATTTTAATTTGACAGGTAATTTTCGCATGAAATCATTTGCCCAATCTATTAGTACGATTAAAAAAAATAAAAAAAAAAAATAAAAAAAAAATAAAAACAAATTTCATTCCACTCCAGGTAAAATCACACCTCAGGATATTGCGGATGGTCATCGTGAGAAGACATTATCTCTACTTTGGCAAATAATTTATCAATTTCGTGCTCCGAAATTCCATGCAGCTGCGGCTGTTATTCAAATTTGGTGGCGTAAAAATTGGCTAAATGTATGCATTCGTCGTCGAATTAGGGCAAAAATCGAAGCAGCACGTAATTGTGCAGCCACAAAAATACAAGCTACATTCCGTGGTTATCTTGGACGTAAATATGCTAAAAAATATTTTGAACAACGTACCATGGCTGCAATTACAATTCAACGATATGTTCGACGTTTTATTGCGATTCGTGAATTTTTGATTCGTTTCAATTGTATTTTATTCATTCAGCGTTGGTATCGAAATCAAAAAATGGCACAAATACAACGTCAACAATATTTAAAACTTCGAAACAGTTGCTGTACCATTCAAAAATGGTATCGCAAATTATTGCTTGGCCGTAAGATTGAGCGTTTGATACCAATTGCTCGTCAAATGCAAGAAGAATCAAAAATTACCTACCGAAGTGCTCTTATAATTCAACAAAAATTCCGCAGTTATTTACAAACAAAAATAGTTCGTACGGAATTTTTACATCTCAAACAATGTACGATAACAATTCAACGACGATTCCGTGCCATAATTGAAATGCGTAAACAAAAACAAATCTATCAAGAACAGAGACGATTATTGGTAAATATTCAACGATTGTACCGAGCAAAAGTACAAATGAAAATCGTACGAGAAACATTTTTGCGAATAAAATCATCAACAATTTCAATTCAAAATTGGTATCGTGCTTGTCACTTGCGCGACATTCAACGCAACAAATATCTTGAATTGAAGAAATCAACTTTGGTCATTCAAAATTATTATCGAGCTCATCGTCAAATGCACATTCAACGAAAACAATATTTGCAAATTCAACATGCAACTCAGATCATTCAAACACAATTCAGAGCATACAAACTGATGAAGCAACACCATATGACATATATAAAACTACGTGAATCAATCATTTCCATTCAGAGATGGTACAAAGCAAACATTGCAATGAGAAAACAACGTCAAAATTACTTACAATTGAAACAATATGTGATTGTCATTCAACAGCGATACAGAGCAAATATTTTAACTAGATCATTGCAGAATGAGTATCAACAGAAACGAATTGCAGCTCTATGTATTCAACGTCAATGGCGAGCTAAGATTGAAATGATAAAACAACGTCAAAATTATTTACATTTACGAAAATGTGTGATTAGCATACAGCAGAAATTGAGAGCCACAATTCTTATGAAAAAATGTCAATCAGAATATCAACTTCTTATCAAGTGTTCAATTGTATTGCAACGAAGATTCCGAGCAAATCGTTTAGCATACGAAACACAAATTGCATACTTGGAATTAAAATCGGCTGCTATTACAATTCAACAACGTTACAGAGCGAATCGTGCAAGAAAATTACAACAAATGAATTTCAATCGATTGAAACAGGCTACAATTGTCCTTCAACGACATTTCCGAGCAAAACAATTGATGAAATTACATGCTAATGAATACGAAAAATGGAAATCTGCAGCAATATTAATTCAACGTCGATTCCGGGCTCGGCAAGCAAGAAATATTCAACAAATGGAATACAAACGGACCCGTCATGCTATCATCACAATTCAACAACAATTCCGCGCCATTATATTGATGAAAAAGCAACGGGTGATATTTTTGAAAATGAAAAAGGCAGCTATATGTATTCAACAACATTTACGAGCCACACTATTGATGCGAAAAGAACGTGCAAATTATTTGTTGAAAAAATTGAGCATTATTTATATTCAGCGTCGCTATAAAGATCTCATTGAAACTCGTCATCAGCGTGTAAGATATTTGATAACGCGTCGATCAATTATGAAAATTCAACGATTCTTCCGTGGATACATAGAGATGAAGCATCAACGATATGAATTTTTAAAGCTTCGTTCAGCAACAATTGCAATCCAACGTCGTTTCCGTGCACAACATAAAATGCACCAAATACGATTTGAATATCAAACAAAATTAAATGCAACAATTAAAATTCAAACATTTTTCCGCTCCTATTTGTTAATGAAATGTCAACGCAATCAATATATTAAGATGCGTACGGCTACAGTTTATATACAGAAACGATTCCGTGCCATGCAATTGATGCGACAACAACGTATCGCTTATCTTAATTTACAATATTATGTGATTTGTATGCAACGACGATATCGAGCTAAATTAATTATGAGAAAGATTCAGGTGCAGTATAAACTTGTAAAATGTTTGGTCATTTGCATTCAACGAAAATTCCGTGCAAATTTGGCAATGCGAATTGATCGAGCAAAATTTTTACGTTTAAAATGGGCCACTTGTTTTATTCAGCAAAAATATCGTGCTAAATTGGAAATGCGCCGTGAAACGGAACGATTTAAACGTTTACAAGAAGTTATTGTTGGTTTACAGGCGCATGTGCGGGCCTATTTGGCTCGAAAATATTTTAAATCTTTAATGACACCGGAATTAATTGAGAAACGATTACAAAATAAGGCCGCAAAAAAGATTCAATCATTTTGGCGTGGATATCGTATTCGAAAAACGCGAACAGCAAAATTACAAGCCATTTGTGAACGCTCCAAGCAGCTACAGAAACATGCATTGCATAAAAATACAGTTGGTCAACGTGTTAAGGGCATTGTTTATTTTTTGAAATCACGATTCAATGCAAAGGACGCATACTCAATACTCAGAGAATTAGGTAAATATTTTGACCAAAAATTATGATATTGAGAAGGAAATACGTAATTTTTTCAATTCGATTTTTCTTTTTCTTTATTTTCCTCTCACAGAAATTATTTCATTGAATATTCCGCACACATTGATCCATGATTCAATGTTCATTGGCAGTTTTTGTTATGGAATCATGTCGCAGGCGATACGATCTGAAGTCGATAAGCAAATAATTAGTCTTTGTTGTCGAGTCCTACTCAATTTGGCTCGGTACAAACCAACACAACAAAATGTATTCCAAGTATGTTAAAAGGCAACTTTTCGTATTCTGAATTTTATTTCTCTGAAAAAATTTCCATTGAAAATCTTTTTCAAAAAAAAGTCTCTTTATTAACAAAAAAAATTAAAAAAAAAAAAAATACAATTTTCTTTAAACATTAGATTCATCATTTTGAAACAGTTGCTCAAATTCTCTATCGATGGTGTGATAAGGATTGTGATATTTTCAACGTTCTCTGCACGGTTTTATACGTATTCATTCAGTGTCCAAAAATTAATACGGTACATTTGACAATAAAAATTAAACGAAAATATTTTATTTCATAGAATTCAAAATTGAATTCATTATTATTTTACATTTGCAGCAAATGCGAGATTTTATGGTGACCCGTGAGGCAATATTCTTGCTTCGTGAAGCAAAAAAATTGGTTGCACGTAAGGAACGAATGAGATCAATTACACCGCCTGCATGGATGCCAGTATTAACACCAAAAGAGAAACGGACACTACCAAGGCTTGAAACAAATTTTGGTGTTCGTTCAATAAAGAACTATATGTTCAATTGTTCTGTGTTCGGTCTTGACACAATTTTAGCACAAATGAATATACAAATTTGAGAAATGACGACGAGATTTAATTTGTTTGGCTTCTCATACTAATTGAGAGCTCGACAATGACATCAGAAATATAATTTAATCTTTTTTTTTTTTCTTTCGATTTATTTGAATTTTTTTCGTTAGATGTAAGCAATATGGTTGTTGATTTATTAACAATACGATTAGGTGAATTATAAATTCATATTAAAATTATGAGCAACTGTAAATTGAACGAGAATTATAAATAGGTTGCTGCAAATGTCTTCACACTTCCCATAATTAAAAAGAAAAAAAAAATGCCGGAATAAAAGAATTTGTGTGTGTGTGTGCGTATTTTTTTTATCGATCAATTTACAAAGAAATAAAGCATATATAATTGTTTGCTATTACTCATTATCCACATTTGTTTTTTCTTTTTCTTCTTCTTATTTCAATACAAAGGAGACAAAACAAAACAAAACAAAACATTTACTTTGGCAAATAATATAAATTTTACACAATACCGGACATAATTTGGTTCATTTATTTAACGTATCCACAATGAAAATCAGCGGTTTCCTCTAGCGCGACGTTTCCATTACCTAATATTGAAACAATCTCGACTCACCTCAACACTATAACGTTGTAAGCTGTTTCATTTTCGATATCTTTGAGTCGATATAGTGTACCAACTGCCGATGAAAAATTGAACATTGCCTTAAAGTATTCTGATTGCGCTATTGAGAAGAACGAAAAAAATTCACATTACACCGTACGTATCACCGTAGCGATTTAAATTTCATCAGTTGTGTATTAAAGTGGATGAAAAAAATAGCCAAATGATGTTTTTGGTTTCTTCAAAACATGTTTGCATTTTTTTTATTCAGCTTTGTAGCTCCCCAATACAAAAATTTCATATTGTTTTGTTATGTGAACTTTTAAATCAATTTGTGCCTGTGCAATACAATTTATTTCCATGTAAAATCGGCTATTGAATTCAAAAATGATAAATTATTATTTGATTATGAATTATAATGCGAAACCAAAGTGGCGTTCTTTGTATATGTTTATACACTTCGAACCAATCAAATACAACAACAAAATTTATAGAAAAGCTCAAAGCTCGCATTATCCCAACCATCGAATTCCATGTACAGCATTGATAGCATTGGAAAAAAAAATATCAGTGTTCCATTTGAAGTGCTTTGATTTCAAGACATTGACGTCACCTATACAATAGAGATCGCTTGCAATGACCCGCGACATATGCCGTAGTAAATCAATGGATCATTGATATACTTGCCTGCGACACTCAGTACACGAATCAATGTTGAATATAAAGGCACAAACATGAAAGTGCACTGCATGTATATACATTCACAATATTGCTTGATATTCATTCAAATTAACATCATACTAGTATTTGACAATGTCAAATGTGACCCTTCATGAAACTTGTGTCAGGAAAGTTTCATGAAGGGAAAAAGCTGTACTAACAGCAGTAAGTGGCGGTGTCACTTAAACGGAACTACGGTTTTTTTTTTTTTTTTTTTTTTTTTTAACAGAAAATACGAATAAAAATATGGAATAAAACAATCGTGTTTTGTCGAACAAATTCATAAATAGACCAATTGAATTAAACAATAATATGGTAAATAGAATAAGTCTGTAAGCACTGCTTTTTTTTTTTTATTCAAAACTGCAACGTATTGAGTATAAGAAAAACTATTAAAAATGTTACATTCTTTTTCTCTTAAATTCAATATTGTTGTGAATTTTACAGTTGTTGCGTCTGAAAGATTTTAGTTTGTCTTTTAGCGTGTTTACCAATATGAAGGCTCATTCAAAGAAATAGGTCCAGAAGCTTGGTTTTAAAAAGTCTTCCCTTCTCTTTTAGAAGCCCACAATAATTTAAATATTTTCTCTATGATCAATGCATCTATGCGCACATTTAAAAAAAAAAAAAGGAAGAAAATAAACAAAATACAAGATTCAATTCCAAATCAAATAGAATAAATTTTATGAATTAAATACTAAATACATTTCCCTTGTGAAAATAAAATGAGTGATTGGTTGAGTGACTATTATATTTTGTATGAAATCGAATCATTTTTAATCACTTATAACCAAACCAATTCATTTGGGACATATTGACTGGTTTTATTTTTTTTTTTTTTTTTTTTTTTTTTTTATTGAAAACTCGGTCGATTTTGGATGATTATATTTAGCTAAAAATGGTTAAAAGTGAGTAAAATTGTTTAAAATCGACAGAGAATTCATTGATTTTGTTCCAAATTAACCAATTGACAGCCCAAAATTTTCACAATGATTACATTTTCTTTCACAAGGATTTTCACAATAAAATATTTGAGAAAAAAAATTTTGCTTTTAATAGTTTTATGTTTATTATTACATTTAGTCATGAAATATTGGCTTGACTTTTTTTTATGAGTAGATAATTGTTGGGTAAAATGTGAGTTTTTTTTTTTTCTTTAATTTTTTTTTTTTTCCATAAAATGAAAATTATTAATATGCATTGTGATATTTGGTTGTTGTTTAACGAGTGTTTTTCCATTTCTCCATCCTTTCTGTCTTCCAATCTTTCTATTCTCCTTCCATCTCGTGATTCCAGTTCATACTTTGGCTTAAAGTCATTCTATTTTCATCTTGTGTGTATGTGTGTGTGTGTGTGTGTGTGTGTGTATATTTTGGTTTTTGCGCAAATCATTAACAATTATATCATCGTTTTAATCAATCAATTCAAATCGCTTTAAACTTGTCGCAATCAGATCTTGTATGCACTTGTTAATTGGTTATCAATGATAAAATTTTATAATTACATAGATGAGTACACGCACACATATTAAAAACTAATTTGATTTTCGTCTTATTATTTTCTTTTTTTTTTCTTTTTTTTTTTTTACTTTTTTTGTATTATTATTTCTTGTTTATATTTAGGGCATTTTGGAGCAGCGATTGTTCCAGTTTTTTTCTCTTCACAAAGACTTTTTATATTTGTGGTGATTTTTTTTTTTTTATATTTTTGTATGAATGCATAAATGAATAAATAAATAAATAAATAAATGAGATATTTTATTATCTAAAATTTGTCATTTAGGTAGATTTTTTTTTTTTGTCATTAGAATTCAGATACATATGCTTATTTAATACATTTACAATTTCCAACATGTTAAATTCATATAGAATGGAGTGAGGGTCATTTTATTGCATTTGAACTATTATAAAAAAAAAAAAAAAATGTGAGTAAATATTTGTTTATTGTATGTGATGTAAAATCAAAATGGATTTCAAGCAGAAATTAACATTTATGAAACACGAAAGAAAATGAAAGTTGAAAAAAATTGAAAGAGTAAACAATCGATTTGAAAGATTACAATTTTTCAAAATGGCAACAAATATTGGCTTTATATTTATCTGAATCTATGTTGGATCGTAAATTCCGTGTAGCATTTTACCATTTATTTTTTATTCAAAAATTAAATATAACACACAATTTCTTCTTCTTTTTAGCGTTGACATTAGATATAAGAATTAAAATAAAATAAAATCAAAAGATATTGAATGAAGCTGACGATCTGAACTAGCTTGAATGAATTGGTTAAAAAGATACATGTTATGGAAAAGATTAACTATTGGGAAATCATATGAATTTCAATATAGAAAATAAATGGTATTTTCGAAGTAATTTTCAAGTTGAAATTAGGCGCAAACAGCAATAAAAATAGATTTAACTAAACAATTCGATTCAATGGCAAATGACATTGTGTCATTTTTCTCTTTTATTTCTTTTTTCCCTTTATTTTTTTTTTTTTTTTTTGTTATCTTCGCCACGTTCTCGGTCACGTCCATATTATTTAATCCTACTGATGATCAAATTTGATAAATTAAATCAATTAACGACCCAAACCAAAATTGTAGCGCTGTATGCCTGATCTTCGTTCGACATTTTCATTCTGTATCAAGCGTTTTCCATATCCATCTGATAATGCTCCGCGTGATGTTCGAACTGAATTGATGGAGAAAAGTGTATGTTAAATTGCATTTAAATGCATTTAAATTGTTTTGATCGTAAATTTTTGTTTTTTTCTATTCTATTGATTTGCTGATAACATACTTCGGTCATATCCATCATAGTTTGTTTGATCCGGTAATAATGTTGATGTTTCGTCTTCAATATTTACAGCACGTTTTCCCAAACCAAAACTGTATAAACTGTGGAATTTTTTTTTTTTTTTTTGATATTTATTTTCTAAATTTATTATAACGATTTGATAAAATGCTTACCGTTCTGGAGGCGATCGTCGTTCCATATTTTCAGTTTGCGATAATCGTTTGCCAAGACCCATATTATATCTGGATCTTTGATCTGTTTTCAAAAAAAAAAAAAGACCGAACAAATGAAAATTGAAAACAAAATAACAGAAAATTACAGACCTCTTTCAAACCACGGTCTCCAATTCTGTTGATCGGCAATGGTAACATCGTCATAATCCAAATCGTCTGAACGTTTTCCCAATCCAAATCGATATGGCCGACTTTTGATTGAACAATCTAATTAGCTTTATTTTTTTTTTTTTTTTTTTCTCCATACAATTGATTTATTTTATGCATTTACCTGGCACGTTTTCCTAATCCAAAATTGTAATTTGGCAGCCGTTTACTGCCTGGAATACCGGTCATATATGTATATGCTCGTCGTTCCATTCGTTTTAGAATACTATCTTTATCCATATCAGTCGCTAAACTATCAAAATCGACTGCATTTGTTTCGTATGCCTGTGCGCACTTGCTTACAGTTACAATATATCCAAGTAAAATAATTGAAATGGCAATCGAACGCATTTTGTTGATTTCTTTTTCTTCTTCTTTTTCTTCTTCTTCTTCTATTATCCCTATCAGTTGCTCAACCAATAATCAGCTCCCCTTAACTGGATCTATATAAATAAAGAAAAAAAAAAAGAAAAAAGATTTCACCTAATTTTCATAAATAAAATTTCATAAATCAATCCATCATTGGCAGTTTTGCCTTCGTTTTCCTTTGAGATAAATTCGAATCTATTTTCACATGTTCATGAAATTCAGTATAAAAAAACGCATAACATTATTCGCTGATTCAATCTAAAGTCTAGGAATGTTTTAGCACATTTTACGCACTGTTCAATATTCATTTTGGGGCTAAAATTAGTTGCGTTGCTCTTCAGACGCCAATTTGTAAGAAACAACAAAAACATTCGTGAAATGAATAAGAAATTTGACTTAATGCATACATTCAATAGCATGAAATTGAGATGTGTTCGCAACTCAATTATTAGTTTTACAAAACTTTTTCGCCCGTTATTTGGCTGACATTTTCAATCGTCTCCATTCTATTGATATCTAATTTCTATCCTCTTCCCTTTCCCTTTTTTTCTCTATCTTTCTGTCTCTATGTTTCTCTCCCATTCTTATTTTCCGCTTTATAGTCTTTATTTCAAATTCTTTCGTGCACAGATCATCCAACCGTCTTCAAATATATTTGCTATCAATGTTGATATATGTGACTGGATTTCTTGTTTATCGTTTTCATTCACAACAAAATCGGCAGCCAAATTGAAATATTATGATGACGGTGTCAGTGACGATGTTTTTCATTGTCAAACCAATTTTTCTAGTTCATGTGTCATGCATCACCAAAAAACCATCGCGTTTATCATCCCATTCTCTGGCGACTCTTGTTGTCATCAAAGAAGAGAGAGAGAGAGAGAGAGTGCGAAGGAAAAGAAGAATGTCACATGGATGCGATTTATAAATTGTCGCACAAAGTGTTTTTCAATGTAAATTACAAAATAAGATCGTTGATACGTCAGCATGTTAAATGTATGTTCACATATCAGGTAATCGTGCGTTACCGATAAATATATGTCGAAAATGAATCATAAAGACACTTCAAATAATGAAAAAATATTGTACGTTCCTGAACATTTACACCAATCAACTTTTATGTGTGCAGTCATACATTTTCGTGAAATTCAATTTTCCAGTGGCATGGATTTACCGTCGCAATGGAGTTGAAATAAAACAAAAAAAAAAAAATACAAAAAATCAATATTATTATTATTACATTGAATGCAACAACTTGAATACTCATAAGAAAACTTTATACGTTAGGTTACGGTTTCCATTTTTATGAATTGAAATTTTGTGAAAATTGTATAAAGATTGATGTGTTTGACTGGAATTTTTTGGCTGCCATGTCTTCCCATTCAATGATATCGAATACAATTGAAATTGAACTTAATAAAACCATAATTGATAGACTATTTATCTAATGTTTATATATTTTTGGGTTAAACTTTGTTCTTTAATTTGAATCAATCGAATGACTGTTGTACAGACACATTTAGTTCTCAACATGGTGCTATAAACAATAGCCATTGCAACTACCATTTCTCCCACACGAGTTGTGTGTTTTTTTTTCTTTTTCTGTTTATCGCAATAATTATCTCATAGAATTATTTGCGGCACGTTATCACAAAATTCCAATTATAGCATCAAACGTTTAATTCTTTTTATATCTTCAAAGAAATCTACCAAAAAAGTCGCTAATGATAGCGACTTTTTTGGTAGATTTCTTTGAAGATATAGTCAACGAGCATACATTCCAATGATGGAATGTATGCTCGTTGACTTTTCAAAATTAGATTTCAAGTCTCAATGGCAATAGTTGTTGTCGTTGTTGTTGTTGTTGTTGTTGTTTTTATCTCTTCAATCGAAATGATACGTAACACTGAAACTTTCAGTATGAAAGCGTGGGCAAGCAAACAGCTACCCGCTGAAATGGGAATATGAAATGTCTCAAATGACAGTTGATTACTTTTTTTTTTTAGGAATCGTCATGCGTTTCCTTCCTAAGTTATAATCCATATGAAAAAGATGTTGAATTGATGAAGTGAAACTTTTCGGTGCGAAAAGAAGTTTTGAATCAGTTTGACTGAATTAAATTAAACCATTTTAAATACTGTTTGCAAAATGTTACATTGGCAAAGTGCATTACGTGTTGCTTGTGGAAAATAAATGTTGTAAAACTAAATTTTTTAAAGATAACATAATAAAATCTTTTGTTCAGCATCGACATTTGTTGTATAATATTGCGCAATATGCGACATCACGTCAATGTTTATCCAAGAATCAGTCACTATGTGTTATTCACTACATTATTCGATTTGCGCTCAAAATTTGTTGTCGTTGCACGCATTTTCCATTGTTTGTTTGTAAAACGTTTACAATCATTGAAACTTTTTAATAAGTTGATGAATTATTAATATTGCAAATTACTTTGATCAATAATTTGCGTCACACATTAACAATGTCAACATATAAATAGATTTTCGATTTACCTGTAAATTTGGCATCAAATTTATAATCGAAAATCAAATAAACGAGAAATAAACCAATTTTGAAGAATATTAGTTTTAGTTTGGCTGATACGTAAGTCAATTTGGTTAAAATATAAATAGAGTAGAAAGCAATGAATTCATGGTGTATGTGGGAGAAAAAAAAAAACTCAATTTGATGGTTTATGTGAAAAATGAGCCACTGAAAGCCGAAGTTTTCTTTTATTGCCAATTAGTGTTAAACATCGATTGTAATAATTTTCAAGACAATGTCATGCACTTTTTCATTTACTTCGTGACAATCGCTGACCAAATTTGACCATAATACATAGTGTACCAATCCATAAGGATCCAATTATGATGAGTCAGCATCAGTGCGATTTGATATTTTAATAAAATAATTTTCCAAGAAAATTGCCATTTCCCTTTTGAAATGAGCATTTCATGCGGCAGAAATCGCTAGCAAACTCTTTCACTTCACTTAACTTAACTAATTTTCTCCGTTTATATGGTATCACTTGTGCTGCTATTTACAATATGTACTTCACCTCCTCCCCCTTTCAAATATTGTCATTATTATACTTTATCAATCAACTTTTTCCCCGCTACGAAATTGTTTTGTTCGGTTTCAGTTATTTTATTGTATTTGTATTTGTATTGATTTGAATCTGACAATGAGTTAGTGTGTCTCGAAATGTTATGGCTATGACTGAAATTCAGTCACAAGCACAGTAAAACTTTTCAAACTTCCCTTCACACAAAAGAAAAACATTACAAATAGTAATTAAATACTTGACAACGACACTATTTATTATGAAAAGACAATATTTACGAAACCAAGCGGATTTAATGAAAGATGAAAGTTAAATAAATATATAAATTCCAATGTATAGTGGCTTAACCATTAACCAAAAAAAAAAGATTAAAAAAAAAAAAAAAAAAAAAGAAAAGAAGACGAAATATATAAAAGAAAGTTTTAGTATGAACAATAGAGCGTTACTCGACCCATGGTAATTTCATCTCAAGTATGCCAAAATGACAATAACGATAAGGACAAACGAAAGACGACGACCAGCAGACAAATGATATTATTGAGACAAACAACAGGAGAATGACAGCGAACAATTTTTATTATTAAATACGAAAGCAAAGGCTTTTCATTGCATGAGCTTAATAAATGTTTGTCGCGGTCAAAAAGCGGAAAATCTAAATAAACGTCTTTAAAAGGATCATTAAAAGACAATGTGAGCGCATGTTAATGCATGTTGCTGGCAAATACAAATTGGCCCAATTTTAAATTGTAAATTTTCACATCAACAGAGACAGGATGCCGTTGTTTAAATTTACTTATGTGAAAACATTTTGGTTGTTTTTTTTCTTTTGCTCTTCTTTTACTTCACGGTTTCAATGAATAATCCTTTTGCCTGAAGGTAAATGCAACAATGGCCCAATTTTCATATGTTTCAAATTTCATCATTCACCATCAACGTGAATGTCAACTCAAACACTTTTATAAAGATATTTTCATGATTCACATCACTCTTTGTTTCCATGTCATCACGATGATCAAAAATATAATGTCAAAAACCCGTAATCGCTCATGATGTTAGAAACCAAATTTAAAAACAAATCATGCCGAGACACAATCACAGCGATTTGTACAGATTCAGAAAATAAATTCCAATAATATACAATGAGACATAACTGAAGACAAAAGTAAGAAAAACAAAAAACAGATGCCCACTCACAAAATGACAAGATAAACGCCGGAATGGTTTAATTGCAAAAGTGCTCTATTGGGAATTTCAATGCTCTTGCTGTTTGTTTCCATAAATTTGTTTTTCTTCATTCGTAATAGAATGAGACCTTGCGTAAACATCCGGATAGAATGGTACAAGCCTCTCGTCTCACAAAAAATTCGTGTCACACAAACATGTGCTTTGTTGCAATGTGGCCATTGACATGCTCGGCTAGTTGTTCATCAGGAAGGCAATCAATTCAAGGCCGCTTGATGATGATTGTTTTTTGCAGTTTTTTTTAGTCGGTCCAAGACAAAAATGGCGTTTTGAAAAAAAATTCTCGTAAATTCACTTTTGATTTAGAAATTATCTATCATTTTTATCAAAATTAATTGGTAATTGATATAAAAATTTCGGTAACTAGCCGCTTTGGATTCTAAATAGCTTCAATTTCATTCAATGAACAAAGTTGAGCACAATCACTGATTGCTTGTGTTTGACCAATGTTTATCCCATTCACTACCTATGGTGTCATTTAATAGTATTTGTTATTGTAAACAATTCATTGTTTGATTATTTGAGAAGTAATTGAATGGCATCGAAAAGTGAAACCATGGAAATTCAATGAATGCAAGGAACAAAACACAACATTTCTGGTCGAAAATGCATTGAATGCATATTTTATAATCAAGCGTTGCATGAATCGCATTAAACGATTATTGGAATAAGGAAATTATACCATTTCCATAGCAGTTAAATAAATTTCACTTATCTAATATCATTTTCAAAAATTGTTATGGATTTAAATTTTAATTTCTAAATTATGAAGCGGTGACACTGCAAAACTTTCTCTGCCAAAGCAGAGAATTTTCATTCATTCAAGAATGATTTAACGTTTCATTGTATTCAAAAATAGTTTTAATTTTGAACAGTCATTTTATTCATTTCTTGATTTTTTATTTTGCTAAAATGGCTATTATCAAACATAAATAAGAATTGTAATGAAAATGTGCATTGTTATGCGTGAACGGAAATGATTGTATACATTTATTTACGTATTTCAGAAATATTAGGAAATTTCATTTAAACAAAATTATTTCAAATGATTATTCTCGCCTATTCATGATCTTTCGATGTATTATATTATTTAAAATAAACATGCGAATGCAACGTGAATGAAGAAAATTGGCGAACAAAAAATTTTGATTAAATGATAACGCTACTTATTTTCACACCATACACCGGACTCGATGTTATCGAATTCAATACACTGGCACAAAATTACAGTGCGCGAAATAAGTTTCGACCTTAAATGAAATAAATACATTTTGAATTTTTCAAGATTTTTTTAAATGTTTTTAAATTTTTTCGTTCTACAAGTTCGAAATAAAGTTAGACGCACTTGCTTTTTATGGTTATAAAAATCATATTTTTTTGGGAAACTTAAATCAATATTTGGTCCATTTGCCTTTGGCATCTGGAAAATAATCTCTAACAAAATTACAAAAAAAAGTGCAAAAAAAATCATTTCATTTTCACGAAATGTCTTGAAAAATGCTGATGCGTCTAACCTTATTTCGCGCACTGTATTCTTTTACCAAAGTTATACTTTGACCGATGCCGTACGAAAATAATTCTATATAACATGGCACGAGTCCAAAATTGAATACAATTTATGCCGAATTACAAAACAAGATTTTCATGATATTTTGATTATAATTGGACCGAACATTGAAAATTTTTTTCTAAATTTATGAAAAACAATACGATCGCGCATTAAACGTGAGATGCAATTAATTAACTGTTTTGAACAGCCAAACATACAAATAAAAGAAACATTTTTCAATTGTTCTCATAATCAACAGCACGGCAGAAAAATTCATCTTAAAGAATTGAATGATTGAACTTGACCCTTTTTTTTTTTTTAACCTTTAACTCTTGGTCAAATCGATGTAATCACAACAATATCAACAAATTGAGTTGGCGGAATTCCGTTTTGTTTTCGATAATTTGCGTGCATTGATTTCAACTTGGCATCAATGTAAAAGAGAAAAAAATTACACAAGATTTGAAGAGAAACGATGAATTTTGTGAGGCGCTTAATGATACTCCCACGAACAATAAAAATACAAATTATTATTAAGTTCAACGGAGTCCATCGTTCACATGATATATTTAACTTGGTAAACCTTTCATTTTTGTTCATTTTATTTGTTAAGCTCGCAGCTGCAATTACACGCGACCCAATAATCACCTCATAATTTCACATAATAATAATAATTTAACAATCTTAAATTATGGACAATTTATTGGTTATCACGCAAGGAAATGTTTTAATCTTCTTTTTTTTTTGTAGATTCAAGCTGTTTTTCTTCATTTAAAATACGAACGTAATGAATGAATTTGTTTGAATGACATTGAATTTGTTTTTCTTTGAAAAAAAAAAAAAAAAATACAAGAGAAAAAAACCTTGCTTTTTGTTTGTAAAAATCGGGGGCTGACTTGATCATTCATTCACTGTTACCTGTTCGCTGTATCATCAGGTTTAAATGGAGCATAAAACTGAACGCTTCTTCAACGAAAATATTTATTCCATTGGATTTTGGGCCATTCACCCATCAGTTTTATGCACAAATACATCTACGATGAAATGCAAAAGAACGTATGTCCATACAAATTTAAATGAACATACGTTCTTTTGCATCTAACCAATAGATACATGCTCACACAAATCCTCTTTTTTCAGGGCATAAATTATGTATTTTAAAAAAAAAAAACCACATTGTTTTATACGTCTGTTTTGGCAACGAATTCAATTTAGAAAAAAGAAAAAAACATTCTGAAGAAACAATCACAAAATATTATTCTAAAAAAATTAGCTTCCATTCTTATATTTTATGGAAAACAAAAATGAAATACAAAGAGCGAAATTGTTCGTAAATCTATACAAAAGTCGTAAATCAGAAACAGAAAAAAAAGAAAAACAAAAAAAATTAAAAAAAATCGGTCTGGCTTCTGTTTGTTTTAAATTTGGCAAACATAATCCAAAAGTCATTCATTGTGCACTTTATTGACAACTTTTATGGCCAAGTTCATTTGAAATGAGATTTATTATTTTGCTCAGTGTATATAAACTGTTTTGCTCAATTCTATACAGTCAAGGTACATCCATGAAACAAAAACGGGAAAACAATGTATTCTTTACTACAAAGCAATCAAGAACGTGAAATTTCCATTTCAAGCGTCTCACAAATTTTTAAATATTAACGCGAATGTACATTGAACATTTGTTACACTCTAAGCACAAGAATAAATTATAACGAACTAATAAGAGAATACAGAAATAAAGCCAATATTGGTTATCTGTATAATAACAAAATATGATAACGAAACAATAATTAATATGCGATTCAATTGATTCTTACACATTCCTCTTTTATGTTCAAATGATTTTTCCCAATCGTCCCATTTTCAATACATTCATTATTTGAAAAGCTCAATGAAAATATTGCTTTTCCGGATTTATTGATTTCAAATTCAAAATGTATTTTTCAAACGAAACGATTTGACATTGATGAGATTAACTCAACAAACCGTTCGAGTTCGGGTTCGTTTTCAAAACGACAAAAAACGAAACTGAACCATTTTATTTCGAAACGAACCTACCGAACCCATTCATTATCCCATTCATCATCAAATTGATTCTTCAGTTGATGCTTTACTTCTTCAAGTTATTTGTTTTCGTCTTAAGACGAAAATAAGATTCAAATTTATTTTGTATCTATTCTACTTTTTTAAATTCGTATTCTTTACATTTCATAGCAAATGGATTTTAACACGCATTACCGATGCGAATCGAATGTTCCAATGTGCAACATTGATTCGTTGCTAATGTGTGCCAAATAAACATTATACATACAATTACGTTAAAAAGACGAAAATTGTATATTTACATGTGAACAATGGAAATTTATGCTGTTACAATATAAAGATCATGCCCTAAATTATAATATAAACATAATCCATTGCGATGAGAGATAGAGAAATGTGGAAAAAAAATTATGTATTTTATAAATGACACATTTGTTATTAAAGCATAAAATAACAATGCAATGTTATCGTTGAACATTTTTGGAAATGTCCCAAATTATATTTTAAACGATAATTTGTTGAAATTATTGTACAAAAAATGCAACAAGTGTTGAAACATTTTATTCGAAAGCCATAGTTTATTCACTTTTAGTTGTTAAAAAAGAAGAAGGGAGAGAGGGAGAGAGGAAGATAAAAATGAAGCCAAAATCCACAAACTGACTGAAAAGATAATGTCTTTGAAAATCGGTTACCATGTGGGAGTATATGTGGAAATTGTAAACCATGTCAAGTATGTGCATGTTTTTTTCTCTCATTTTTCCCCCTTTATTCGATTACAATAGACATTCAAACAAACATTTTAAGAAAATGTGGAATGATCTTTTAATGATATTTGCTTAATGATGAGAAATTGATTCGAAATATTTTTCTACATCTAGATTAATTTTCGGGTTTTTCATCTTCGTTGAGTATTCTATTTCACGGCTCTTAAATCTAAATAAAAATCAAAGCGTTTTTATTTTTATTTTTTTTTTTTTTTTTTTTTTTTTCTTTAGCAAAAAAGCATATTTACATCAAACATCTTTGTATTTAAACAAGAAGATAGGCAAATATTTGTGTTAGCTTAGATTTTCATCCCTATGTACATTTTAATTCACAATTCAAAATATGTTTTGTTGTGATGGTGAAGGTGGCTATATATACGTAGTATGTTATCCTTGTTTGAATTCAATTCATTCCTTCAAGATAGTGCGTATTATGCAAGAATTTAACGTATTTAAGAGTGAAACAATGATATTAGATAGCGATTCATTGTAATTTTACTCGGTTATTTGACTTGAAATGTCACTTTAACCTACTACTAAATGATCCGCATGCATTCCAACACATTTCACAACAGTGCATTCTTTTCTTTTTTTTTTTTTTTTTTTTTTTTATTTTGCTTCAAGAAAAAGCGTTCCAAAACAAAATGTATTCCAACTTTATGTTCGAACCAACAACTAACAACCAACTGTAGCTCGGTTGCGTCACATATGTGAATGCTTCAATGTTTTGCTGTATTTTATGTTGTAGCGAGAGAGAAAAAAAAAAATGAACATTGAATAAGCAACATTGAGAACGATGAAAGAGACGAGTTGCTTACACATTAGGGCAATGTTTCAGTAAAAATGGCTCATTATTGAAATGTGCTGAAAACAGTTGGAGTAAAAAAAAAAGAAAAAGAAGAAAAAGAACATCATCCAACACAAGAAAATGGTTGTGATCTATTAATAGAATTTGAAATGTTTTTATGACTTAGCTCATATATGCAAATCTCTATCATTTTCTATATTAAAAATATTGTTTATCTGAATAATTCACAATCATACGAATCGCTCAACGCATTTTTGTTTGGACAATTGAATCTAATTGTATAATGATTGCATGAGCAAATTACAAAATAAAATTGCGTTTGATTTTCTTAAATTTGATACATACAATTACAAATTCAATGGATATTTATATCTCGCCTACGATAAACGAAAGTTTAATCAATTATAGTTTATATGTCATCAAGAATCTGATTTCAAAAATGCTCATACACAAAGATATTTCATACCAACAAATCTGACAAAATATTATAATAATTAAATATTTGCATCGATTTATCATATATTCTAATTTTCAATAATAAAATCAATCAAACAATTAAATCGTCATATTATTATTTTTTTGTCCAATGAAAACTTCATTATAATTTTTATAATTCTATTCATGGCTGAAGGAAAACCGATTTACATCACGGTTTTTATTTGTATAATGTTAAACATACTTTTATTTGTATATTTCATACATGTAATTTTCATTGTTCCCTCAATTTGATATATTTTTTGCTCATTCTGTAGCCTGTGTATCGTGTTGGGTTTTTATGATTCAGCTTCTTATGCTATTCATGTCATTGATATTTTTTACAATATTTTTGTACAGAGAAAAATACAGAAAAACCGCATTTTCTTTTCAACTATCTCCTATATGTTATGCGTATATATTGATTTTTATTTACCCTCAGTGGCATTAAAAAGGAATTTGCCACACTTTGAAATAAAAAAATAGAGAGCGAGAGCAAATGTGCGGACGAGCGAAAGTGAAAAAGAGTTTGGGAAACGTGCAAAAAATAACACACAACAACCACATGTAAAAAAATTTCATTGAATTCTATAGCGTATTTCGATTGTTTTTAATATAAATTCGTTTCAACAGTGTAACGGGGGTTTATTGATATATTTGAAAATGATGCTGAAGCATTGCTTGAAATTCGTTTGATAATCGAACAATTTCGATCAAAAATGTTCAATAAACGTTTTAGCGTGCGGTTTCGAATGAGATTCGTAAGCGGGTGGTGGTAAACCGATAGGCCACGTACGTTAACAAACAATAATGTGACTCATATTATATGGGCTTATATTTAAAATGAGCCGCAAACAAATATCTCAAGTTATTGTTATATGTTTGTTATTTTATCTCCATCTACTTATTGTTCATTTTGTTGTATTTTATTGTTGTTTAAACGACAGCCATGCATATTCACATGCATACCAAATTGTTGGCATGATGCGAAGAAAAAATCCAGTGAATTTTCAATACAGTTGAGTGTCGCATGGAGTTTTGTGTAAACAAATTCATATTTAAAGCCAAACTGAAAGAGAAATGAGAGAAGAAAAAAAAAAAAAAAAAAAAAAACAACAAATACGTTTATGTCTCGTGGTTTTTCTTTATCAGATTTGAAATATCGAGTGGGAGAGTCTATGCACATTTTTTTTACACATTTGGTGACATTTCACATTGAATTGGAATTTAACAATAGCTACAGTTTTAATTTTGAAAATATATCCTACGATTTTTCGGAAATTGATACACATTCAATGCCAAATCAATCAAAACAAATGAAACGTTTTGCACAATATTTATTAATTTTTTTTTTTTTTTTTTTTAATTTCGACGCGAAAAAAATTGTTTACCACAAATATGAAAAACAAGAAGAAAACTTACACACGCCAACATAACAAACCTCTTCATTCAACAAGTGAAATATAGCGGTGAATACTCAACGGTTTTTTTTTTCCGTCAGACATGCAGCTGTTTATCATCAACAAGTGAATATGATTGTAGACAGCGAAGAATGGATGGAAAATTTCTGTTTCAAGATGTATCAAAAGTGATAATATAGTAATCTGTGTCTGAAGCTTTTGAAAAGATTCCACTATTTTGGCACGTTTCATCGCAAAACCGTAAATACAAACAACGAAATTGCAATGACATCAATTCATCAAATAACGTGCAAATAATTTGGTAAAAGAGATGATGAGAGCTTAAAGGTGAGCTCCATTCTCATTTCATTCGGTGGCATTTTTTGTGTTTGCCAAGTGGGATTCCAATTGCATATTGCTTTGAAAAATACTATAATAATGATTTGATATCTATAGATATCTATAGTCTCATGAGATTTTCAATGTGTATTTTAAAATGATTGTCCAATCATTAAATAGCCGATTATAGCGCAATTGGTCAGTCACGTAGTGTTGTGTCCTTTGAAACATTTATACAGAAAATTTAATACTACGTGGGCTAATGTATCGATCATATGTGTCCTGTACGCGAATGAAAAAAAAAAAAAAAAAAAAAAAAAAAATCCAACAAGATTTTCTCCCCGTAAACGTGCTAATCGTGTTCGATTGCCAATGGAGTTCGCTTATTGTTTGCGGCTCAGTCATCTACCACGGTGTGATCTGAATATTTTCTTTGCTTAGTAACAACAATTCAAAATATCGTCATAATGATGGTAAACATTTTTTTTTTTTATTTATTTAGATATCAAATTATACGAAAATGATTTATGTTTGGCAAAATGGTTTGCATCGAAATTCCAGTTTAAAAGGAGAAGGAGAACAAAAAACATCGAAATTGTATCGCACTTATGGAGCAGTCACGCAAATACCAGATAAAAAAAAAAACGTATACATCACACCGCTCGGGGGAGCAATCGTTAAATATTGCGATGCACAAATATGAAGACGAAACACAACAACCATTAAAAGAACGGAACAAACGAAAAAAAAAAAAAACAAATAAAGAAAATCATAAGCAAACGTACTAAAGCAAGTGGTGTTTTCTTATCGCATCATAACAATGACCGAAATATTTTTGATAAACTAACGCGATATGTGCGACGTGTATGAATGTCGCGATAATTCAACGAATATTATCATTTGCAATTTCAGCTATTAAAGCAAAGAGCTTTTAGAAATAATCAATGTGGTTGATTGCCATTTAAACATGTATTAATCGTTTATTTTCTTTAAAATTATATGTATGTAATAGAAAAATGAATATAAATTATAAAACAAAAAGAACGATGCTATTAACTTATGATGAGTTAATTTTCGGATATTAAGCGACGTTCAATTAGCTCCCTTTTTTCCAGTTTCTTGGAATAAATTTTATTTGGAATATTTGAAACGGACCTATAGAGCATACTTTTATCCAATATCATGGGGATCTAGCATCATGCTACTAGCTACATGAGACGGCAAATTAACATCTTTAATTTCGGCAACTGATTAATTATTTATTACTTTGACCTTTTTTAAAATCAATAGAAAAAGCTCATTCCAGAAAACGTTTTTCGTTTGATGGAGAGAAATGTGCAACTCCCGGTCAGACAGATGATTTAAAATTCAGCCTGTTGGAAACAGACAATTTAACAACGGAACAAGGAGAAAAAAAAAACCGCAACATGTCAGCATTCGGGTATATATTCGTGTGTATGAAGCAAAAAAAAAAAAAAAAAAAAAAAAATGGCTTTTACATCAAAAATAAATGTTCACGCGTTCACACTGTAGGTGTCATTCATACAGTGCGAGATCAAAATAAATTCAGCTAAATGTATTAAATTTCGTAGCAATGTGAAGTAAAATGAAATTGGGAATGAGAGGGTAAATAGGTGCGATTTTATTGCGAATTGAGTATTTCCAAAGTCCTACGCAACTATGACGTTTGAAACTCAAAAAAAATAAATACTCTTATTCGATTACACTAATCATTGACTCTCTGGACAATTTATAACAATACAAACAAACAAATAGTTCTGACGCAAATAAATATCAAAGCCGACAATTGATACAAAATAAACAATACTAAGATTTCGGATTAATCGAATACTAATTTCGGATTAATTTTCGTGCCAGAATGAATATGTTGCAAAGGAAATATTGGTTAATTAATAATCTTCAAAAATGGTGTTTACAGAATTTGTCAATATGCAATTCCCGAGAAAATGTTCTTTTTCTTTCGTTTCATTTTTTTTTCTTCTTCTTATGAAACGTGTGCATATTGTTTGAGAGTAATGTGAATACTTGTTTGTTTGTTTGTTTGTTTTTTTGTCAGTTCTCCACCTATTCAAATGAATGTAAATAATTTGTTATATATTAACAGAAACTCACTTCTATATGGATATGATGAATGAAAAATGAGATAAATGGGAAAATTTACTTCATATAAACAGCGGATACACGCGATGTACTTTGTTGATATAGTGTGCAAACAACATGGATGCCTTTTAATGACGAACAGAGTGAAATTCTTTTCATTTACATATTGCAGTTAATGTGCTTAATATCTCACTTTTTCTCCTTCTCTCTCTCTCTCTCTCTCTCTCTCTCTCTCTCTTTGTGTGTGTGTGTGTGTGTGTGTGCGTTTTTGAACTCCTTTTATTTATTTCTTATCTTTGAATACATTAATATGATCGTTATTTTCTAAAATGCAGATTGCGTGCCTACACAAAGAATTTAAGACAATTTTTCTAACGGATATTTGATCGAAATACATGTATTTGGATACCGTTGTAAACATTCATCATTTGTAGTCGTGCTTATAATAGTAAACTGAATGGTAACAAAATTACATCTGATGGGCACCTGTTTGGAAGTAAATTTATTGCACTTGTTGAACTTGTAATGTCGAAAATGCCATACGTCTAGGGTGGAATGAATAAAAAAAAGCTCATACCCAGATCTCTACATGCAGAGAAATAAGAACCATACCATAGCAAACACAATGTGATCCGAAGTGAATGTGATAGCATAAAATAAGAGGTGTTGAATTGATGCAATAATTTGTTCTCACCATTTCTTCTTTGTCATTTTATTTTTCTCGTTATGATCAAATTGTTTATCCACATTATAAATTATGAAAAACATAGGGGAAAATTTGAGAAAAGGATAAAAAGAGAGAGAGAGAGAGAGAGAGAGAGAGAGAGAGCCGAGAAAAGATTGAGTCAATAAGAGATAGCGCAAGAGAGAATGAGAGAGAGTGAGAGATAGCAAGAAAAAAAAAAGAGAAAGAGAGATAATGAAGGGAGGGAGAAAGACAAAAGGGAAAGAGAGATAGAAAGTGAAAAAAAAAGAGCAAGCTCAGTGCAGCCATGTAAAGTGTTGTGTGTGTGTGTGTGAGAGAGAGCGAACAATTAGTGAAAATGAAACAACATTCTTGACGTTCATTTAGTTGATGTGCTTCGCATTTCAATGGTTTTAACGCAAATAAAGCGACTGATTAGCTGCTCATCGTTACATGACCATGTTGTCGTTGTGCGTATAGCGATAACGGTCGCGCACATATATTTCCTTCATTTTCATTGCAAGATGATGAGATAATTGCTTAATTCTACATTCACAAGTAAATAAATTAACCAAATTAGATGCGATTCGATGCGATGCAATGCAATGAAAAGCCATTGGTGAAGTGTCATTTTAACATGGTTTTCTTCTTAGAATCATGTCCAAGTATTTTTCATGGAATAGTGTGCAAGCTATCCAACATGTTGAATTCTTTTTCACAATTCTTTCGTCAACATTAACACATCCAATTCATTTGCCACATTCAACTGCCCCAACAAATGTTGTCACCACAATTTCATTTCATACGCTTACTCATTCATTCATTCATTCACTCGTTCATTCATATGAAGATTCTTTTCTTTGCTTTCCGTTTTTTTCCCTTTCATTTCGCACTACAGTTGAAATATGGTTCACTATTGTGATACAAACAATGTTCGTTGCCATTCCTCCACATGGGGTTTCTTTTGAATATCACTTACGAATGCTCTCTGAACGGATATAAAAAAAAAAAAAAAAAAAAAAATGAGAGACGGAAAAAAATAATAATAATAATAATGAGACATAATTAAGTGAATATATTCATTTTTATGAGTTTGGAATTAATGTGTTACCAAAATAATGACACAGAATAGTTTAGCCATGAAGCTGGTTAAACAAGATACAAAGAGAAAAACGATAAAGCAGGAAAAATGCTAAGGGAGGAAAAAGCAACATGTAACGAAAAGCATTCAACAATTTTTTCTATATATTTTCTTTCACATATGGTTTATGAATTGCCATAATCATTTGTGTGGTATTTTGTATATATTGCCATGTGACAACTCCATTGATTTATATGAAGAATAAATGAGATATTGCAATCTAATTTCTAGTATATAGTAATCATCTATCATGTTTATTTCATCGCAAATTATATCATTTTCTGACATATTGTTCAATACATCATCGGTTGTAAACCAATTCAGTATGTGGCGGCTAAAAGTTATCCCCATCATTAATAGAATATTGTGCAGTGTAATGCTTCGTTTAAATAAGCAATAAATCGTTCTGCATTCAATGCAAAAAAAGAAATCTATCGTTTTTATTTTTCTATCATTGATTTTATCAGTATCATTTTGTGTTTATCAAATGAACATTATCAAGCTTATTGAAAAGCAGGTTCATTGATCTTCTATCAATCTTTTCAACCTGAAGTGATTTATCAGTGATTTTATTAAATGAATTATTATGATTGCATTGAGATCAATATATTGATTGATTTTTCTGTTGCACACATCTAATTCATTGAAATTTATGTACTTGTATCAATTGATACTGAACAATCGATATTATTACGGAACAACTCTTGGATTTTCTATTTTTGGATATTTTCGTATAAAATCGTTAGCGTAAAATGCATATTTTACACAAAAGATTGGAAAAAGAAAAAATGAAAAACAAAACATAAATTGATTTTATCTTACATCAACATCCCATTGTTACAATTCAACAATGTTGAACCATTTGTCGCATATCATACAAATCAATCATATTCGTTTTGAATAATAATTGATTTCTTATATAAAGAAATCAATGTAACGTCAATCAATTGGCACTCTTTTCATAGCCACTATTTTGATTGTTGTTGTTAAACGTGTTACCAAGAAGTTCTATTTAAATTGTACAAATGTTACCAAAAAGCATCGTTTAAATCATTTCAAATTTTTTTCCCTTCATCTAAATCAAACCAAACACTTTGTATTTGTATGAATGTTTTATCATTTGTGCAATACACTTTTTTTCAAACACATTTTGTTTATCAAATTATTTTCACGATTTATTCAAAAATTACTTCACTTTGCCATTGAAATTTGTCATTGATTTTTCTTCTTTTAAGGAGTTGTCAAAACAAATTGAAATTATACTTTAGAAAGTAGATCATTGTTGATTTGGAAAAACCAAATATGCTAAATGTCAGGAAATGTTTCTTACTTAAATGTTTGCTGCTTTTGGAGCTTTTTTTTTTTTTTTACATTAACAAATGTTTGAAACAAACAAGTAGTATTCCATTACTCGTCATTTTCAATTGCAATTTGATTAGTGTTGGCAAAAATTCAAAACAGATGGAATCAAATTTGCACAATGATCAAGCAAGTAAGCAAATATGGAACAATCATTAAAAGTTTTTTTTTTTTTTTTTTCAAAAAAAAGTGAAACTGACATAATTTGCCCGACAAAATAGAATGAAATGAATTTCAGTTAAAATAAGATTCGTCTTTCATGGGATAAAACTGTGAAATATTGAGTTTTTTTCTTCTTTTTTGAATGAATGTTTAATTAATCTATATTTAAATATGAGAAGAAAAATTATGAATGTGTGTTTCATTGAATGCAGAAAATGGAAAACATAGCAAGATGTAATAAATATTTCATAGTTATACATTTTTGTTTGAGACATTTGCATTCACATGGACTCAAAAAGCTTTGTGATTTTTCTTGTTCTATTTTATAAATAGAAAAAACAATGATATTAAGATAGAACGAATAGGAGAAAAATAGAAACAGACGATGGAACAATGATAAAACCCAACAAAAAATGAACATTATGAAATGAGTAGGTAATTTCGCAACCGGTGCATATAAATATTTTAATATAATTATTGTCTAAATGCGTCGACCAATGCGAATATAAAACTTTGCATAAGAACAAAGATAAAAAAAAAAGCGATATTCATATCATACCTTGAACTCAAAATTATGGATGAACATTTCGTTTATTTTGTATTATGCTAATGAAATGTAGTCAAACAACGGAAAAAGAGACATTGAAAGAGAGAGAGTGAGAAAGATTTTAACATTAGACAAGTTTGAGCTAGAGACAAATTGAATCACTGGATTTAATCATTGTGATGTATTTATGCCATCTTATTTTACATCTATTGATAAAACTGCCTCATCAGCGCTTCTAATGATTCTTTGCTAAACACAATTTATTAACACACACACACACACATTTCACGTTTCATGTTTCAATTGCACAGCATCATATTGTCGTCGTTATAATCATCAATGCATTTTCATTGAAGCCCTGTTTTTCTCATCTCGGAACAAATGAAAAAAAAAAAAACCCAAGTATAACATGGTAACCCATCGTTTAATGTAACAATAACGATAAATGTGTTACGATAATAATATTGAAGCGATGAAAATTGGGGAGCAGTAGAAAAAAAGACAAAAGCACACACACACACACACACACACATTCAGTAAATACAAAGAGCAACAAATTGTTGAGCGAAAAATGGTGAATTGTGTGCAACAGCAGCGATGCCATAAACAACAACCATATGAAATTGGATGAAAACGAAACGAATTAGCTTAAAGCATGCATTTTATGAATACATTCGGGACTCTTTCAAGTGTTTTTTTTTTTTTTTTTTTTTTTTTTTTTTTTTGCTTTCAAGTATGAAGTGAATTTACTTGAGCGTTTGGTAAACGGAACTATTTCATGTTGGTTGGAAATTTGATGGAAATTCTTTTTAAGTTTAGAAACTTTTGTAGAACTATGTGGGCAATGCAAAAGGACACTCACTATAGGTGAAATAGTTATGTGAAAATTAAATATGATTATTTCGTTTAAAATGTTTTCAAAGAGATTGAATTCTGAGCCGCACCAAATATTAAGCACAATACAATGAACAAAATGTTAATATCAACATATATACAAATGTCCAAAAATGAAATGATTTATTATTTCAACGTAAACTGAACATATGATCGTTGCAATGAATATTACCGCTTAGTTGTGTAAAAATGAACAATTAAAATAGCAAAAAAAATATAAACATTGGTCAGTTACCTTGAATGTTCTTTGTATAGATTTTTTCTTAGATGTGACTAAGCTTTTGTTGACTTCTTTTGTTTTGTTTTTTTTTTTTTATTTATTTATTCTCAACTTTTTGAGTAGACAAAATGTGTCGCCCGAAGAATAAGATGAAATTTCATTAAAAAAAATTTTCCCCACCTAGCTGGATGTATTTTTTGATATGCACGTTATAAACAAAAAAGAAATTGAATGTGTGTTCCGCTTTGTATCGCTTTAAATTCTTTGAAAAAAAAATTCAATTCAATTCGGTGAAAATTATCCAGTCTGTATCTATCACAAAAGAATGTTCACTTTATTTTCGGATGTAAAAAGTAATCGCTCATTCGATAAAGTGTAATTTATTTCAAATTTTCTTTAATAATATGGTTGATTGAAATGTTGATGTTTTTTTTTTTTTTTTTTTTTTTTGTTAGATATTTTCGTTGCAAAATCAAATGTTATTGTGTTAATTTCAATTACAACTTGTTGCGGTCCGTAATGATCTTTTTGAGTTAATCGTTAATTATGTTTATTTGAAGTGTTAATATACAAAAGTTCCAATATTTTTTTTTTGTAAGAAAATGTTATTCTCATTTATTGTTTTATTTTTTCCAAAATTCGGGATAGAAAAGCTCAATTTAAAATCATCGCCAAATTATGTGAATAAATTGTATTGAATGTTTCACTTTCCGTTGAAATTTTTATAATAATATTGTGCAATTTGTTGTACTCCACTTTGGTAAATCCAGACACTTTGAGTTGTAAAGAACGTTTAAATTGTAAGAACCAATCGGTATTCCTTTTATATTATTTATTTCAACGTTGTGCCAGTGTGCCATATGTAGATGACGATGCCGTACTTACTGTACCGCCGGAACGCATTTCGAATACTTTGGTAAATGTAACGGTAATTGTGGCTGGTGTGTCGTTTGGCGCGTGCGTCCTTTTTCACACACATTTGATTTCACTTCACGATGCCTGCTTCCCAAAATGAACTGAACAATTTTCAAAGCAACAAATATCACTTAGAGATTGAATACTTTTTTTTTTTTTTGTTAACTGAAAGGAAAAACAATTATAAATAAAAAATTTTTTTTGCGAAAAGTAAGTGAATTAAAACATATGCAGAAGAATAAAAATTCAATGAAAAAAAAAAAAAAAAAAACAATCAAACAAGTAACCGTCGCATGTTTATGATATTCATTTGATTACAGCTAAATTCATGGAAAATAATAAAGGACGTCATCCAGTAGCGAAACATTACAATTTAATTTAAAATAATTCACTTGTAAAATAGAGAGAGAGAGAGAGAGAGAGAGAGAGAGAGAGAGAGAGAACAATGTAAACAATAGAGTAGGCGACAACAACCCGTATGCGTCATCCACAGAAATTATAGTTAATGCACCTGAAAATCAACGATACATATTTCATTGAATCGTTGGCACACACTCAAAACGTCAGTGGCAAAATATTGAGAATGTGGTAGTGAAAATACAATTTACCGCCATTTGCAGATTGTTTGTAGTGGTAATTCGCTTGTATAGTATTCTATTTTGTTGCTGTCAAAATTATTTGACAGGCGCAACTGGATATATTGTAGAATACTATACAAGCAAATTACCACTACAAACAATCAACAGTGGCGGTAAATTTTATTTTCACCACCACATTCTCAAAATTTAGCCACTAACGTTTTAAGTGTGCATTGATTTAGATCTTCTTTTCTATTTCAAGACAAGACAAGATATTTCAAATAAATTGAACAAGAATTCTGCAGTCTATTACATGGATTTGAGATAAAAATAGCGAGAGAGTGAGAGCGAAATAACTAGAAGAGAGAAAGAGAAAGAGAGAGAGAGAGAGAGAGAGAGAGAGAAAGAGAGAAAAAAATGTTGCAGAAGAAAATATTTTTGGGTCACAAATATCTAATTTGATCGGAAACCTCAGATGTGACACAACACGAAACTAAGCTCAAGTAATCAATTGATTTTCTAAACATGAATCCTAACCCAAAAATCGTATCCGTGTTCAATATTTAATTTGGATAACATGTGGTGGACATTTGGTGGTAGGCCAAATTTATGACTTGCATGGATTACTATATAAGCGGTGAATATTTCACTATTGACAATATTCCAAATCATCCAAAATTTTTCTCCCTCGTACCGTTGCCATATTGAAATTCATAATTTTATGCCTTTTCAACAGTACAGTAGTGTAACGGTGCAGCCAAACTTTCACTACGTTTTTTTTTTCTGTATTATTTTGATTCCAAAAGCTTTGTGCATTTTTAATAACAGCTATGTGTCCTCCTACTCATTTTCCATTTTCATGAGAATACGCTTGTGAATGCAAATCTATACAAACGCATACATCGAACCAAAAAAAAAGTTTCATATCACATTGAAATGTTGAAGAGTTTGAAATGATATATCCTGAAATTAGTTTCTTTTTTGCTTATAATATAAATGGATAAAATATTTCGGTGTTTGTTGCGTTCATTGTGCTACGTGGTAAAAGTCATGACATTAATTTTTATTTGAAATTCATTTGTTGCAATATATACATATACGAATAATAATTTCACACAAAGTCCGTGTATATAAGCCAACTGGTGAGTATTATCAGTTTGGTATGTTGGTGAAGAATGTATATATGAAATTGTGGTCTCATTTAAAATTACGTAAATAGAGTGTTGGTGATACGAAAAATGATTAAAAAGCATTTTCTGTTTTGTGTTGGCCACATTGTCATCTTCAGCGCGCTGACTATCGCATAAAAGAGCAAAGACAATGAAATAATAAATCTTCATTTAAGGATTTCAGGTGGAAAAGTGATGTGACATTTGATTTCATTTGCATTGAATCCAGATCTTTATTTTTTTTTTTTTTTCTTGATAAACTGCACGTAGCTGCATTTATGATTCTATTAACCATTTTAGATGAGTTCTCATTCATTTCAAACATTCACTCATTCGTTCGGTTACCCGGTCGTTTATTAAATTGTTGTTTGTTATGGTTGTGTTTTTTTTGTTTGCGTTTTGTACTTGATTTTGTATGTTGTGAATGCGTCATTGCGATGTATGACTAAAATAAGTAGAGAATACTTGTGTTCTGAGTAGCGTTAAGACGCTACGAGATTTACGTAACTAACTGTTCAACTTAAACACAAAATTGTTACTTTTCTCTGATACTATGAAGTTGTTGTGTGAATGCATAAAACGAGAATGTGGATAAAAAGGCGCAAAAAAATACGCTCAAAACTTTGACTTGACTATGGATGGAAAAGGTAAAACGATGCGTATGCGTGCATTTAACAAAATGTATCAATTTTTCTCATTTTTTCCCCACTTGTAATCTATATTTAAACGATGTGTACATTAGATATTTCTGCTACTCAACAACAAATTTAGAAATTTTAAAATAATTTGTCTGGACAAATCTCATAGAAAAATATTACAAAAGGATTATAAGTAACATGTTTGGCTCCAGTTATAAAATAGCCAAGTAAATCAAAAGATTTTTCCATTTAATTTCAGTGTTTCTTTTAAATCGTCTTTTCAAATGTTTGATCCAATTTAGCCAATTGCACTAATAAAGTTTTAATGAGCTTATCTTTAATGAAGGAAGTCTCATTTCCGTATCTTTCTCTTTTTCACTCTCAATCTCTCTCTCTCTCTCTCTCTCTCTCTCTCTCTCTCTCTCTCTCTCTCTCTCATACATTCACCCCTTTCTCACTCAATTGATCCCACACTTTCTCCCTTTGTCTTATTACAACTCAATTTTCGTTTATATTAATTGAAGGTTATATAAAAGGTATTTTGCACGTCACTGCCATTGACGCCACTGGCTCTTATGCCAAACCGGTCAAAATTGTTCACGCTCTTGCCAAATTCAATTGAAAATACACTTTCATAAATTATAATTATATTCATGTACCATAATTCCGGTTTATAAAAGGGTTTTCTTTTTTATATTCTGGCCGCGTTTACATTTTTATAAGCTTATCTTATAGACATTTCAGTGCATTTTCATAAGAATTTCATATTCAAGTGATTATTTTCTAGAATCGAAAGTGTTGTGTTTTCGTAGCAAAAATTGTTGCAAACTTTTCTATGTGAATTCCGTTTATCTTCTACACGAAATTGTGTATTCTGAATTAAACCATCACATCTTATTGTTTTGATAAGTTTTTTTTTCTTTCATTCTTTCTTTCTTTCTTTCTTTCTTTCAGTTAATGTTTTGTAGGGAAATTATTTGACATTTCATACATCCAACATAAATGAATTTTTTACACGACTGAGGGCAAATATACATTGAAGCGACATGCAATTTGTAAGAAACAAACGTGCTGCCTGTTTGTTTTGCAATTTAAAGAAAATTACAGAATAATATTTTTTTTAATACAATTGAAAATAGCTGTAAGCAAAAAATGTGATGCCACCCCATGATTTATTGAACATTCAGTTTGGGTACATATCAATTGGGTGCTGACTTTGAATAATATTTAATGTCAATAGAGTTTGTTTGTTATTCGGGATTACGTGAAGAAAACAATGACAATCGTTGCATTTGAATGACACGCATTTGGGGCGAAATGAATTCTAATCGCTTTGAATCCAATCCTAAATAAAATAAAAACATTTTTTTTTTTTTTTTTCAATTACTTTTCGAATGAAATGTAACTTATTCAGAATTTAAAATAGTTATCTACAATTTTATTCAATAATAAAATAATTCAGTATCAATTAAATACCAATTTTAAGCAAACCTATGGTCAAAATTACACAAACTGCTTGTAAGATTGGTTAAATTCAACAACAACAACAATCATTTATAGACCATTAATGCCCTACATCGTCTGGTCTGTCTTGTAATGGTAGCCTTCTAACAATTCCTTCTCCAGCTTGTTCTCTCGAGAGCCAGATCTTGAGTTTCCCTATTTCAATCATACCCCCTTTCACTCAAGTCGTTCTTGATTGAATCCAAATAACGTCTACGCGATCTACCTCTACCTCTCGGTTCATTCACTTCAGCATTCAAAATTAAATTTGGTAAACGAAACTCATTCATACGCTCTACATGACCAAACCATCTTGATCTTGACTTTCTAGCAACCTCGTTAACCGACTCCACATTCAAATCCTCACGTATTTTCTCATTCTTAACACTGTTCTCTCTTTGATCCCTACGCGACACACCCGAAATCATACGCAAAACTTTCATATCAGTCACTTCCAAACCATGAATTAAAATTGCTCAAATCGACCCAGCTCTCGCTCTCATCATGATCGCCATTCAATGTAAGTGTAGCAAATATGTTTTGCGTCAATCAATATACTCGCTTTTACCACAATCGGTGACGTATGTTTACATTATTAAACACATAAAATTGATACCCACGATATTGATGCACCTAATGAAAATAAAAACGACTCAATAATTTTGCGTAATTTTGTATTGAAATGTAAATAAATCATCACATTATCATACTTTGCTACAAAAAATTGCTCATAAGTTTATAAACCGAAAGCCATTGTTCAAACATGATGTGATGAACCATCAATGTCCACAACTTGTGATGTCACTCTATAAAATTGATAATCGGGCATCATCGTGCATCATATAAAGTGGAAAAAAAAAGTCACTGTTACTACATGTGTTTCCGACTGAATTGTACGCATGACGCGTAAATATTTCCCGCATCTATTTTCCATTTACATTTATCAATGCATGAGTATGAACAACGAGTCGATATAAAATAAAAAATATTCGAAATTTAAATTGGCAATGGAAAATGAAAACCAGTAACAAGAAACCGTCGTTTGATTTTTCTTATCAAATCGAATAAAGTACATTTATTTCCATACTCAAATAAGGAATCAATGAATCATTTTGCTTACATAAATTTTAGCGACTTCTGTTTATCGCCAAAAACCGCTTGATTTACGTAAGAATGATTATATCAGACCACGTCAATAAGTTAAGGAATAGTTTAATGAAAATAATAACAAACTACCATTTCAGAGTTTATAATCAATGTATTTTCATTTGATGACTGGATTCGATATAAAAAAAATTCATGAAAATCCTTTCAAATGCATTTTACAAGCGGCAAATTGTGTAATTACACATTTCCTATCATTTGCATTCAATTTACCTTAATTGAAATGTATTTTTTTTTTCTTTTTATTGATTCATCAATGTATGAAATCGTAAATAGATTTGTTGTGGTAAAATTGAAATCATGAAAATGAAGAAATGTGCATGTGGCTAGTACTTTTGACGACAGTTCAAGTATTATTGTTACGTGTTTTCCATTAAAACAAATCGAATTAAAATTTATTAGCAAAGAAAGTTATTATTAATATCGAAAAGCAATCAAATCAATTAAAATTGTGGGCAATTATTAGTTTATTTCCGATTATGTGCATTTTACGGTGGCAATGGAGCCGACCATTTGGCTCTCTATTTCCATCACAATGATGTATAATGTCTTTGATGTATGTCGATTATGGGTGTTGGTGAAATGATGACGGCCAACTTGCATTTGCAATAGATTATATTATTCCATGAATTTTCCACAATTATGTTGTCTTAACGATTAATATTGTTCTGAACAAAATAACTGCCATTAATCTAATCTAAAAAAAAAAAAAAAAAAAAAAAAACCAATGACTTTCTTAAGTTTTTCCATCAAATGTTGTAGTTACATTTTTATCCAATTCATTTGAGTATCAATAAATTAACGACAATTTAATCTGAAAGAAAACCATAAAACTTTTACTTATGGACGACAGTTGTTTGAGTAATTGAGATTTTATTGCCCATGAATTTGTTGGTGGGTAGAAATAACAATAAAAAAGAAATTGAATAAAGATGCAATAGTGAATAGGTTTTTTATCAGACATTTAATTCACATTTAAGACACGCAAAAACTAAAATATTTCAAAATATCATTATCAAAATCAACATCGATATCAACACTTTAAAATAACATAAATGAAAATACGTATTTACGTATGATTCATAAATTATGAATGATTGAAATTTTATCAAATTGAAATAAAGTGCTTGAAGTTTTGATTTTTGATTTCTGATAAAGCTTCAAGTCGAAGGTGAGTGGAATACAATGAAATGTTAAAAATAAAATCGAAAAATTGAAAAATTGAATAAATCTTAAAATAAATCACAAAAAATGATGAAACATTCAATTCAAATTGTTTTGCTCTTCATTTTCCTCATGTTCTTCTCCTTCTTCTTTTTCTCCACCTTCTTCTTCTTCTTCTTCTTCTTCTTCTTCTTTTTTCTCGCCCTCGCTTATTCCTTCTCTCGGTATTTCTATCGTTAACTGTTCTCAATGCATTTTAACTATTTATATAAGATTGAAAGAAGGAAGCCCACAACATATTACAATAGACAAGAATGAAAAATGTGTATTGTTGTGCTTTTGGTTTAAATTATTTACCGGCTATTGTCAAATGTGTTATTCGCTTGAATTAAAATCATATATCATTGCAGAAGCCAAATTCATAACATATCTGCATGGCATATCTAATTCGATGAATGTGATAGATCTAACGTTAGATAGATACTTGTTGATGATAACATGGCAAATAAAGTGAATATGAAAGTTGATAACAATATAAGATTGCAAACAGACGAATGAGCTAAGTTTGCGACAGATGCAGCCGTGGGTGAATATTGAGTGGTGGATTTTTATTATGATTGTTAGTATTATCATTTTAATACTGAACGTCAATGTGGTGGTATGAACAAAGTGTTCACAATGTTAACATTGTGCATGTGAAAAAATCACAAAGCTCAAGACTTTTCCGCTTTTCTTTGCCATGGAAAGTGAGGAAGAAAAACAGAGCAAAAGTTGAAAAAAAAAAACCAACCACTTCATCTATAAACTGGAACGCAACACGAATATGCCAACGGAAAAAAGTGAAAAGAGATAACTATATGCATGTGATTTATGTACAAACACAATGGATTACACAATATGCTTAAGCACTATACGCTAGAGAATTTCAACGATAGATTTACATGGCTCAAATATATTGAAATAATGCCAAGAAATTCTGTCTCGCTGAATAGAATAGAAGTATTAAAAATGCTAAAATCAAAAATTTTCTACTTCGTAATCCTCAATTAAAGTCACTTTTGTTGACAGCATTCACCTTTCATCACAATTTTCAATAATAAATCGTTCCCTATGATTGATTATATAAAAATAGAAATTTATTTTCTCATCCTAATTCTGTTTGTCATATTTGGCTTACCATTGCAATTTTCAATGTCATTCTGAACATCACAATTGAACTGAAATGATGATCGTTACATAAACAAATGATTTCACATTTTATGCTTTGTTATCAATGAAATTTACAATGTTGAATCAACAGTGTTGATACGATACAAATTTCACAGGCAATTTCCATTACAATTTTCATTGAGCACATCAATATACGTTTTTTTTTTTTTTTTCCAATTTTTCGAATCGGAAAAATTGAAAGCAATTGAGAAATTGCATAAAAAAATAACTCATAATGTTTTCCTTTTTTGGTACCACAAAGAGATACGACAATCGTAAATACAAAAGAGAAGGGAAAATAACCACAAATCATTTGAAACGCCACAATAAATAGATTCCAAAATATTTATCATACGTACGTACGGCAATAAAATGAGCATGTAAAACAGATGTTTTTTTTTTCTTATACAATGTTTTTTTTTTGCGTTTCGATTTTTTTTTTTCTTTTTGCTCATAAAGCTCCTGAAATAATAAAAGAGGAAATGATTTCAATACATAGATGTGAATTGATTTTTCGTTGCATAATTTGATGGAAAATTATATTTTCTGATCTCTGGCACGTTGTCATTTGAGATCTTCATTGTTTCCATTGTTGTTTTTGCGCTCGAAATATGGAACACGACTACATGTTTTATGATTGGATAAATTTGAAATGAGAACCTGGAAAAAAACTGGATTATCTGTATAATGATATTTCAGCGTTCGATATATTTATTATTTTATAAAAAAAAATGTTAAACATAAAATAAAATGTTGTAAACAACATGTTCATTCCTGAAGGAACAAAACATTTCATCAAGTTTTTTTCTATCTTTATTTTCGCTCTGTAAATCATATGAATCAGATTAAGATTCTTCACATCATTCATTTTAAACAGCTCCTTCCTTTCTTTGATTTATTTTTGGATGATAATTTTTACATAAGATGGCACTTGGCTTCGTATCATCTTATTCTTATTAATAAGTCATATACTGACATTTATACATGATATTGAATGCTTTCTGTTGGAATATTACCATTTTCTATTATTACATGAAAAATATATTCAATTTAACTGTACGAAAAATTTACTAGAATTAATTTCAAATTTAATCACCATGTCCAGACTAATGGTTCACAACGAACAAAAGTTCGGACTCATTTTTTTTTTCGAATTTTAAGCTTCAATGTTTGTCCGAACTCTTGTCCGTTGACACTTTTATGACAGACATTAAATTTTCTGGAAAAACATAAAGCACTAGCTTTAAATCAAAAATAAATTGGCCTTCAATATCCAATGTAGTTTACGGTCTCTGAAAAGTATTAATAAAAACAAAAAACTATGAATTCATGATTTATTTTTTTTTTTCTTTTTTTCTTTTGCTCAAAAAATAAATCAAATTCCTATTAATTTACTAATACTGTTCGAATAGATAAAAGATGAACGTGATATTGTCAAATATTGTGGATAAACATTGTTTACAATAAACATTGTTTACAATAAACATTTGGTTTCCAATGACAAATTAATGACAATACTCAATTGTTTCAATTTGATGTTTTTTTTTTTTTTGTGTTTACGAAATTTGAGCACCATGCTACTCCATTTAAATGTGTCAAATTGCGATGTCAACATATTGCAACTGTCCTTTTTTTCATGCCGAAACATATTGTCGTACGCATAATTGATGGAATTTTAATTAAAACAAATACAATTTCTCTCTTTTCCTATTTGGCAAGAATGTGTAAACATTGGTGTTTTGTTTAAACATTTTTATGGCTGCTATTAATTCACAAGTATGAAGTGTTTCTGTTCACTTTTTGAGCACCCATTTGATATATAAGTTCGATTTATGCCTGCCTAGTTTCGTTTATTTATTGTGATATTGCCTATGCTCTGATTCAATTTCTTCAAAATCATTTGGTTTTACGCGTTGTTTTGAAAAGACAAACACACAATGAATTGACGCAATTTCGATCCATCGATTACAAAAAAAAAAAAAAAAAAAAAAAAAACAATTACTTTGCGCTTTTATACTTTCAATTCTTTCTCTTTTGAAATTGAGAACATTTCCTTTCTAAGTAACAAAATAGCATAAAAATGAAGTGATTGCACGAAATTGTTTGTAAATTTCTTGTAAACACGTGAAATGTTTGTGACCCCAAAAACCGGAATGATTGAGGAAAAAACGCTTCGTAGAAATGCTCAGAAGAATTGACCATTTCAGCAGATTTAATACACGGTAGTATTTAATATTTGCGTGTCAAAATGTCTTGAAATATTTGTCAATGAACTTCATGTGTTGATGAACGAATCAATTGAATTGAATGCATTTTACAAGTGCATTATAATTTTAAACCATTTTCAAAGCATTGGAATGTCAAGTATTCATGAATTATGCGTTTAGTGTTCTTTTTTTCCTACTTCTTCTTCTTCTTCTTATTTTACTTGAAATTTTCGTTACCATCCGAGCAAAGCAAATAGAGAGAGAGAGAGAGAGAGAGAGAGAGAGCAAGAAAGCGATAGAGAAACCATGATGTATAAATATTGCCTAGTCAAATAAGGTCAATTTTGAATGAAATGCATAGATGAATGGTTGATTGAAATGTGTGCAGTTTGTAAATAACAGAAAAACTGAAAACATTTTTTAAACATACGTTACTTTGATAAAGCAAATTAAGTGCACTTGACGATGTTGGCTTTTTCTTTCTCATTTACCAAATTAAGAAAAGAAAAGAAAAAAAAAAAGAAAAAAAAAATCAAATCATCATTTGATTTGTAGGTAAGCTCAACAATGACAATCGAAGTAATACATCAATGTTACTTTGTTTTTATTTCTTTTTCTTTCTTTATTTTTTTTTTTTTTTTTTTTTTTTTGAAGATTCATTGCATTAAAAAGAAACAGCATTGTGGTGATTGTACTGCTGTACGGTGTGCAATAATCATGGTGATGCGCATAAAATCAACACGAACCTATTGGCACAAACATGATTAAGAAATAAAAACGAAGAAACACTAAAAAAACAAATCAAATGGAATTTGGTAGTTAAAAAGAATTACAAAGAACGCGGATACATTTAAATGGATTGTATACGATTCCAATTCCGATTTCATTTGTATGATATTAATAATGCATTCGAATTGAATGAATCTATTCGAGCAGTGTCGGTGTATGTTGTATGTGTGTAAAGGCAATGCAAAGCAAATCGAATAAGAAAGAGTTACACACGAAACAAAATGAAATATAAAAACAAGAAAGAAGCAAAAGAAAAAAAAGAAGAAGAAGAAGAAGCAAAATAAAACCAGATAATTATTTATATCGATGTGTCTGACTGACACACTTCTGGAATCTCAGATCTATGCAAGTAGGTCTTTCTCTTTTACTTTATAACCATTCTGGTTCGGCAACTCTTCAATTTCTTGCACATAAATGTGGCTGGCACGTCACATTCATACACAAATACCAAAACTGAACATAGCTATGAAGAAGACGTCGAAGAAGGAGAAGAAAAAAAAAGTAGAAGATGATTATAAAGAAGGGAAAACATAACAAATTTAAGTGAAAAATGTTCACTTACATTTATACAAATCACATACGGAACAATTCTAAAGAGATTCATGAGTGTATGAAAGCAATGTTATTCGATGTCGATTGGGATGTATTGCAATATAAATTGCCTCTATACAATGAAAATCATTTGGCCATCTTTCATTGCATTAATTTGCTTGTCTACGTATCATATGAAATTCATTTCAGTGTACGTTTGTCCCATAAAACATTGAGCAAATGTACCAGGCACACACACACACACACACACACACAAAATATACAAACACATGTAATGCATGAAAGAACAAAGGCGACAAAAATTATAAATCAAAATTGCAAGAAAAAGATAATGAAAAAAAAAGCAAACACGTCATGTCACACAACCATCAAGAAAGATTCTCACCGTCGTAACGATCATCAACGACAAGACAGGACAAGACAAGACGAGACAAGACAAGACGACCCATGCAAATGCTTTTTCGCTCTGTTGCTTTGATATGCTTTTCATAACACGCATTACTAACTCAATCTTTGGCCAAGCTAACGATGTAAAGAGTTTCGAATTGTTAGCACAGCAATTTAATTGCAGATAAATAATAATAATATCGGTGTCGATGCGGAAAACAACTCATTAGGAATAAACTGTTGTAATGTCTGTGCCATTTGGTATATCTCTTGCCGTCCACGCAGTTTTCATTGTGAAAAGAGAAAAAAACACACACACACACATACCAACCGCAAAATAGACAGAATTAATACATCGATATGAATAAAATGAAGAAAAATGTAAGAGGAAAACGTTTTCGCGGTTGATTTGATTCAATTTACAAGAGAAACTATTGAATATCGGTTACGGCAAGCCGCTAACATGGAATATATCAGTGAGAAATCCATGGCATCTGTTTTTATTGTCAATGTATTGCTATAGCCAATTGCGGCTGTTGTTGCTGTTGCTCTTATGACCCAATTTAGAAATTTAAAGAATTATCGCCGTTGCCACACATAAATTCGAATTGGTGGCTGACAGTGTTTTGAGGAATTTTAGTGCACAAAATTTTTCGTTAGTTTCATTTGGTGGTGAAACCATTTTTTATATTATAAAGTGTATTCTGCAGCCAATTTTGATTTTGGATGGATATTTGTTGTATTCACATTTGGTGGTTGGAATCTTGATTTAAATTGCGCGTACATTATCAGAAAGTACCATCATCAACACAAACGTGTCTGCGTTGAGTATGTTGCTCTCTTTGTGGCTTGCTTAAAAACTCATTCGATCTCGTTCTTTCTTTCTTTCTTTCTTTCTTTCTCTTTGTGTGTATCTGTTTTTGTCGTTCTATCACTATCTCGCTCTCTCTCTCTCTCTCTTTCTCACTCTCTTTCTCTCTCTCTCTCTCTCTCTCTCTTTTCTCACTCTCTTTCTCTCTCTCTCTTTCTCACTCTCTTTCTCTCTCTCTCTTTCTCACTCTCTTTCTCTCTCTCTCTCTCTCTCTTTTTATTCATTTAATTTCTCGCGCATTTAAACACACAAACACCAAGTCTTCGGGCCACACTCTCACATATCAACATCGCACTCAGCACCACATACATGAACATCGTCAACACCAAAATATACCTCTCGTTGTGCGCGCGATTGTAAAAATGTAAGTCAAGTGAACAGACTGAAGCACTGGTACACATTTATAGTAGATTTTAATCCGTGTAAAAAGGTGAATCAACTTTTGTGAATAGATTTGATGTTTTGTTGTGTTGTATATATTTGTTTGTTTGTTTGTTTGTTTTTTTTTTCTCTCTTTTTTTTGTGTGTACTGTCGTTCACTCAATTTCTTTATTAGTATTTTTCGGTTGTTGCGTGGTGTTGTTTTGTCTCTGCAAAAGATTTGAATTCAGCTGAAATAAAAGAAAAGAAAAAAAAAAAATTATATATACACAAAAAAAAAACAGGCAACGGCCAATAAAGTGATGATATAGAACGAGCGTAGTCGAATCAATTTGAATTCGTAACATTTATCGACTGTAGACTGCAAAAACGACGACGACAACGACGTGAACAACAACAACAACAACAACAACAACAATAATAACGAATAAATAAAATACACGAAAAATTCCGTTATACAATTGTGAATGCGGTGATGCTGCTCAATTTTAATGACGTGCTATGAAAATTGTGTATTATGATAATTGCATATAGAAAGACAAACGACAATTGACGCATCCATAACATATATATATATATATGTGTGTGTGTGTGTATATATATGACATATGGGGCAAAGAAATATATTATAAATTTTCGCCAATCGATTGATATGTTTATTGTGCTTGTAAATGTGTTACATTGCAGATACAGACGACGTGATTCGGTTCAAGTGCTCAACTATTCTATTGCTCTCTCCCTTTCTGATTTGTGAATGAAACAAGAAAATTTGTGATTTTTTTTTTTCTGATCATTAAAATCGAAAAACAAACCAAGTGAAATTTTTCGTATTTTGTTTTTCCCCAAAAAATTGCGTCAAATCGCGTGTATTTTGTATGTATGTGTGTGTGTGTGTGTGTGTCTGTGTATGTGTGCATGTGTTTGAACATATGTGTGATAAAAACGTGCATCACAGCAATCATTTCACGACCTATTTCAAGGCATCCAGTATTTGTTTAATAGCATGATTCGTGATTTCACAACGAAAATTCATTTAATATACGCAAATTGATTACGTGCATATTCAGGCAGTTATGTGATTATAAGTACCAAATAGAGTACCAAATGGCTTGATACAGTGTTTTTGATGAAAAATAGATTAAAATAATTGTTCGTCTGTTGATATATTGACAATTCTTATTTGTTATTTTTCTTATACAAATATTATTATATAGTAATATTTGTCCACAAATTGCCTACCAACAACGTGAACATTCTTATTCATTTTTTTTTTTTTTTTTTTTGTGTAGAGAAAAACGGTATTAAAAACAAATCGCGAACCATTCAATGACAGTGTAATTACGAAAATTTGAAAAGAAAGAAAGAAAGAGAGAGAGAGAGTCAGCGAGAAAAAAGCAAAATCGTTTCGGTCAAGTCCAAAAGCATCTTGTTAAACTGACTACAATTTTCATTTTCGCAAATTGCTGGTGTTCTTGTGTAAGTGTGTTTGACACACTGTTACTAGTACTAGCTGCTATTTTTGTGGTCACCTCCTTGTGTTCACAAACCGATTTAAATCTCTCTTTTTTCTGCGCCCTTTTGTCAGTGTATTTGTGCATTTTCAGCGTAATTCTGTTTTCTCTTCAACTCTTCATCACATTGCACCAACAATCATTGTTTTCTCCGTTCAATTGAAAAAAAAAAAAAAAAAAAAAAGAAAAGAAAAGAAAACGAAAACCCTCGAGAAAAAAAAAAGATTATCCATTCAAATTCTAAAAAATTACTTAGTGCTATCAGCTAAAATGTCGAATCAATGCCGTAACTGTGGTCGAGATGTTAACAACAATTACACTCCTTACACCAATGCCTATGGGAATAAAACCAATGCCAAAAACGATTCATCAAGTTCAAAACTATCGAATGCTTTATCGTCCACATCGTCCACATCGTTATCGTCTCAGCAATCATCTGTAGCGGCAAGTACGTCAGCAACTGCAACAATTGCAACAGGTAATTTAAAGCCTTTCTACATTTTATTTGGTGAACATAAAGCATATGTTAAGCGGCAAAAATATTCACCGAATGAAATGAGATTTGGTTGTGATTGTTTTTTTCATTTCCATTTTTATGTGAATTTAATGCGATTTTTTCTTTTCATTCGTTTTGTTTTCGTTTTGTCTTTTTTGTTCATTTCTTATTTTCATTTCTTTCTTGTAGCTAAAGTTATGTTCGGCACAGTGGGTGCAATCAATGAACTCAGAGAAAAGGAACAGGCTGAAAAGAATAGTGCTGCAAGAGCTGGTCGACGACAATGATTTTCAGGTTTTATGGCCAAATTATCGTTAAAAAATGTGTTCTGCTATTATATTTGGCATTTGAATATTTACATGAAGAGTTAGATATTCATTGGTTTTTATTAAAAACTTTTGTTTCATTAATATTAACATTAAAACATACATTATAGACACATAATCATTACTGATGATTCATCATCAAATACAAACAAACTTGAAATTGCTTGTTACAAAGATATTCAAGAGAGAGATAGACTGAGATAGATAGAGAGAGTGAAAGAGAGAGAGAGAGAAGAGAGAGAGAGAGAGAGAGAGAGAGAGAGAGAGAAAGAGAAAGAGAGAGAGAGGGAAAGAGAGAAAGAGAGAGATAGAGAAAGAGAGAGATAGAGAAAGAGAAAGAGAAGAGAGAGAGAAATATCCATTAAGATGGATAAACTGTTACGCTCTTCATATCTTTTTTCTCTTCTCTTTTTTCTTCTTCTTCTTTTCGTCTGTTTTTTGCATACTTTATCGTTCTGTGATGTGTGCCCGCAAATCGCAACGACATCATGACAACGCCTCAGTAAAACATCTCTTCAACTGATATTAATTTGCATTGAATTAACGAAACATTGCAAAAATGTACATACTTTTCGCACCCACTTTGTTACCCATAAACACTTCATCCGTATTGCATAAACCAAATGCATAATATGAAACCGAAATATGAAAAGAGAACAAAAAAAAATCAAATCAACACAACACAACATGATATTTAGAATCCGTTGTCCGTTCAAAAATTATGAGCGCGGATTTCTTATGTGCCCTTAATTTCGTTTAATTAACTTTTTGCTTTTAATTATTTATTCACAACGTGACAGAAATTTTGGTGCGTGCTGTTGCCTTTGACTCCCTCTAACTCCTAAGCTCTGTATTTTCTCCCTTATCTTTCTTCATTTCATTCATTCATTCATTCATTCTTTCTATCTCAGTCTATCTCTGTGTTTATTATTTTCATCGTCTGTCACATTGAAGCTGAAAAAATTCATTTCTTTTTTTTTCTTTTCGAAAAAGATTTATGCAATAAATTTTATAATGAAAGAACTGTATGATGTTGAGAGACGATGTAAAAACTTCAAAAAAAAGTAATAAATACACATTCTAAACATCGATTTTAGAGTGTAGAAAAAAAAAAATTACAATGACTTTGGATTTTCTATGATGTTTAATGCTCTGGTTGTACTTCAATTTGTTTAGAATTCTAAATTCATTCATTCATGTTGTGAAAAAGTTTAAATTTAACCTTGTAATTGATAAAATTGTTAAGAATTTCCTCAGAATATTGCTTTCTCTTTTAACTTTTAACATTTCAACAACAGCAAATTAAATTCAAACTGAATAAATGTATGCTTGAATCCTTAAATGATTTCAAATCTATAATCAAGTTTTGGTATTCAGTGTGCCAAATTTTAATGTTTTCAATGAAACGCCAACAATTTGGTACAATCAAACCGATCAATTTCAAACAAAATGAAAGTTAATAATTCAATGCATTTGATTTCATTTTAATTCGATACAATTGCCGATTGAAATGGAAATTAACAGAAGGAATCCAATTGAATTTATTCACTTTTGATGCGTGCACATTTTACACATAAATCATCATGCAAATATGAAGTCGTTTTTGGTGGAAGAGAGTGAAGTAGATAGAAAATAAAACTTGACTTTGTGCACTTACACTCATCACCATCAAGTGGTCTTCAGGTATATGATTACTGTCTAGGGGTATATTACTATTCGCAAATGCAATGAAAATACGCATAAATTCGTATAATTCGCATAAAAAAATCCGTAATTCGCATGAATTCGTTTTAACGCGTATTGTAATACATAATGAAAATTCGCACGAATTGGTACAAATTTGTGAATGCATAAAAACGTCATACAGTGTAGTAGTAGGAAAAGGGGGATTTTGGGCCAACTCTTGCGTCACCCATTCGGTAGCAGTGCAAGCGCGTGCGTCATCCTAAGAGCGAAGTCCATACGCTCACTCACACATTCAATTGTTTTCTCGTTCAATTCTCTCTATCAAACACTCAAAAATTTATTCAACAACAAAATACATTGGTGCGTTTTAAGATCATTTGTTTACATTTCGAAAGCTCGGTAGTTTTTTTTACTTTGTTTGTATGAATATACGAAACGAATCCAACAACAAAATACATGGCAAATACAAAAAACGCTCACCCACTCAGTCACACATTCACTCGTTCGCTCGATTGTATACTACATCTCTCTCTCTCTCTCTCTCTCTCTCTCTCTCTCTCTCTCTCTTTCTCTTTCTCTTCTCTCTTTCTCTCACGTTCATGAAAAAAGTTCGATTTTAGGTTCGAATTGATGAAAATAGTTCGATTTTAAGTTCGAATTTGTGAAAATAGTTCGATTTGAGGTTTGATTTCATAAAAAAAAAGTTCGATTTGAGGTATCGACACTTGTCGATGTTGTACGCATGTTAAACACCTTAAAACATGTAAAGCGATTGGAATTTTTCGCTTAGTACACAAAAAACTATAATTCACTTCAGTTCAATCGTTGCTCAATATGGCATTGAGTTATTCAAAATGACAAAGACTATATTCTTGCTGAACATTTTGATGTAAAATAAGCAATATTTGCCGAGTTATGTGAGAACAATGCGAGAAAAGGTGAAAAAATACCATTTTTTGGAAAAAAATTTGCCAAAATGGCCATCCAAATGCGGTCATATTGTCATGACATGTAAAGAAAAGTTGTTCATTATAGCCTGATCAACAGCTTTGCCCAAGACAGTATGCAAAAATAATGAACTTATTACGAGCTATGGGCTAAAATTGATATTATCGAAAATTGAAAAAAAGTAAAAAAAAAACATGAGTCTGAGCCAGAAACTTTGAATCTGATTTTAAACTCCAAATAGGCTGAGTATTCCAAATCCAGCTAGGGTTTGACTACCATGGGGGAGTACCAATTTATAGTATAGGTTCCACCGAGGTTTTATGTTGCACTGTGTAATTGATACGTTGTGTACATGGCGTAAAAAAAAATATAAGAAAAATAAAAAAACCACAAATATAAGAACATCGAATCCATTTATTCATTTTTGTTCCTAATTTTCTGTTTTGAAAATTGCCGAATTCCAGATTTTCCATTTTTTACAATGAATGTGATGCATGCTGTAAAATTGATTTGATCGTCATACAAGTGTTTCGTTCTTCGTATGAAACTTATATGAAATCTGAAGTGTCTCCAGGTTTGGCATATGTTTCAGTAAATACCACATTTCATCAAACGTAGGCATCTGGTTTCGCATACGAAATTCTGTAATAGTTCCAAATGTGGGAATGTAAGTCAAATTATCCGTGTCAAAATAGCAACTTAAGCTCACTTTCAGATTCGCGATTTGTATATTCGGTGAACTCAGTGTAGCCACAATAGATTGAAGTTCAAGTTCATGTACTTTAAAATCGAATTCTTTCAATTCGCTTAAATAATCCAAATTCGAGACGAAATCAGAAGCATCTGTAATTCGTAGTACTTTCAATTTTGTGTTTACTTCAAGAAATTTTTGTATAGCATCGCAAACTAAATGTTGACATCCATACCAATTAAAAGTAGCTTCAACCAATTTAGGCAATGTGGTGTTTGATGGAATTAAAGATTCCATATGGAGATCAAAAAACACGTCTAAAACTTCAAGGTTCGAACAAGTGGATATTATCTCAAAAAACGATCTACTCTTAATGAAGTATACACGTAGTGTTCTCAAATCTTTCAAATAATGTTTTCAATTTCAAAAAAATTTCTTTCAATGTTGATTCAGATGCGTGATAAGCAGAAAATTCCAATTCTTTCAGCCCATTGCAATATTTGCTTATCATTCTCAAATCGAGATGCGTGTCTTCATTTGTATTCCCTGAATAATGGCTAGGACTTCTGCACACTAGCGATACCGATGAAATCGATGAACCGAATTTGCTGAAAAAATTGGTAACCTGTAATTTTGTTGGCTTACGGTCCCGCGTTAAATCGCCGATACGGATCTTTTTTGATTTGTATTTGCTTGAAAATGCTTCTTTAGCAACACGATCGAAGCGTATACAAACATTTACCACTGACATTAATGTCGACAAATGTAATTTTGTAAAAATTTCTCATAAGCAATCGTCATTCAGCACATTTAAAATATGTTTGCATGAATCTTGTTTTGGTGGATGTAACAACGTGCCTATCGCACAATAGAGTTGTAAAACTGTATCCAAAACTAGTTTTGATATGCGTTTGAATTCTTCGTATGATTTTACTTCACATTTATTGTCTTCAATTTCCATATAACCTTTGGATATTAGCTCATCCGCAACCGAATCGTCTTCAAATTCAATCAGTCCAATTCGAACGTCATTACATTTTTCAATACCAACAAACCGAAGTTTACCGAATTTCTCGAATATGTTGCATGTTGATTGAAATAAAACTGAAAGTTACGAGAGAAAAAATACTTTACAATCAGAGATGCAGCGCAAAAATTGAATGGGTTGAGCAAAACAAAAAAATATATGTAACCTACTTCGTGCATTGGGTATACGCAGATTACAGTTAATTTCGGTGTATATATTTGTTCATTCAAAATTATGCTCATTTTTATGACTTTTAGTTTGATATTCTCATCAATTTGAAAGGAGCCCAATGAAATTGTAATTAATACATTCATTTAAAACAAAATAATCGCGAATTATTAAACAATTGGATTTGTTTCTAATGAAAAATAACAAAATCTTTATGCATCGCACTTTCGCTATATCAGATAAAATAATCTTGCATTCGCTTTCCAATGTCGGCGGTGGCAGCATCAACGGCAATCATGTTGTTTTACAGTTGGGCATTTTTGGTATCTTATTAGAACATCTTATTATCTTATTTTTCAATAAGTTCATTCCATATTAATAGTTAATATTTTTTCGCACTAATAAGATGAGTAATAAGTTGTAGTTATTGAAATGTTATTAGGCGCGAAAATAATAAGTTTCGTAGAATCTTATTAGTCTATTTGTGTTTTATATCTTAAAATACTAATAATAATTATTATTCTGGCTTGTTCAATGAAAACTGATTATCAATTGGGAAAAATATTTTCCGATCGATTTTTGACGCTTTTCCGAACGAAATATGGAAAAAATAAGTGAATTTTGACCCAATGTGTGGGAAATAAAATTCGGAAACCTATTGATAGAGGTGTCACTTGCTTTGGCTAATCCATGGATTCTCAGGATTTGACCTGAATTCCAGAACTTCCTATATGGAATTTATATAAAAATCAATACAAAATTATGCACGATGATTCCATATAGAAAGTTCTGGAATTTGTCGAATGGAACCTCTTCATTTAAAAAGTGCCGTAACTCATCAAAAAATTTCTCCTGAAAATAATATGAATAGAGTTTTATTTATTTTCAATTTCAAACAACAAATATTTATTCACGGTACCATTTTATTTTTATTTGAATTCATCATAAAACGCAACACAATATTGAAAATAAACAAATAACATGTATGGACAACAGCTTGCTTTATGAATGACATACATACAAATTCATACTATTTTAGAAAAATTCGCGAATTTGTATACAAAAAATTGGAATAAATTTGCGAATTCGTGAATTCGCAAGATAATTCGTGAATTCACTTATTAATTCGAAAAGTTGTTCGTAAATTCGTGAATTCGGAAAAAATTCGCAAGAGTAATATGCCCCTAGATTACTGTCTGTATGCTTTATCTTGTTTGCTGAATTAAATTAGACGGTGTTGTTTGCATACATACATTGTAACTGATTGATCAGGTTTTCTTTTTTATTTTGTTGTTGTTATTGTTGTTGCTGCTGTGTCACATTTCATAAGTACAATTCATACTGAAAGTGAACAAAAATGGTAAAATGTGAAGTGCGATAAATCTTCAAATTGAATCATGAATAATTTCGTTTAAAACAAATTGACCATTTCACTTTTTACATTGTACTTAATGACACCATATTTTGCTTGAAGTCTTTTTTTGTTTCAATTTCTCATCGTCATCCTCTTTTTTTTCTGTCAAGATTTAAACCATGGTTTGCGCACATCTGATTGGTTTTCCTTCTGACAACAACATTCTCTGTCATTTGCTTATTTGTTGTGTGCTTTTTCTTTGCTCACACTTTGTTTTATTTTTTTTTTTTTTTTTTTCAACTGGCCACTTCAAGCCTCCATCCGGTTATGTTGTCGTTTTTGAGCGATAAATTAATGCGAAAGGCAAAAAATAAATATGATTCTAGAGAAAGACAGAAATGCAAACATGCCTCATTTCAAAATATCTGGTGGAGATGCGATATCTCCATATCAGTTATTACTTAGATCAAGCCAGATTCGAACGCGTATTAATTAGAAAGACAGAAAGCAGTTAAAGAGGAACAACAATAATATTGAACGAAAAAGCAAATATATGAAGAAACAACACTAAAACGGACCTTTTAACGGGTTTAAACGTGCTATTTTTTTCTCTTTTTTCATTTCAATTTTGACGTAAAACTTCTTGTTTTTTTTTTTTTTTCTTTCTGGAAGTGTGATTACGGTTGTTTTATTTTGAGAATCGCAGTCTCAACGTGGATTCTCATCGTTGTTTTTTATTTTGTTCAGTAGAAAGTCATGTTTTCATATAGTTCATTTGTTCCTAATGAGTGATTTAAAGCCAAAATTTAAAAAAAAAATAAACAAAAAAAAGTTAAAGTTTTTGATTTTAGAATGAAAAAAAATTAAATTTGAAGAAAAAAAAAAACATCGAAAATAAAAGAATATGCAATTTTGATTCAAGATGTACGGTTTGTTCTATCATATATAATATTTTTCAGTTTTATTTTTTATTTGTTCGTCCAAGTTAATTTGTTATTATTGATTCATCATAAGCAATCGTTAATATTCTCTCAAAGTTTATATAATAAATATACAGTTTGTATTTAGTATTCGTTAATTAAAAAAGTAATGAAAAAAAAAAAATCACGCAAATGCCAAAAATGCCTTCTTGCCAAAAATTTAACAAGGAAGTGATTTAGTTGTTTTTTCCTAAATTGCTTCATTAGATCGAGTGAATTGTGTTTGTTTTGTGAATATCAAATTGGTCATTGTTATGGCCAATTTCGATCATATGAGACGTGAGTTATGTTTACTCCAGGCTTCGACCATGCCAACATATTTCGTGAACGATGGAAATAATAGTTTCGTTTTCCTATTCTCATAAGTTCTCTTACTCTTTCTCTCTCTATTTTTCTTTCTCTCTCTCTCTTTTTCACTCTTTCTATCTCTTTCTTTCTTTCTTTCTTTCTTTCTTTCTTTCTTTCTTTCTTTCTTTCTTTCTTTCTTTCTTTCTCTCTCTCTCTCTCTCTCTCTCTCTCTCTCTCTCCCTCTCTCTCGCTCTCTCGCTCTCTCTCTCTCATGTTCACTTACCGATTTTGTGTACATTACCATTGATTGAATCCAATTAAGATTTATAGAAATCAGCATCAAGAAATATGTAAATGTAATTACTAATTGCGAAAAAAACAACAACAAACTTTCCACTCATTAACGTTTATTAATGATTTTGCATGAATGGATTTGTGTGTTTGGTTCTTCATTCGGGAAAATGATTAGCCGATATTGTTTTGATATCCATCTTTGATATTTTACACAGTTTCATTGCAGTGTATTCATTTATAATGAAGATTTGGTTGTTAATCGAATGTGACATGATGTGAGTTGAGGTGATTGACTGGAAATTTAATGCACAAAAGACAAAGAAGAAGAAAGAAAGAGAGAGAGAGAAATCTTATGCAAACTCTAATATTGAAAAGCGGGTGTGTGACGTGATCATTGTTGAATTAAAGAAATGTTACGCCGCCGGTCAAAGATGAATTAAAATCATGTAGATTAATGATATTTTTGTGTGCAAAGTTAAAATGTGACGATGATGATGAGCAACAATTCAATCGAATTTCCTTTTGAATGCGCCATAAAAATTTAAACGACAAGAGATTGGAGAAAGGAATGGAAGGGAACATAAACCGCGTTTAGAAGGAAAAAAATAAAAATGAAAGAGGAAGAAAAGAGAGAAAGAGAGAAACATATGTGCTCATTGAACAATAACTTTCAATGTGCATAAACCGCAATAGACCGAAATGAAAAAGTTATTTGAGAAAACTTTCAATTCTTAATCTAAATCGAAAGATCCAAATGCTATAGACATAATCAAAATCAAATCAGCCCGTTTTATGCGATGGTCAAGCAATTCAAGTATTATGGGTAAACGCAGTTATTTAACAGAAAGTAAACAATCAAAAACAATGTTGAAATTAATAATTTTATTGCAGCGGCAATCGAAAGAACAGCAATAATAACAACAACAACAACAGCAGCAGTACAATCAACGTACAAATACATAGGCTAAATCAAATAAACACTTCGTTCAGCATGATTATGAGGAATGAAACAGTAAAATTGGATATCAAATTCTATCATTACTGGTTGTGAATTAGATTGCTTTTTGTTTAATTGCTGCAAACGACAAATGAAATTATGATGAATTTAAAAATGTGCGAGCGCGCACAAACACATATAAATCGTTTACGTTTCGATAAGCTTTTATGCTTTATGCGCACATAAATATATATATATATATATATAGAGTGAGTGAGAGAGAGAGAAAGAGAGAGAAAAAAAGTACTGTGAAGAAAGCAATATAATTGTAATAGTAAAATAAATAGTAAAATAGTATGAAGAACCTAGTTATCGCATTGTTGCGGCTATTTCATAACTTTAAAAAGTGCATTTCGTTTTACTTGACAAAAATGAAATAAAAAATGAAATAATTTTCCAAAATCGTGCACCCCATTTTGAAATTATGAAGACTAATTGTATACATTCATCTATCCTATTTACAATTTTTATGGTTGTGTTAAAGATTTTGTTGGATTTTTGAATGGAATTCTTATCTAATCAACAATGATTAGACAACACTGATGCTAACGGAATCAAATAGAGTTAAATAAGAAAAATAGAAGTAAAAAATGAAGAAAGGGAATCGACCATGCGATGCCATGACATGACATGTCACGAGAGCAACAAATATGAAACTGAAAGTTAATTTAAATAAAATTATGCAGTTGGAATTACTGACTTACCGCGTAGTATAAATTTCGTTTTTTTATTTTCTATTCATTTTTGAATACCAAAACGTACTCATTATTTTCGATGGTTAATTCGTTGTATGTCAAAGATATACGGTGTGATTTTGTTGACAATAATTTCAAAATATGCGCACCATTTCACGCATTACATTTTGCACGTCGTGATGATATTTACTCAACTGAATTAGAAACTAATGCACGCATGCTGCTCTCTTTAAAATGAATTATAAATACTGTTGTGTATAGCGTAATTGAAGCTGAAATTAAAAATGAAAATTGACGAAATCGAATATTTAAGCGTCAATTTTCGATTTCGTTGAAACTCTTTTTCTTCACTTTGGCATAAATTATGTGCAATGCCCTAGGCAAGGCATTTTGTTGTTATTTTTTTTTTTTTCTCTCCTTTTATTTAATTACTTTGTTTTGCTTTCGCATTAGTATCGTAGTATCGAAATGATGAAGAAAGAATTTTACCAAGCCATTTCCCAAATACGCATTTATAATTGATATCGGTTTAAATTGAATTTTATATATGCAATATAAAATCGTTCAGCAATGGACATTATATCAATTCGAGTTGAACGGTGCGCAATATTTGATGCGTCCTATGTTAATTGTATATAATTTATTTGATTTAATTTTATTTCATTGAATTCTTGAATGCTTGGATATTCATACGTTAAGTGTCTCTCATTCAACACCATAATCATATAAACCAATTGAAAATCTTGCATTAATTTTGCAATACGACGCATTTTAGGGCAACCAAGTACATAGCTCATTGCGCATATACACACATTGTGTACGCACTCATGTGATTGAATGTTTTCTTATTGATTTATTTATTCGCGTCACAACTAACTTAAAGTATAAAATTTATTGATATGGATGATGAATCAATGATAGATGCGGTTGAAAGAATGCGTTGGCACCGTTTTTATATATCGGCCAGTCGTTCAGCTTATTGCATAAGCATTATCAAAATTATTATTCATCATCGTAAACGATCATAAATCTTATTATGTGTAGATAAATAGTTAAGTGGAAAATACAAATGTATGAATGACAACAGGTACCGAACCCATTTTTTTTTTTTTTTTTTTTTTTTCCAAATTAGTTTATACAGTAGAAGAAGCAAAAAAAAAAATGAGATACAACGGTCGAATTTTCATTGATTTGAACGATGAGTGTTCGCATGATTCGTTTGATGTCATTTGTGATGTAATGATCACACAATGGCAGTTAACAATACCCAAATCCATATGACAATTTAATATGTCCCAAATCATGATGATCCAAATGATGAGCTCGTAGATCCATATATCCACAGGTGGTCGTGTCCATTATGGTTTTTACCTCGCTCATACAATACTCTCTTTTTCTGAATACTTTTTTTTTTCTGTTTTTGTTTTCTTAGTTTTATTGTTTCACTTTTCAACATTCAAATTCACTCAAAATATACCGATTGTAACATTTAATACATAGACACATTTCAAAACGTCCCATTAAAATAAAATTACAAATTCATTCGATCAGCGATCGCAATCGCCAATCAACGATTTATCTGTCTACGAATTTATAACTAATTGCCAGGCGACCCAATGCCCTGAAAATGTCATTTGAATATGCAAAATCGGTAGCAAATATGTATTCTCTTCTTTTTATCGTTTTTTTTTTTTTTTTTTTTTTTTTTGTTTTTGTTTGATTTGAAAATTTTTGTATGTTTTTCATTCGCATATCATTAAAATGTGGAGCAATTTATTTGTTTGATTTTGGTATACTTAGGTTTGGTTCGTTAATTTATCGGAATGACCCTCTTCATGCTCTATCAATGCAAAATAAACTAGACAGTAATCATCTGATAACGTTTCCAAATCAACTTGACATTTTAAGGTTAATGTTAATGTTTTTTTTTTTTTTTTTTTTTCTTTTTTTTTCGATGTATCATTTCCAGGAGTGTCTTATTCACACATATTCTACTAGTTTTAATAATAACAATCACATGTGTACAAACCAAAGAGATAAAAAATTCATCAGTTCCGAAAATTTCCGCCACAAATCAATCATCTATAGTAAATGCATCAACATCAGCAATAACATCAATATCAATAACAAGAAATGTATCAACAAGCGATGGAAATTCCACAATTTCACATAAAATGGCTAATAATTTGGCAATCAATGTAAATATTGATGATATAAATAATAATAATAATATCACAATACAAAAGAAAATGACCAATTCAATATTGGACGACACACAAATTCCACACATAAAATATTCCATTTATAATATTAATCAAATTGAGATTAGCAGCGACAATGAATTATCACATATCGAATTACCAAAACCAATTCAATGTGAATCACAATCAAATACCGTCCACATCGAACAATCAACCACCGAACGAAATGGCAAAGAATCCAATATATTACGATCTGCATTACGAGTTGCCGCTCGACAAGGTTTAGAGGCTATGGTCGAACTGTTTGATAAGAAAGAACCGCATCTCATACAAAAAGGTCAGTTCGATCATATTGATATAAATTACAATTTAATATATTGCAACATGATCAATGATCTCGATGAAAAGAAAAAAAAAAAAAAAAAAAATCAGATCGATCTTTATTGTTGGAAATTTGATTAATTTCGTTCATTTGTGATATTTCATTTGCAGGTTTATATTTACCAGCAAATCATCCAGGAACATTTCTATCCGAATTCAGTTCACCGACATCTGATGAGGCTCAAAATAGTACTCGAGCAGCGTATGCTGCTCTATTTGCTGCAAAAAAACTTAAAAACAAGTAAGAAAGAAAATCTCTTTTTCAATATTCACGTCCGCACACACTTTATTTGATAATTTAACTGAAATAAATGTACTCATTTATTGAATCAAATCAAATCGCATAATAAAATGGCTCAATAAATTGTACATGATTTTGACAGGCAGGTATAGTGTTTTTATCATAGAAATAATGGACAGATGTTCAACCCGAAAAGGAATAATAAACAAGTAAGACATACACGAAAAGCCAAAAAAAAAAAAATGAAATCCAATCTCTATGGTCGAATTGGTTCAGGAAATATGAAGAGCAGAATGAAAGAAGCATGCTCAAATTTCAAAGTGAAAGTCATATTAAAACCCGATGGTTTCCCGCCGATTTGAAATTGTATTTTTTTTTTTCTTTTTTTTTTTTTGTTGACAAGATTAATATATGAACGATTGAAAAACAAAAAAATTTAAAAAATCAACATGGGAACAATAAAATAAAAATGTCGAATTATTAATGGAATTAGAAAACTATCACTTTCAATCACATAAACAAAAGAAACGATGACGATTGCAAATGGTGATCGAAACAAAAACCCATTCTATAGATGAATACAATACCGAAATGGCCACGAAATAACTTTCCAGCAAAGGCGCCGATGTATGCATATGATTTGGCATTCACGTATTTTGGTTAAAAACAAAACAAAACAAAATAAATGGCTGGCTTATTGTATTCATCTATAAATCAGCACATCAACAAAACTGTCCAAAGTCATGAGTTGAATATGATTTTTAAAATGTGACTCATTTCGCTTTCTAAGCCAACAACTCAAATTATTCACTTAATTTCTCGGCTTATGCGAAAATGATGATGCATCTGATTTCTCTGTTTGAATTTGCAATTTTTTTGTGAGAAAGAAAAAAAACTCTTTAGCATCGTTTAAACGTGTCATTTTCCATTTAATATTCAATCTTGGATCGATATGAGAATGGAAAATAGAGAATAGCAATTAGCTAATCGTGCATCGAAAATGTTAAAATGCATATTTCTCTTAACACTCATCAAATGCCCAAGTGCTCTTGTTGGCCAATATTCATCAAGTCAAGTTATATATCGACAGAAATGCAAACAGTAATTTGACCAATGTTCACAGATATTGAACGGTGAATTATTCATATAGACTGCACGAGAGAGTAGATATCGTTGTCGTTATCATCAGTTTTTTTTTTTTTTTTCATTGTCATTTTCGCTATCGTCATCACTTCAAGACCATCATCAGCATAGTAGTAGAAAGTCAATGTTTGGCAAATCAAAACCGTTCACATTCTCTTTTCTCAACGCTTTAACATTTTATTTTAATCTTTTCTTCTTTCTCATTATTCCATGCTGACTCATTTTCTCATTTCAAACACCCTTCTTGCTCGAAAATGTTAATGACGCTTTCAGTTTATTTTATTTTATTTTTTTTTTTTCTTTTCTTTTCTTTTCTTTTCTCGTTGCCAAAAAAAGGTGTCAAATGTTCAAATTAATTTAAACGTACGCATTCATTTTCTCTCTTAATTTCGTACTTGAAACTGTTGTTTTTTTTTTCATTTTTTCTGTGCTCTTTGGCAAAACCATAATTAACGGTCAAATTCTACGATTCAGAAATTCCATAGCAAAAAGAAAAATGAAAATAGAAAGAAAGATAGATGAAATGATTGTAAAATATTTTAATGAGATTCCAACCAGCATAGATATTTTAAAGCATTTATAAAATGGCCAATTTGGCTATGATTTGTTGGCATCAAAAATCAAAATTGTGACAATTCGTTCATTTCCGTGCCAAAATTTTCGTTGAAAACAATCGACAAAAATGATGGAATAATTGACATACTATGCCGACACAATAGCGAAATTATGCGTATTTATATTTTCTCTTTCTGTATCGTTTGCTATATTTCTTTCACTTGTTTTTCTTTAACTTCTTCGTGCTGAGTCACAAACAGTGCGTTTTATAGCTGTAGATGGAAGTAAAAAAAAAAAAAAAACGCTGAATGAAGAAAAAAAAAAAAATTTCAACTAAATTACTAGAAATCAAGTCAGGTAATTTTTGTCAATTTGGCACACAATGATTTACTCTCTCGTACACATAGTGTCACACGCACACACACACACACACACACACATGGGGAAAAGCAAAAGACACCAAAAATGAAATGGCATTTTAGTAAATTAGCTTTTTTGTTTTTTTATAATCAGGCTTTCTTTTTATTTGCAAACATTTAAATAGTTTTAACTGGAAAAATTGCCTTTTAACTATTTGTGTTTGTCTTTTTGATGATTTTATGTGTGATTCGAATCTGTGATTTGCCATTTGTTCCCGAACGTGTACAAAAGAAACAGTTGAGAAAATCAAAATTCATTGAAAGTGAAACAGAATGTGTATTAAAGAGAACGAATGATAAAGAGCAATTGTTGTATGAAATGAGCGAATCAAAGTGACTTTTCTACTTGCTCATATTACTCTCTGATAATCATCGTTATTCACATGTTTATGCATTTGCATATATATTTTGAATAATGGCAAATATTGAAAGCGCTTCACAGTTTATATGTATCGTTTACATTTCGGTCGTTCAACTTGGCCATGCATTTCTTTTTATCCCATTCACGTATTTAGTTGAAATGAAGAACAAAAACAAAAACAAAATAATACATTGACGATTTTCCCATCAATATCACCTGCGATCGAAACAATCGTATCATTAATTTTGAATGTGGAGAGAAAACATACATTACAATGATACATCATTTATTCGTTTGTATAAATTGATTGATTTTGTGTATGGATGACATCACGAAATAGCATACCCATTCACCAAAAATTAAATGATAGGTTTCGAACCTTCAGACACATTTGGTTTGCATTTTCGTAAAATGATTTTGTTTTATCTTCTTCCTAATTTGGCAATGTGCAAATGGAAATGGAAATCAAAATGAAAAGCGAAAGTTTTGATGAGATTCTAATGTTGTGATGATTTTTAAAACAAAGCACATAGACTTTGTTCACACTGTAACAACATGGAATATGAATAAAAATGATCATGTTAGATTGGCTAATTAACGGATTGTCTTACTTTCAATTTCCATGAGTTCTGTGTACTTTTACTCACGCTTTGGCTAACAATGTTCACAATGCCATCATGTGTACGCATTTTAAAACACTTCAACAGATACAAGTATTTAAAACAATAAAATGAAGAAAAATAATAAACTCAACAACGATGAAATAATGAAGAAGTATCGATTGTATCTTTTTTTTTTTTTTCTTTTCATATTTTATTCGACCAATTGCGTCTATATACACATATCGATTTCCTCTGCCAACAATTTGATTCACCGCCAAATATGAATATTTTTTTTTTTTTCGCTTTTTTTTGGATTTAAATATAATTATAGTAATTGGCATTATATCAAGTTTGCAATTATTTGATTCGACATGAAGTCAAAAAGATTACATGGGTTACTCACAATGCGTGCGAGTGTGGCGTGTGTGCGCAGGCAAAGAAAAATACCAACACTGTGTTGGAACGAAGAAAAAAAAAAAAAAAAATAATTTAATGTTCAAATCATAAATAACAACGACATGACGAATCTAAAACATACATTTACAGAGACTATGAACCATGAAATTATACAAGAAAATATCTTACGATAAGCAACAAAACACAACATCAACATAAAGAACAACCATTTTTATTTGTATGCTATAATTTTTGCACAGTTCAAACGCATAACATTTGGTTTGTATATTATTATGTTCATCGAGCCACTAGATACAGAATGATTCAAATAATTCAATTCAAAACCGATTCAACGCGACTTCCAAGTGATAATTTAGGGTTACATTTGAAGAAAAATAAGATGATGAAAAAAAAAAACAGACAATAACTAGCATGAAGAAAAAACCGCTGTATTCATCCGAGCATAAGAAAAATAAGAAAGATTGAAGTTGAAATCTTGTTTTATTATTGTTACGATGCAAATAAAATCAAAAAATATTGGTTACATATCGATCATATGTGTCGTGAAGTCAAGTTTTTTGGCGGAGAAAAACGTTAAAAACTTAATTTTTCATGCAATCCGAAGTAGACCGGTCAATTGGTCGTTCGCTGCTTTCATTACTTTTTATCATCTGGACTTTTATGCAATAAAACATTTCACCGGCTTTTGGAATTTTCAATATATTTTGTTCGATTACGATTCATCGGATTTGTTTCAATTTTAGCACCGAAACTTTATTCACAACCATATACACCAATATTGCAGTCGACATATTTATCTCGCAATAATTTCTTTCTGAATTTTCCTTACATACAGGCAAAATCCAACCCAGCCCCCCCCCCCCTCCTCCTCCCTAATTGATATTGCTATTTTTGGGCTGTCAGCACTCGTGCAAAGGCATAAACAAAAAGTAAAAACGAAAGTTTTCTAATTCGATTCACTATTTCAATACACAGTAAATTTCACATGTGCTTTTCGTTAATTTCTGCTAATAAACATAGCATTCTCACAGTCTGAATGCCTTTGATCGAATTTCCGAAAAACTTTCTCAAGACCTCAACAATCAAATTAATGTTGACCGAAACACTTCTTTCCTTTCATTTTGTTAGAAGAAACTGAAGCTAGCGCGTGATAGTTTTTTTTAATTTTTTTTTTTTTTTTTTTTTTTGCTTTTCTTTTCTACTCTACTCTGTTCAAGTTAGTCTTTCTTTTCATCATTTTATTCTCTCTTCTTTATATCTCTAATTTTTATATTTCAAACTTGTGTACAAAGCTGTCAATTATGCTGAGGATTTATGCGAATGTTGGTAGTATGTGCTTTTTTTTTTTACTCTGCGTGAATGCTTTATTGGTACTTTGTAATGCAGATCACATCAGATGTTCAGAGGCAGATGAAATTTATCTAAAATAAAAATCACATCAATGGTAGCCCTCATTGAATTGCCATTTTTAATGGAATTCTCATTGCTTGTTGAACACTTTTTTCCAATTGCAACTATTTAGTACACCCCAATATGATGTATATGTGTAAGTTTGTTCAACTTTGTGCTTTGTGAACAAAAAAAAAAAAGAAAAAAAAATGAAAAATACAAGAAGAAACGCATGGCGTCAACATGGGAATAGCACAAGTCAAAGTCAATTTGCAAATATTAAAAATTACCATAATAATATGAAGCATCCGTTAGACAGACAACCAAAAATCAACAAAATGCTCAAGTTTAGCAAAGTGATTGAAATGAGGTAAGAAAAAAAAAAAGAAAAAAAAAAAATTCAAAAAACGAAATTAATGACTTGCGTCTCTAATTCGCCACCACACGACACATTTTTTTTTTTTATTTTTCTTTCTTCTCCCACTCCCGCTGCACGCTCCATACCGAATTCCATCAATAGTGATTGAAAATTCCAACTTAGAGCTAACGAATCATTTTAATATTTATTGTTTATGAATTTGTTTGGCTTGGCTTGAGTTGACTTGGCTGTTATTTTTATCTTTGTCAGTTTTACTTCCACTTTTACCAATTCGATAATCGCATTTTATTTTTTTCTTCTTTTTATGTTGACTTTATGAAAATATAATAATTTAGTAGATTGACTTTCTACAGATTGGATGCATGAATTTCTCTGTCGTTAGCGCGTGTGCGCGACCGCGAATCGTTTCGATTTAATTTAATTTGTGTGTGATGTTTGTCTTGTTCCAGCATTTAATTCGCTAGTAAGCGAAAGTTGTTTTATTATTTTAATAATTTTCATTTTCTCATTTTGCGGTTTCAATCCACTTTGTTTGTATTTTATTTTTATTTTTTTTATTTTTGGAGTATTTTATATATATTTCGTTTATTTGCCCCGTTGTTAGTGTAATTGAAATTGAAATTGTATCGCTTCTTCGTTGTGGCTTTTGTTGTTTTGTGTATGCAAGTGAGAGCACATTTAAGGTCAGATGACATTACATCGTGCGGATGGCTCTTTAGATGCTATTGCACTTATATTTAGAGAAAGTGATTTATACAAAGACAAAACACGAATCGCAGTGCACAACAATCATATTATCAGTAGTCAAACAGAATAGCAGCAGTAGCAGCAGCAACTGTTACCATTTTGTCGTCGTCGTCGTCGTCGTCGTTGTTGTTGTTGTTGTTATTATTGTTTCTTTTTATTTATCTCGTGTATTTGCACTCTTTCGTACAACCGGTGGTTGATGACTGGTGCCGGCATTCATTTTCATTTTCATTTCTCGTCTGGTCGACGTGTCATAGTCATTGAACGATTGAAGAAGTAAAAAACAAATCAAGACACAATGTAATCCAATGTGCAAAACGTTTTAAATTCAAACAAAACGAATCCAATAGCATACAATAAAATGGATATAATGAAAATTTTTTTTATATACAACACGTACGTAAATCTACACTGATTTAAATCAATGTGTGTTTTACTAATACTCGTCTCCATTACATATTTTAATTGTGATTTGTATCTCGGTTTGGTCGACCGCTCCATGCATTAGCCAAATGTGTAAGTGGCATTTGACAAACAACAACAACAATAGCACAACACAATAATGCATAATACAATTGAGATTTTCTTCATCACAATATCCGATTTTCCATCATATTCACAATATAATATACTCACATATATCGTATCATATGGCAGCACATTCACATACAAAACGTAAACTGATTCCGTTTAATTAAATTTTATGAAAAATTAAAAGAAAGTGCTTTTGAAAACTGATAGAGCCAAGTATAATGGGGAAATTGGCTTGATTGATATGAATTGCAATTTTACTTGTTGTTTCGTGTTGACGATGTCAAATATATACATATATGTATCTCTATGAATAGAATTTTATTTGCAATGCATTATTCAAAATGCAAACCGTCCAGCCAGAAATTTAACACGTGCACAATCCAAATGAAATGAAGAAATAGCATAAAATGAACGAAAAAGTAAAAAAAAAGAAAAATGAAAAAGAAAAAGAAAAAGAAAATTAAGTAAATAAAATCGCCAAGAGGAAATCTCTTTGCAGCATGAACTGCAACACACAGTAGCCATGCAATTGTATACATCGCATTTCAGTATACTTACACAGTAACTATTCGTTTCACCCCAATGACGATCGTGCAAAATGGTTGCACTATTTCATGGTCAGTTTCTATACACAGAAACAATTCACAATTTAAACACAAAAATTCGCTTAATCGAAAGCTATTTAATGTGAGCAAATTAATTCTGTTGTTCCAAATATTTCAACGGAATCAATTTAGATATAAAATGCCGATAAACATTCAGAGCAGAATGTATATATGTGTAATAGATTTGTTGTTGTTGTTGTTGTTGTTGTTGTTGTTGAATTTTTCATCATATGTGTATGCTTATAATATATGCGATTTGTCGGTGATGATTTTATTATTTTTCATTTGTTTTATGTTTGCCTCGAAATTAACAAATGAGCAAGTCCAAATGTTATTTTTAAAATTTGGCATTCAATATTATAATGATCATGAAATTAACATCATCCATGTGGAACAAATTGGGAATAAAACACAAGTAATGAACTGGTTTTCTTAATGTTTGTTATCGTTATATTCGAAGGACTCAATTCAATCAAATCACATAATTGACACATCTTCCGTGAGAATAACCATAAATGTAAAAACACATGTTATCTCTTCGTACACATGCATATACCCATATACTATAGTACATATGGGTGGTTTTTTTTTTTTTTGTTTCTTGTACCATTATGAACATCCAACGAATAATAGATAACAACAAAAGAAATATCAAGAAGTAAACCACAATTAAAATGAAATGCAATCTAATGCCTCAAAAATATGTAACAATATTTACAGAAAAAAAAAATAATTTACAATTAAATTAACCGTATGCATTCTTCATTGAAGCTTACGTAAATTGTGTTTCCTTGTCGATATCTCGTTTAATGCGCAACTTCTCACGGAAACCGCACATATTCCAACGCATAATAATATATATAAATTTGAATCAACGAAAGAAAACCCATTTTCAGCCACATAACGAAAAGAAAGAGAGAGAGAATATTGAGAAAAAAAAAAAAAAAATATAAAGAAATAATCAGCATGCTGAAGAATTGTAAAACAATACTTTACATGCTCATGTTCGACATTTGATTTTGGTAATGTCATTTCCTCATTTCCCACGGTGTAATCGAAACATCGAAGGGAGCAAATGTTGTGTATGTATGTGTGTATGTGTGTGTGTGTGTGTGTGTGTGTGTGTGTGTGTGTGTGTATGTGTTTTTTATTCATCGTGTATTCTCGATTTATTACATATCGATGTACATTGTACATCAACTTTTCACCGAAAACCGTTCTGTGACTTTAAATGACGCACAGTTTTTCTTCCCCTTCTTTCTTTTTGGCATTTTATTTTATCTTTCATGTGTGTTTCGCATTATTTTATTGTTGTTGCGCGATTTTGGCCACTTTCCAGTGCCAATCAGTAAAGGTGCATGCTACCTGTTGATCTCTGTACTCAATATTATAGTTACGAATGAATTGTATTTTTCCTTCTTCTTCGTCTTTTCCTTCTTCATTTTATGCCTTCACTAAAAAGAAACTCTCTTCATTTTGGCGTAATAAATGTGCCTGAGCACATATGGTTTTTTTTTTTTTGTAACTTTTTCCAGAGGCTTTCTCTCTTATCAACTTGGTTGTATTATCAACAATTTTCAACCGAGTTTTTTTTTTATATGTAACATATTTTTGGTATGTTCAAACAAAAATTTTCACATGTTCAATATGTAACAAGCATGCATATTTTATCGATTTATCATTTATTCAACCAATGAATCTGTGAAGAAGAAAAATGAATTGCACTGTCATAAATCGTTGGTTGATTTAATGCCAATCGACATCATTTTACTTCAACAAAATATCTAAAAGAAAAAAAAACAGTTTGAAATTTCAAAAACCATTCGAAAATACGACGGGAAAAAAAATTCAGCAAAAAAAACGAAAAGAAAAAAATAAGAATTGCGAGACGATGACGATTAAGATGAAAACACTTTCTCCTTCGAAAAGACGAATCAACGTCCAACGAACAGCTGCAGTCAAATTGGCGCATATGAAATGCGCGTGATAGCGCGAATAATTTTATGATAAACAATAACAATCAAAATATAATCTGCTTTCATGCAAAAACATTTTGTTTTTTTTTCTCATTGTTCACGTTGGCGCGTGAGTTTTATGGAATTTTTCTTTTGAATATTATGATGGTTATTGTTACGGCTACTTTTGTTTTATTGTTAAATTCCCTTTGACTCAAGATTTACCTTCTGGATGTGAACAATCATCGGTGTCTGCTTTCCGTTTTTTTTTTTCTTCTCTTCTTTCATTTTCGATGAAAAATTTCAAACAACTCAAATGAATGGCTATTAGTGAATAAAGAATATTTGGTGATGATTTTCTAAACATTGTAAAATGATGAGAGCTATTGTTAACACATTCAATTGATGTTTTATCAACGATTTTTGTTGGAGAAAGAAAGAGAGAGACACACAAACAGAGGGAGAGAGATAGAGAGAGAGAGAGAGAAAGAGCGAGAGAAAGAGAGAGCGAGCGAAAGAGAGAGAGAGCGAGCGAGAGAGAGGCAACAACGAATGAAAATTTAGTTGAATGAATTTAATGTATGCTGAATGGTTGGGCCTAAGTAGCTGGCTCAATTTATGTCTCCCACTTTGCTGCACGTGCCTCACTTTGCTAACCATTACGGCATTGTGGTGATAGAAGTGTGCACACACAACAAAAGGTCGAATGAACCACGTTCAGTTTCGTATGCCATAGCGGTGATTCCACTTTCTCCATACTTTATAAATAACAGCAGCAAACGGCTTATAGTTTTAAACAGCTTTAAACTGTTACTTCAGTCAGATGTGCGCTGCTGAAATCGTTTGAAAATGAACGAATAAATAATTATTTAAAAAAAAACAACACACACAAACAACGAAGGCAATGGTCGACTAAACGAGAGTAAAAATGAAGTGAATTCTTGTTAGTTGTACAAATTTTAAGAATTTGAAAAGTGAGTTTTGTGGCGTTGCTACATTTCATCGGTTTTCTAAATCAAAATATTTTTTTCATTTTTTTTTTTTTTTAATTTGTTAAACGAAAAGAAAAAAAATTCCAATCGATACTATAAAAACGCATACATTGTGATATTTCTACAGTGTTTGACTAGATTTGTGTTGAAACGATTGGTTTTAAAGAAAATTGTACGTGACTTGAATTTTGTTTGAAAATAAATTCGTTAAAAATGATGAATTATTATTAAATGTAAATTAAATGTGAATAATTTTAACTAAATAAAAAAAAAAAAAAAAATTCTGCTTTGTGGTTTTATCAGTCTCAATATAGATTTTTCGGAAAGAAGCCGTCAAGTTCCGCCGAAAATCTCGTTGCGTCGAACATCACTTGAAGGATTTTGTCCACCCAGAGATCAACCATTTTGTTCGCCAATTTCTCGTCGATATCGAACACACGATGGTACATGTAATAATGCAAGAAAAGGTCGTTGGGGTTCGGCTCAAATGCCATTCAATCGCTTCCAATCACCATCATATGCAGATGGCATTGAAGAGCTACGAGAATCTGTACTGGGCGGCCCATTACCATCACCAAGATTTATTAGCCTTTTAGTTCACGGTTCAAGAGAGAGCGATTCACCTGTCACACTAATGCTGGCACAATGGGGACAATTTATTGATCATGATCTAACATCAACACTTCAACCCAGGTACGAATCAATTTTCAAAATATGACTTTTTGTAACATAAATAGTGGTTTTTGTTTTCTTTTCAAAAAATAAAAATAAAAAAAAAAAAAATAAAATCCAAATCATCTTCATTAAATTTCAATTGGATTTTGTTTTTTCATAGATCCATAAATGGTTCGGTTCCTCAATGTTGCGGTGTTAGTGAATTACATCCATCTTGTGCACCAATTCGAGTTCCAACCGATGATCCATGGTTAGCACCACTTGGTATTCGATGTTTGGAATTTTTACGATCAGCACCAGCTCAAAGACGTGATTGTTTACTATCGTGGCGTGAACAGACAAATCAAGTCACTTCATACTTAGACGCATCAACAATTTACTCAAGCAATGAACGAAATTCCGAACGATCACGTCTTTTTTCAAATGGTTTATTATTGTATGGCAAAGGACAGCCAAAAGATGATGTTTGTTTGCGCGGTGCATTGGCAAATCAATGCATCCGAGCTGGTGATTTACGAAGTGGTGAACAGCCTGGCCTATTGGCAATGCATCATACATGGGTGTTGGAGCATAATCGAATCGCAAGCGAATTGGCTGACTTGAATTTACATTGGAGCGATGAGAAAATATATCAGGAAACTCGACGCATTATTGGCGCTATGGTGCAACACATTACATATCGTGAATTTTTGCCATTGGTATTGGGACGCGAAGTTTGTAAACTATTTGATTTAGAATTGCAAAATAATGGATATTATACACAATATGATATTCGTGTCAATCCAACAGTGGCCAATTCATTTTCAGCAGCGGCATTCCGTTTTGGCCATTCACTTATTCAAAACACCTACATGAGAAGCACACGAAATTATGAATTTCTAGACAATAGTATGTGCCGATTTATTTAGAAAGCATATGTTATATTGAATTTAAAAAAAAAAAAGGAATTTTTACTCAAAGAAATATGCAACTTTTTTCTTTTATAGATGTAACACTACATGAAGAAGGCATTAAAGGTGACATTGGTGGATCTGGATCATTGCATCGTTTACTTCGTGGGCTATCTGTTCAACGAGCACAAAAACGTGATGAATTTATAACGGCTGAGCTAACGAATCATCTATTTCAATCTGGTTGTATGTGTTGTTGACATTTGATTAGAAACTCATTATTTGTGAGAAAAAAAAAAATTAAAAAAAAAAAAAAAAAACAAAATAAAATTCTTTGTAGCGTTTCCATTTGGCTTGGATTTGGCAGCGATTAATATACAACGAGGTCGTGATCATGGTTTGCCTGCATATACACAATGGCGTGAACCGTGCGGTTTAACGCCAATCATAAATTGGGAGGATTTGGAACGTGTTGTTGGACCAAAATCAGCGCATCGTATGCGATTGGCATACAAAAGTATTGACGATATTGATTTATTTGTTGGTGGTTTAGCTGAACGGCCCGTGATTGGTGGTCTAGTTGGACCAGTATTTGCTTGTATAATTGCACAACAATTTAGCAATTTACGAAAAGGTGATCGATTTTGGTATGAAAATGGTGATTTTGAATCATCATTTACACCCGCACAATTGCAATCCATTCGACAAGTGAATTTGGCACAAGTTATATGCCGAACATTAAATAGTGGCACATTACAACCGCATATTTTTTTACCACACACTGTAACAACGAATGAACGGCAATTGTGCGGCACAGGTAGCCTAATACCAATCGATCTTGGGCCATGGTTGGAACGTGATCCATTTTTAAAAAATACACAAAACAAAAACAATTCAATAAATGATCGTATAACAATAAAACCACCATCGCTACCATCATCATCATCATCATCGTCATCGATAAAACAAAATGACAAGATTACTATCAATGTAGATCAAAATCCAATTGACATACGAGACGAACCGTTTAGCGTAAATGGTACAATTGTGAATAATAAACTTGACTTAGACAGTACACGAAGCCATGGCATCGTACTTAATCGACTACCAAACGAAGTGATAAATACAAGACTAAAGACACAAACAAATAAAAAATTAAAAACAACAATAACTAAGACAACGACGACTATACGACCGACTACAACCCCACGAACAAAAAAAAATAATCACAAACAACAACAATCACAACAAATTCGACGAAAACATAAACGAGACGTGACTAATGATGATTTGATAAAAGCGCGCAGTTCAATTGTAATAAAAATTAACAAAGACACTGAAGAGACAACCACACAAAAATCACCATTCAATGGTTTAACTAACAATAATAATAGACGCATTGACAAAGACAATACGAAAATAAATAAAGAATATGTAATTGTGACGCCCGATCAAAATTTGTATGACATTGAAATAAAAATTAAACAAAAACCGCCAACAAAAACGGAAAAAATCATGGTTGACACACATGCAAATGACCAATCAACAAACATTTATAATAACAATAATAATTATTACAATGATATTAGGACAACGACAAAACGTACGCAAACATTTTATCAAATTGCACAGCCATCATTTGCAGATGGCCAACAAAATCAGTACGGTGGTGCAGCACATGATGAAATTATAAAACCACAAAAACCAAACAACAATTACAATACATACGAAACAATTTACAATGGATTGCTTGTGAAGCGTACAACAATACCGACTAAAATACCGACAACAAGACGCCCATACATTTACAATATTCAACATTATCAACAAGACGAACCTTCTCGACCATACTATACGACAAAGAAACCGTACTATGGATATGGATCTGATGGATCGAATCATCAAAATGATAATAAACCATTTTATGCATATCCATCTGTACAAGACACAGACACCAGTTACTATAGTTCAGATAATACAAATTCAAAACCGACCAATCACGACGAATTTTTAACACAAATTCAAAATTCAAAACCATATTTAACGAAACCACAATATGATACACCATATTTAAATAGGCCAAGTTCATCATTATCAAATAATCACTATGGACAATTTCAAAATGACAATAACAATGACAATGATGATGATGATAATAATCAAAATGTACGACCGCCAAATAGTTTACAAAGTTCAAATTATGGTCCAATTTATTTAGATGATTTCTCAACAAAACCACCTGACAAACTAACAACCACATTTATCGTTCATTCGGATGAAGATGAATATTTAAACGGTGGCTATGGCTCAGTAACAACAAATCGACCACACGATTTAACAACATTTTATACAGTACAAACGACACGAAAACGAAAACAACGACCACCATCACCACCAGCCAGACCGACTCGACCATCTCGACCGACCTACGGACAAAATGACGATGACAATGACAATGACAATGACAATGACGATGATGATGATGATGACGATGACGATGAGGAAAATGAGAATATTGGCTATTTTAATCCAAGTTCCGTTTTTTCAAATCTTGTTAATACATTTAACGGTTACTTTGGAAACGCTGGTAGTAGTACAACAACACGTAAACCATATCTAACACAAGACGATGATGATGATGATAATTTTTATTCATATCCATCGTTACCCGCACACGATTTTCCATATTCACGTCAACCAAACGATGACAATACAGACATTGATCGAACACATAAACGACGATTTACACGAAACAGTGAATTCAATGACGATTATGAACAAACAACATATCCGGCTGCGGTAAATGTTAATTATAATGATGACATTATCGATGATACATCCATTGCATTTGATCGTGATGGTTATTTACGACCTGAATATATGAAATACGATTCAAAACAAATGACAATCAATTCAAAATTAGAATTTAATGTAAATTCAAACATTGACATGAGACATTTTACGCAAGATAACACAAACTTGACATTGACCAAATATTATTCATCATTTATCAATGAAAATCATGAACATGATTTACTTAATGGAAATTTTCAAACAATTAGACATCATAAGCAAATTAAAACACTGACCAATGACCGAAACAATGGACATATGAATCGCGACACAAATCATCATATCGGTTTGATTCCAATAAACGTACTTACCAAACCGGAAAGGTAAAACATATTCAGTTTTCCTTTATTTCCTTTGACACGAAACACACACTCACACACACACACACACACACACACACACACACACACACACACACACCCCACACAAAAGACAATGAAACAAAACCACCTCCGAAATATAAATTATTTACACTCAATTCATCAAATAACACGAATATTGGCATATTTTACGTCAAAAAGCATCCCCATTTCTACAGTCAAACCCCTACTCCCCCTCAATGAAACAGCCACAATAGAAGAATAATTAAAGAATGATTTGTAAGTTAATGTGCGTACGATGATTTTCCTGTATTTGAATTTTAGACCAGATAATTGGGTTATGTACGATGCATTACATAAATTGCCGCTGCCAAGAATGCCACAATTCATTTCTGATTACGATGAACAGAATAGCAATGAAATGCCCAGACCAATAATTGCCAAACGAAATCCATCATCAGCCTAACAACAACAAAATGTTCAACACATCTCCATTGCACTGATCATTTTCATTTTGGTTTCTCTTGTTTGTCCATATTTTTTTTTTTTTTTTTGTTTTTTTTTTTTATCTCTACTCATATAATATTTATTCATAAATATATTTTAAATACACCGTTAACATGCACAATATATTCTATATTTTTGTTTGTCATTTTCAATTAAATTATAATATTGAATTATTGTATTTCCTAAAGCGAATGCATGCGATTCGTGTTTATTATTGCGTTAAATTATATACACATTTTTCACATAAATGAAAGTAAAAAAGAACAATGAACAACTGCGATTTACAATTATTATTTAATTTTGTTTTTTCCTTATATTGTCATTAATTTATTAAATAACTCAAAATACAATATTTTTTTTTTCAATTACAATTCATATGTGTTTTCATTTTTTTGCATTCATTTATCGTTATTTTAGCTCTTTTCAAAATATCAAATATTTTCCAACCAGGCAATTTTGAATCTTTTTCAATTTTCCACTCGTCATTTGTGATCAATTGTAACCGTTCAAACAGAAAACAATTTAATTTTTTCAATTCAAATTCGAATGGAAATGATGATTCGATTTCGAAAATGGCGGCAAATATTCCATTCGTAAATTTTGACAGGTAATGTCACATTAGCGCGAATTGAAATTTAAAGTGTTTTCAATCAATTTTGCACAAGTTTTTTCAAAAAAAAAAAAAAAAAAAAAATGTAAATAAATGTACACAATGGATTTGATGGGTCATTATAGTGAACAAGATTTATTGGATCTTTCATTGAACATTCCGGAAAGAATTCAGTTAATACTAGCGGCAAGTGAGTTTATTTTTTCTACAACAATTTTCTTTATTGCAACTTTGTCACAATAACTTCATTTTTTTGTTCACTGATAATTAATGATTTTTAGAAAATTTAGTGACTGCTGAAAAAGTATTGAAAACATCTAACATTGATTTGATCTCATTTGGGTTAACTGATGATGAAGTTCATAAGCTAAAATCAACAGTATCGGTATATATTCCATCATCCACATATATGACAGGTTGGCGAATTCATTCAACAAAAAAAAAAAAAAAAAAACAAAAAAATTCTTTCTCCATTTTTAAAAACATTCAATTTTATTTCAATTCCATTATGTATTAAAGCATTAGAATGTGCATCAATTATGGCCACAAAATGGAAACGCATCACATTTGGTTGTTCATCATTGGATAACATTACTCGAAATGGTTTGTCAATCAGAGGAATTACAGAGATTGTTGGAGAATCTGGGTGTGGAAAATCACAAATGTGTCTTCAATTGGCATTGAACGTTCAATTACCACATGCATATGGTGGTTTAGAAAAATCTGCCGTTTATATTTGTACAGAAGATGCATTTCCATCCAAACGTCTTGTTCAAATTGCCCGATTTTATAAGCAAACATATGAAAATGATAAATGGCTTGACAACATTTTTGTTGAAAGTTGCATGGATTCGGTAAATTATATTTTGTTTTTATTTCTATGCTATTCTCTCTGATCTATTTCCATTACTAATATGGCAATGCATTTATTTTGATTTATAGGCAATTCTCTTAAATTGTATATGCAATCGATTACCTAGACTGATGCAACAACAATCAATTGGTTTGATTATAATTGATTCAATTGCCGGTGTGTATCGTCTTGATACCGATGTAATTGCACGTGCTGACAGTATGCGTAAATTAATTTTCAAATTACAAACACTGGCCGATGAGCATGAATGTGCTGTTGTATGTGTAAATCAGGTGTGTTTATTTGGCGATACAATTTTCAAACAAATTCTAATGAAAAAAAAAAAAAAAATGAACGCAAGCTTAAACAAAGAAAACATTAATGTTTGATTTTAAACAATTATTTTCTTTCTAATTGAAATTGACATTTAAATCTCTTGTTCAGGTGACATCGTTAATAAATACAAATTCAGGTGACAAATGTGCTCCAAGTTTAGGTCTTGCATGGAGTAATTTAGTCACCACACAATTTAAACTTCGTAAATTACACAAAGAAATATCGCATCTTGACTTTACCATATTAAATACGCCGATCAAAGTACGCAGTTTTGAAATTGCATTTTCACCCGAATTACCAAATCAATTCGGTGAATTTATCATTACGGAGCGGGGAATTGGTAATGTGCCATGAAATGTTATTTTTTTTTTTTTTTTTTTTTTTTTTTGTATGAATCTCATAGATTTTATTCATATTAAATAATATTTTCTAAAAACATTTCCATTGATTTAGAACCGTGAAATTACAGTTACATTTTTAATCAATAAAGCAAAATTATTGAAATAATCCAGCACCATTTTTTTTTCTCACATTTCATTTATAATTTATTAACGCGTTAGAGCTGTGTACCATTTTTTACTTTCAATACATCGTGGATTAACACATTTCGGGCAACGCAATGTGAATTTTGGTGAAATTGCTTCGTTCGATTTTAAATGTCGAAAAACAATATCTGATAATGCTTTGATAAACAATGGATGATCATTTGGAGCAGCTGCTCTTCTCATTTGTTCAGCACCAACCTTAAATAAATAAATTAAAACGTTTATTTTATTGAATGCAATAACGACAATCAGTATGTCATTTCAAATTCACAATTATTACCTCTTTGCCCAACTCATGACAGTACTCAATATCCAATTCGTGAAGTGTTTCAATATGCTCATTCACGAATGCAATTGGGACAATAACGAAATTCTTATTCCCATGTTTCACATAGCCCTGTTGAAAATACATTTTAATAACATTCAAATTGGTTTTTAATTAGAAAAAAAAAAGTCACCAAATTAAAATGAGTTTTACCTTAATTGCATCATCAGTGAATGGTTCAAGCCAAGGTAATGGGCCAACTTTTGATTGCCATACTAAACTGTAGGGATTAGACATTTTCAATTCATCCATTACTAAAGATACTGTGGCACCAACTTCCAATGGATATGCATCACCTCGGTTAACAGCCTAAAAAAAAAATTTAACAACATACATTTAGAATAAAAAAAAAAAACATATATCGGTAATGTTTTGTTTTTGAATACTTTTAATGGAAGTGAATGTGCCGAAAATAGAATGATAACATCCTTTCGCTTATCTTCCGGGAAATGATTAAGTTCTTTGCGAATGTTATCTGCAAATGTTTTGATTAAAAATGGATTTGTTGCCCAACGATCAATGACACTCCATTTTATGTGTTTTGGTAGCTCTCTGCAATAAACAAACAGGATTATTATTCGGTTACCTTTTTTTGGTTTACAAATGAAAATCATACTAAAAAGAAAATTGATGAAATCATATAAATTTACCTCTTTCTATAATGACGATAGATTGCATTGAAACTTGAACCAGATGTTGCACAACTGTATTGTGGATATTGTGAAAAAATGACAACACGTTCGGGGCCATCTTTTTCAATTTGATCAAGTGTATCTTCGGTCAATGGATTTACATATCGAAAACCAACATAATGCTTATGCGGTGCAGTATCTGGTGATAATTTATCAAGTTCTTTGCACATTAAATCACCTTGAAGATTTGTCCATTTTAAAATTGGTGAACCACCACCAATTTCTTGATATTTTTTTTGCACATCAGCTGTACGACGCTTTGCAATCCATGGTCCCAATTTATGTTGAAATGGTAATTGAATAATATCATGATCAGTCATAATGCGAAGCAAATAATCATGAACTTGATCGATATTTTGTGGGCCACCCATATTCAAGAGTAATATGCCGGTTTTTGGTTTTACAATACCAGAACTGTAACAACGCGATAACATTGCTACTTTTCCTGTAAATGGAAAAAAATATTTTAAAACTTGATAACATTGCTACTATTACTGAAAATTGATATGAAACAAAGAATTATTTTTTTTTTATTGTACTTACGTGTTAAATTGCCCAATTGTAAATTCATCGTGTCAAGCACTGTTTTTTTTTTTTTTTTTTTTTTTTTTTACTTTATTTCAGTCTAAATTAAAAGACTTTCTAATGGTATTTGTAATTGTTCATTGGATATAAATATACAAACGAATGACATTTCAACTTTTGATTTTGACATTTTGTCCCAAAGTGTGTACATTTTTGTGACAAATTGTATGGTGGAATTTGATTTGTAAGAGATTTTCAACCAAATTACACATACAAATAAAGATGATTTTCGAAAAGAATGTCTCTATTGCATTGGCGCCAAAAGAAAATTCACCAAAAATACAGAAAGAAAGTTGAATTAAAATCATTGGTTGAAAGCCGAAGGGTATCAATTTGTTATCAATGTAATACAACTATTGACGATAATTTTTTTTTTTTCTCCTGTTGCATGTCCATAGAAAAAAGTCTAAATATACATAGAAACAGCGGAAAAATATTAATTTACAAATTTTCTAGAAAAAAAAAGAAAGAAGAATTGCTCATGAAAAATTGAAAAAATATGCAGAAATAAAAATAAATTAAAAAATTTATTTATAGAAATTAGCACATGACCTTCACAATAACGCATACAAATATTGTTTATAATTTATTTGTTCCATAATTTGACGTGTAAACCAATACATTTAAATGCAATGCAGTGGAAAAAAAAAATTTCGAGCACGACATTCATCTATGGGTTCATTTCATTTGTACAAAATATTGGAAAAAAAAGTGGTTGTTCAATGGAATGACCGTAACACTAAAATCGATAATAAAATGTTGAGTTTAATACTGTATTTACAATATGCCACATAGACAAAGTCGTTAAAGTGTGCTATAAATTACAGATAAATTAGTGTATGTCATGTTCGTACATAATATTTTACGAATAGTCTGAAGACCAATGTTTTCTATTCAATAATAGAACAAATGAAGCCCATTCAGACTGTTAAAAATTGTATAGTAAAAGGAGAAGAAGAAGAAGAAGAAGAAGAAGAAGAAGAAGAAGAAGAAGAAGAAGAAGAAGAAGAAGAAGAAGAAGAAGAAGAAGAAGAAGAAGAAGAAGAAGAAGAAGAAGAAGAAGAAGAAGAAGAAAAAAAAAAAAAAAAAAAGATATAAGAATTCTTGTTAACTTGATTTAATTTTTATCAATCAATTTCAGTTTGGTGACTATGGTCATTGGTCTTCATAATTTATTCATTACACTTCAAATTACTTGATTTAATTTAATTCGTTAAAAAATTACATTATGCGAACAATCAATCAAATGATATTTGTATTTAGCGTAAACTTGTCGTTTCCTGAATGCAAATTGACTTGAATGATGAAAAGAAAAGAAAAGAAATAAATGTAAGATTCTCAACACATCATCAGGTATAATCATCATGTGATCATCAGCAATTTAAAACCAACGCCAATATTCGATAAGTGTGAATTGAAATCATGTACAAATGTAATGATTCCGTATATGTAGCGCCAATTTGTCGCTCCTTTTTTTTTTTGCACAATCAATTTTAAAAACATCACACAATATCCTCTGTAAAGTTCTTGAGAAATGAAATCGAATACAAATACAAATCATAATATTGCAAATCGATTTTCGATTGGAAAATTACTAATTGCTGACTCACTGAAATGTTCAGTTATTTTCCACATAGGACAAAGAGCCATTTGCAACCGACCCGGTTATGAGAAACGATCTAAGTATAAATTTCTCTTTTTTCTTCATTTAAAATGGAATCGTTCATTGCATCGCATAATTGAATTCGCTTAAATGCAGACACTAGAAAACCCACTCAATATTCATGTGCTTCGCCTATGTTTGTTGAACGATTTTATATGCGTTTATTTATTCAAATATCTCTTCATTTCAAATAACAAAAAAAAAAAAAAAATGTTCTGTTTAAACATTTTAATTCATAAATATTGAATGGAATTCATCGTAATCGTAATAAAACGGATGGAAATGTACTCGCTCTTTCAATGGAATTTCATTTAAATTTAATTTACAATAGCGGTCAATGTTCTCAATGAAATATAAACATAAAATGGAAAAATGCGTTCATTTCTGATTGGGGGAAAACAATGAGAAAGAGAGGGATGGAGGAAGAGTTGAGAAAAAGAGGAAGAAGAAGAGAGAGAGAGAGAGGTGAGAGGGATAGTGAGTGAAAACACGATGAAAAAGAAGAAGGAGTAGAGAGTGATGGATGGAGAGTGGAAAAGAAAGAAAGAAAGAAAGAAAGAAAGAAAGAAAGAAAGAAAGAAAGAAAGAAAGAAAGAAAGAAAGAAAGAGAGAGAGAGAGAGAGAAAGAGAGAGGGAGAGATAAAGAGAAAAATGAGAAAAGAGAGAGAGAGAAGATTATCTTTGGGCCCCATTTATACATTTAGTATTTATAATGTCGATTGAATGGCAAATTAAGCATGGATTTCAATTATAAATAAATGTCTTATTTTTAACCTTATCAATATCATCTCACACATACTAGTGTTTGAATTGAACCATAAAAAGTTCAATTGATGATGCATAGTTGTAATGAAACGAGAAATAAAAATGTAAATAATCGAAAGACAAAAAAGTATGAAGAATGGATTCGATTGATAAATATTTTATTACAAATTAAATATTCACACCCGAAATGAAATGAAATTTTTGTGCGAAAAATGTAAACTATATCTAATTCACACATATCATTAAATCATTTAACGGTCAACTACAAGCAACAAAATCAGCATAAGAATAAGAACAATATGATTTTTGGCCCCTTTCGCGCAACTATAGATGGTAGAGCAATTGTTAGATGTGTATTTGTATGAAAATCTGATGTTGCTTGGTTTGGCCATGTGTTCTATATGAAACAATAAGGAAAGACAGTCTCCAATACGCAAAAGCAAATACATAACATACGATACTATCGCGTGATGCGATCCACTATTAGGGTGACTATATTTTATAATATTCATATGCAATGGTTCATATACCATATATATATATATATTATTTATATATATCTATCGCATCAAAGCAAAATGCGTTCACTTAAAACAAAATTCTAGAAACTCAAACTTAACAATTTCTAAATAGAAATCATCTATACACTCTAGTTATTCTGCCGACAGCGTGTATGCGCATTCCCACAAACATGTGTCATTTGTAGCGTATAAAAGCGTTCATTGGTCATATGTATGGGTATGTATAATGTGGAATAATGTGGTGCTTATGTATGTGTGCATGTGTCAGTCGAATGTTTGCCGACCGAAAAATTCATTCAAATGGTGCTAAAATACATTTGTGAGAATCCACAATTTGCTTTTACTAATTCATAAGCCGTGCGTTTTTACAACAATCAGACGATGTCTAAAGTGTATAATTTTTTTTTTTTTGCATTCAGAAACCGACTACAGTCGCTTTATTTTCGTATTGTAGACCAGACGTGTGTTTAACGTGTGTGTGTATAAATATATTGCATTGTGTAAACACAAAACACCGAAACACCAAATTCTATTGGGTTCTGTTCTGTTTTCTTCGTTCATCAATTCAGTTATACATATTTCTTCTTTCTCGAATGATAAGATTGCCTGTCCGCAAAATTTTGATGATTTAATGAAGAATATACACATAGAAATTTGACCATGAAATACTAAATCGTTGTGATGAATTAAAGTGTGCGGAAGGTGTTTTTTTTTTCTTTTTGCCGTTTACAAAATATTCATTTCATTTCCGAATAATTTTATTTCATATAAGTTTAAAATCAAAAGTAAACTAGTACGTAATTCATACATAATACGTTTCGGTGATAACGGTTATGAACAAAGTTTAAAACGATAGTACGAACGAAACCAAATACGATAAGTGAAAGACTCATACATTTACACATATTTGGGACGATAAATTATTAAAAGATAAATAAGAGAACAATTTTTTATTTTTTTTGGATTAAAAATTCGAAAAAGGAAAATATTGACGAGTGTAATTGACGTGTGTGACGTGTACAACAATTTTTTTTTTTTTTTTTTTTTTTTTATAAACGTATAAACAATGGCTTATGAGGATCTGTTTAAATATATCGGCGACTTTGGCCGTTATCAAAAGCGTATTTATTTTTTATTGTGTTTAACCGCAATACCATGTGGTTTCCACAAATTGGCGAATGTATTTTTAATGGCGCGACCTGATCATCGATGTGCGCTTCCATTTGAAACAAATTCAACATACAATTTATCAACTGATTTGCTAAATTTGTCTTATCCAATTGATTCATTGACAGGCAAATGGTCAACATGTAAGCGATACGATGCAAATTTTACGCAACAATATTTTGATTCAAATATACCGGCAAATAAAACAATTGAATGTAGTACGCATATATTTGATGATTCAAAATATAAAAGTTCAACGGTTATTGAATGGACAATGATATGTGGACGAGCATGGTTACGAGCAACAGCTGATGCATTATTTATGGTCGGTGTATTACTTGGAAGTATTATATTTGGTCAAATGTCTGATAAATATGGACGAAAGCCGGTATTTTTTGCATCGCTTGTGCTACAAGTAATATTTGGTATAATAGCCGGCATTGCGCCTGATTATATCACATTTACAATGTCACGTTTAATAATTGGTGCAACAACATCTGGTGTATTTCTTGTTTCATATGTATTGGCTATGGAAATGGTTGGTCCAACTTATCGTTTATTTGCTGGTGTTGCTGTCATGATGTTTTTCTCACTTGGATTTATATTAACCGCTGGTTTTGCATACGTATTCACCGATTGGCGTCAATTTCAAATTGCAATCACATTACCGGGTTTATTATTTATGTGCTATTATTGGTTTATACCAGAATCAGCACGTTGGTTATTATCAAAAAATCGAAAAGATGATGCAATTAAAATTATTGAAGCTGTTGCAAAAGAGAATAAAGTAACTATTCCAAAAGATGTTTTAAATAGCATTGATGAAGATCAAAAAGGAATGGTTAAAAATTTAAATGCCGATGAACCATCTTTGTTTGATTTATTCCGTTATCCAAATTTACGAAAAAAAACACTTTTAATTTTTTTGGATTGGTTTGTTAACAGTGCAACATACTATGGTCTTTCATGGAATACAAGCAATTTAGGTGGCAATGATTTATTGAATTTTATCATTTCCGGTGCAGTTGAATTTCCCGCATACACATTTTTATTATTAACATTAAACCGATGGGGACGCCGAAATATTTTATGCGGTTGCATGTTGGTCGCTGGATTAGCATTATTAGCAACAGTTATCGTACCAAAAGGACATGATTATGCAGTTGTTGCATTTGCAATGTTTGGAAAAATGACAATTACGGCTAGTTATGGAACGGTTTATGTTTTTACCACTGAACAATTTCCAACACCGGTACGTAATGTTGGATTAGGCGCATCATCAATGATGGCACGTTTTGGTGGTATTTTAGCACCATACATAAATGTATTATCAGATATATGGCAACCATTCCCATTGGTAATATTCGGTGTGCTTGCATTTATAAGTGGTCTTTTATCATTATATTTACCGGAAACATTAAATAAAAAATTACCAGAGACAATTGAAGAAGGCGAACGATTTGGTAAAAAAATTCATCAAGATGAAGAGAATTTTGCCAATGCAGAAGAATTGAAAAAATTAAATCAAACAACAAATGTAACGAATAGCGATGTAAATACATCAGCTGAATCAAATGGCCATGCTAAGGTCGACAATTAAAATTAAAAAAAAAAAAAAAAAAAAAACATTTAAAATAAGCAAATAATTCAAATTCCACACAGTTCAATATTCAAAAACCAAAAGCAGACAAAAAGAAAATTTCATTTTATTTATAAGTTGACATAGTTCGTTTATTAATTTCAATTAGTATTAATAAAATTGATTGATCAAAAGTGATGTTATATTTAAATGATTTATATTAATCAATTGTATGTGTGAAATCAAATTTAATCGGAGACAAAAAAAAAAACAAAAAATTATATCAAGCGCAGTGCAATTGCCCCACACGCCAATAGTTTTTACGTTCCAGTTTGATAAATTCCAAGCAAAAAGACAAATTAGTTGAATATAAAATCACAATTAAATGAAAATCAATTGTGTTGTACTAAAAATAGACTCGATTGCCTGCTTTAATTGTTACATGTATCACAATTGGTCATACATTACATTATTTTATTTCATTTTATTTTATTTCAATTGTGTGCTTGTTTTTATTTCAGTCACGATGATGTGCACGCGAGTTTAAATTTAAGCATTTGTTTTTTTTTTTATTATGTTCATGACAATGAATTAAAATAAAATGAAAAAAAAAAAAAAAACCAAAATAAACTGATTTCAGAAATATAATCGAGCTTCATACTAAATCGACGAAAATGATTAATCAATTTGCATATATGTCTGGCAAAGATTGCAATGTCATGTTAAAAAATTAGCACGATAAATGAGACGCTTTGAAGCGAATCGAAAGTTCAAAGTCAACGAGACACATGTACCAAAGTGTTGTTGAATTGATTGTATCAACACTGAAATTAAGAGCTTGCTTTTAACCATAAAATAACAAAAAGACCATTCATTGTCCATTATCATTCATAATCTATAAATGCATTGTTACTAATTCAATGTTTAATGACCATTTGAAAAAAAATTAATTTAAAGCAAAACAACTTTTTAACAATTGCACAATGTGAGGCAAAGGCTTTGAATTGTGAAAAAAGGTCTTAAAAATATTTAACTTTGTTAACACTAAATACTAAGTGTTAAACAAAAAATCTCCACAAGCGTGAAAAAAAAAAAACCATTTTAGAACATTTTTCATTTGACTACAATATTTATTCGATGGCAATATAAATTAATGATACACATTTTACGATCGTATTTAGCGCCAATGCTATTTTTATAGCGACATTGTAAATAAATAGACGTCATTGGTCATTGTAAATCGATATTGTTCGAAAAAAAAAAAAAAAAAAAAAAAAATTGGGATTTTAAACCTTATTCATTTGTTTTGTTGTTGCCTATTTTCCCAACATTTATTTTTTTTTTATTTCTTTTTATTTTTTGTGTTTTTATGACCGATCTCAATTGTTTAAGACGATTACATAACGGGCACAACCAAGTTATAGAGAAACAAAAACTATAAAATCATTCCAAACACACAAAAATATCGTTCGTTTTTTTTTATCAAATTTTAAAAACACATCTTGAAGTCATTTCAAATAAATCTAAAGAACAAAAAAAAAGAGGAAATTCGAAACCAAAAAAAAAAAAACAAAATACAAGATGATAACAACCACTTTCATTGGTGTAAGCAGTGAACATTTTGTACTATGGGATCATTGACTGCTTATCACTTATTTCGATCGAATTATAAAGTCTGAATCAGACAGTTTGATCATGAGATTTTCACGAATTGTTTTTATTTTAAATCATTTATCGAATTATATGCTATACAAAAATGTCTTAATATTCGCTCCGATAATGAAAAAAATTACACAAAAAAGGAACTGTGAATTAAAAGGAAAAAAAAAAATAAAATAGATAAATGTTCAGATTGCAATTTGATTGAAAGAAAAATCGACGTTAATTAAATAACGAGATAAAATGAGAAAAAAATCAAAGGAAAAAAAAAAGAAAAATCAAAAAAAGGAATGGTTACAAAGAAAACCCGTCAAAGATGATGAAACATAGAAGCCAATAATTAATTTATTGGATCGTTGAACTGAGTATTATTCTGTTGGCTGAGCCAATTTGTGAGCACACAATGGGTTTGGCAAATATATATATATTCTCCACAGCAACAAATACCAATACTATCAACAAGCAACCACACTGTGATTTTCATTATCCATCGCATTTCATTAAATTAGATGTTAGCTTGATGCTGTTTTAAAGTCATACGGTTTGTCTGCCCACATTTTTGTACGTTCATACCAAAATGCTCACATATTTTGCATTTCAATTGATTAATTGTTGGTTTTTTTTTTTTTTTTTTTTTTTGTTCGTATTTTCAATAGTTTAGCAAATGGAGAATTTATCAAATTGCATCAACTTTCTATTTCGCAATATTACGTTTGTTGTCGAACAATCTTATCTATTCTAATGAAATTCGCATTGTTCTCGAACAAATCATAATTGTTTGCACGTTGTTTTTTTTTTTTTGTTCTTCTACTTGTTGCATAAACATTGAACACAATCACAACATTTTTTAATAATAATAAATAAATTCATAAAAAGTAAAAATGGATGAAAAATGAGGAAATTGTCTATTTAAACCAAATATGTAAATCATATTCTTAATTGAAAGTGTAATAAAGTTGAGATTTTGTTTTCATTTGTAAGTTTAATAATATTTTGTAAATGGACATAAATTTTCAGGATGTGTGAACTGATTTTCATCGCTAGCTCTCATTGATTTCATTCAAAATATATGGTAAATCAAACCATACGGTAGGTAATAAAAAAAAAGGCGGTAAACCATGTTATCCGGTGTTTATTATTATCAAATTTCATAGAATTAACGTGTCGTCAATATTATTACATTGTTAAACAAACCGGTAATTGATATCAGCTTTTATCATGAATCTTTCTCTTATTATGGTTACTAATTTGTATGATTTTTTTTTCTATTACTTTTACAAAACCAAGGAACCATTGAATAAATTCTTTTAATAAGAGACATTTTCAAAAATGTTCATCCATGGTGGTATCCATGTGGCCATATTTTTGCTGGTGCTATTGTTTCCTAATCAATTCGAATAATATTTTTATTTGTGCTTTGATATCTTGAATCTGAGAAAAGAAACCATAGAATTTTTTAATGACATTTTTCATAAAATTAATTCCAAATGTACCTTTAATAAGTCTCTTTGTTTAGTATGTGATTTAGCTTTATTAATATACTTCGCATTTGATGTTTTTTCAATCATTTGTTTTAACTCTTCATGTAATTTGGCTAGTTTCTTTTTGTTACGTTCTTGAATATCAACTAATTCAACTTTGACATCTGTTGAGATAGCAATGGAGCAAAGTTCTCCAACAGCTGACCTTAAAATTAACTTTTCAGGTTTGTCAAATTTGTCCATTTTAATGGGCAGAATATTTGTTTCCAACGAAAATGTTAATGTATTGATTGGCTGTTTATATTTGTTCAGTATGTTAAGCATAATTGAGTCAGTTGAAAATATGTAACCTGTGGCAAATGAACATGAAAAAATGTTGATAAATGTATGTTTTGTTGTTGTTTGCATTACATCATTATAAATAGAACATACTTCTTGGACCATGAGGTTTTAAAATATTTTGTGCTTTTTTCATTTTCCGAATCTCTGAACAAACTTCAAGTACTTGACTGACTTCATGCTCCAGTGCATCGTTTATCCATTGTACAGCCTGACGAGAGAATATATGAAAGAGAAAGAGAAAAAAAAAAAAAAAAAATGAAAAATGAGAGTAATTTAAATTGTTGTAAGCAAACAACCTTAAATTCCATTTGATTAGGTAAATAGGTCAGTAGTTCATTGGATAGAAATGGTGTAAAAACTCCCATATAACGTAATCCAATAGTCAAGCATGTTTTTAACACTTCGCATTGAGTTCGTGATTCGTTTGTCAAATTGTTGTGAAAATTGTATTTGCTTGCTTCGATATAAACGTCACAAAGTTTTTCGTAGAAAAACGTTCTCCACAATGATGCACATCCGGCATTCAATGAATCTAAAGAATTACTTGTCTCAATAATTGTTTTTGCCAAGCAATTCAATATCCATTTGTCCATGCACGATAAATCATTTACATTTATATGCGGATTTAAATTTGAATTCACCGAAAATACATTGCAATTTTCCAATGTGAATTTTGTTGCATTCCAAATTTTATTGAAAAAACGATAATTGCTTTCATAATTTTTTACATCAAATTTTATGAAATGTTCACAAACATCTGAATAGCATAATGTAAATCGTAACGCATCAACACCACAACATGGAATCCCTTTTGGATATATTACTTCTTTTGTTTGAATAGATTCCTTAAGCTCGGCCGAGGTCAAAATTCCATTTTTATATGATTTTTTCAGATCATCCTTCAATTCCTGCAAATTTTTAATGTTAAAACCATACGTTTTAAGGCTATGAAATAAAGAAATGATTTACATTGAGGGTGGCTCCATTTATCACTTGATTTGGTGTTATAACATTGCCTCGACTTTTTGACATTTTCTTTCCTTGATCATCGCAAATAATTCCATGACAAAAGATTGTACGAAATGGCACATCATTTTGAAAGTGTAATGATAGCATTACCATGCGTCCTATCCAAAACAATAAAATATCATTGCCCGAAACGAGAACATCAAGTGGATAATTATTGGTAATGCGTTCCACATTTGGCCATCCAAATAGTGAAAATGGTAAAATGGCCGATGAAAACCATGTATCGAGCACATCTTCATCTTGTTTCACAATAATATTTACGATATCAGTTGATTCACCAAATTCTTTATAAGCTTTTTCAATTGCTTGTTCTTTTGTATGAGCAGCAATCCAAATGGATTTATCATCAACAGTACAATAATATGCTGGTATTTGATGTCCCCACCATATTTGTCGGCTCAAACACCAATCAATTGAATTTTCAAACCATCGATACCATTCGTTTTCAAATTTTGGTGGTTCAATCATCAATTCACCATTATTTACAACTTTCTTTGCTGCTTTTGACATTTTATCACATTTTAAAAACCATTGTGGTTTTTGCAACAATTCAATAACATCTTTTGATCGCGAACATAATGGAAGCTCATATTTATGTTCGGCTTTTGATTTTAATAAACACATATTGGTTAATGTTTCGAGCATTTTTTCACGTGCAATAAATCGTGGTAAGCCAGCAAAACCATTAAATTGATCAAAAATTACACCATTCTCATTGATAACTGATATTAATGGCAATTTATGTTTAATTGCAATTTCATAATCAGCTATACTGTGCGATGGTGTTATTTTAACCGCACCAGTTCCAAATGATTGATCTATACTATCGTCAAAAATCAATGGGATCCATTCATTTCGAAATGGATGCCAAAGTTGAACGTTTTTATTCTGTAAATGTGCATATCGTTCATCATTTGGATTGACTGCAACTGCTGTATCGCCAAGTAATGTTTCAGGACGTGTTGTCGCAACTACAATTTCATTTTCAGTCGATGTTTTATATGAAATATTATAAATTTCACCAAATAAAATTTGTTTATCATAGCCTGGTACTGGCATTTTCGTTGGCCCATTTATTTCCACATTTTCAATTTCGATATCAGAAATTGTGGATTTTAGTGCAAATGACCAATTTACCAATTTTTCTTTTCGATAAATTAATTTTTCATCGAATAATCGAATAAATGCTTCAGCCACTGCATACGATTGACTCTGTTTGAGAATGGAGAGTTAAAACATTTTTTAAATTTATTAAAAAAAAAAAAAACAAATAAATTACCTCATCCATGGTAAAATATTCCTTTTCCCAATTGAAAATTGTTCCCATTTTGAGAATATCCTTCTTTATTCCACCACCTATTGGGGAAAATATTGAAATGCCTGAACGATTTTTTTTTACACTGAATTTAGATGAAAAAAAAAAAAACCTTTTTCATGTTTCCATTGTCGAACTTTATCCAGAAAACCACTTTTGCCGATGTCAAATCTCGATAAATTGTGCTCTTTTTTCAGCTGTTGTTCAACAACAACTTGTGTAGCAATACCGGCATGATCTAGACCTGGAATTAATGTAACATTAAATCCATTTAAATGCTTCCATCTGCATAGCACATCCAGTACAGTTATCATCAAGGCATGCCCCAAATGAAGATTACCGGTCACATTTGGCGGCGGTAAGATTGAATTGAAAGGAGCTTCATTTACTTTTCGTTCAACATTTGGAAATAATTTCTCATTGTTACGATCAAACGCGCTAAAATTATGTTCCACTTCTTTCAGATTGTAAGTATTACAAAAACCTATGAAATTGTTCATAAGCTGTAATTTAATACATAAAAATTTTATTTTTTTTTTTATAAGTTCAATTGTTTACTTTTGTATCGATGATTTTGATAACGAATGAAATGAAACGAACTTTTTTTCGCCCAATTTTTGTTAACAAATACACGATTCATTGTAACTGATCTAATTTAAATTTGAAAAAAAAAAAAATTATTTTCATAAATTCCCAAAGATTCTTGGTTATAAATATTATTTACATATGATAGCTGACAGATCAGCCGATAGCCGCGATGTCATTTTATAAAATCCATAATTTGATACATAGATGGCGTTACAATTCATATTTCAATTTTCAATAAACAAATGTAATACCAATGAAGAATTGTGTAATTCAAAAGGATTTAATTAGAAAAAAATGTAAATTGAAATTTTTCTTTTTTTTTAATTTTGATTTCAATATTCACTTCACATGTAAACGATTTATCGATGAACATTGACTATACTAACGGAAATGGCGAAAAATAAAACGATTTGTCTTTTGCATTCCGTAACGGTGTATGTACAATTCAGTGTATATATGCGTTATTTGCAACTACCCGTCTCTTATACCGTAGTACATCAATTGATTGTTGATGAGCTTGCCAGTGGCATTTACATTCGGTTCACGGGTCATATGCTCTGATATACATGCACAACAATGAATTATTTCAAGTTTTATACGAGTATTGTGATTTTCTCTTCATTTCTTTGAATAACTATACACGAACGTATAAATTAACTCTCAATTACTACAATTTAATTACAATTTATTTCTGTACATGGAATTCTAATATTCAGGATAAATACTAATTCTGCTTAACTTATCTATAAAATTCCAATGGAATGCGCATTTTTCCGTAGATTGTTCTGGTTGAATTTAATTTCAAGCAAATCCATTTTGATTAGTTGAATTGAAAGAATCTATTGTTCCCACCAAATATGTTCTCACTTATGTTCGTTCACATTCAATTCGTATTCATACACACATACTTTGTGGAATAAGTAAAATTATGTACTTGATGTGAACAATTCATTGAGTTATTTGAATCACGTGCACATTCATTTGCTTGGAAATTCTACTAATTTGTGTTCAATAATTTTGATTCTATTTGGAAAATTCTCGAAATTGTCGTTGCCTCCGCCCTTCCCCCGCTCACATTCACAAACATTTATACAATTTTATTTTTGTTGTCCTGTGAATATATGGATATGTGAAATCGAATTAACAGAATATATGATTATTATATATTATAAAATAGTTTCAATCATAATAAACTAAAGAATTGATATGATACATATCAATGAATCATTATTTTCATTTTGATTTATTTATAAATAAATAATTTTCAAGATTATAATCCTTTTCATATTTAGTTTGTCATTGGACGATGATTTTGCAAAAATTGTCGCAATCATTTTTTAGATCGATCGAAAAAGAACATATGATTTATTTGCTCTTAATTCGTCATAAATTTCCGTGCTAAAATAGAAAATGATTTGAGCTTTATTTTATGCTATTTATCTACTTGCATGGTTGATGTAAAAATATGATATACCCCATGTGACAAATGATTCAAGTCATGTGAAATATACGATGAGTTTAAATTTTGTTATTTGTAAACTTTTTGTTCATCCAACTTAAAAAAAAAACAAAAAAAAAAAAAAAAAAAGTTTCCATCTTCGAAGTTCAGTTGACAAATTTCAAAATAAAAATTAATTGTTGAAAATCATTTAAAATACCAAAACATTTTATGAAAAAAAGAATAATAAGAAAAGTTTTAACCATAAATGACACGCGATTTTAATCGAAATATAACATTTGATTAACGTATGATTACCGGAACTAAATCGGAATTCCGGTATTACAAAAGAATGTTTGCCAAATGAAATGGTTATCGCTAGTGTTATTGCATGCGTAAATATCGTATAGAATCATTATCACTTTCATTTTGCTAACGGCAAAAAATCCAATTAGCAAAGGACCCTCAATTTGGCATCAATCTGTTGCAAACATTACATGGCAATCATTGAATATTACATGATTTCACAACGACAACAATGCCTGAAATTTCACATAACCAACATTGATGAATCAACAATGAACAACAATTGAATAGAATTCCTCATCAATTTCCAAATCGAAATCTTTTTTACACGCACAATCATTTCGTCTCTTTTGTATCATGAAAAGCGGTCATTATACTGGTTGTTTTTTCTCGACCCTCATTTTAATAGCAATTTTCGCATTTGTACAAAAAAAAAAGCTGTTCCGATATGCGAGAGCATTAAACTATAATGATTCGTTACAGTAATGGAATACAAAGAAAGAGAAAAAAAAAAAATAAATAATAATAATGAATAACTATATTTTTGGTTTCTATGAAATATTTTTCTGACATTTATCCGATTTAAGTTTTAAATTTATCATATTTCTTTGTCGTATGTGTATAAATATTTTTTACCCTTCTATTCTTTTTCAACAATTCATTTTTGGAGAGCGGTAAGATTACTAGTATGCATAGTAAGACATCAAGCAAAAAGATGCTCGTTCGTTCTCTGGCAAATGAGAAAAGAAGAATCATCATCACTCAAATAACCGCGTTACATTACAATGTTCATGTTTTACAAGATGATATACAAACGAAAAAGCATATTGTGCATGGAAATAGCGTGAATTTTCTGGAATAGAGAAAAGAAAAGGGAAAAGTGAGTGGTTTTGCAAACAAAAAAAAAAAGAAAAAAAAAAAAAAAAAAACGTAAAAATAGCGAAAAATGTAGAAAGAGAATGAGAGATATGTAGAAAGAGAATGAGAGTTAGAGAAAAAGAGGGAAAGAGAATGCGACAAAGAGAAAGAAAACGCGAAAAAAATAGAGCAAAAATCTGAATCGACGACCAAAGAATTGCAAGAAATCTTTGCGCAACCGTTCGCATTTGCAAAAGTGCGACGAGACGAATAAATGATCTTCTATGATTTATTACATCAAATTTATTATATAAATGTATAGATATGTGTATTCGTGTGATGAAAAAAATTCAGCAGCAGATTTTTTTTCTCTCTCGTTTCATGCATGAGCATGACATATTGACGACTATCAGAAAATGCTCGAGAGAATTTTTCAAAAGGATTTGTATTACTTGTGAAATTTGGCCAAGCGGAGAATAACAGCGTTTAACACTCTCAGTGGAATGGTTGGTAGAATATGTATGGTGCCGTTATTTAATCTTTCGAAATTTTAAAATTGAAAGGAAGAGAAATAAAAAACACAGAAATATGCGACAGGGAAAAAAAAAAATATGAAAAAGAAAAAAAAAAGAGAAGTAAATATAAGAAAAAAAAATGTATTGGTAATCGCTTTTCATGATATTACATGGCTTGAATATTATGCTGTATGAGAGAAAACATTTCATGCGATAAATAAATTCAGAGACTTAATCCATTCAAAGAAGTTGAGCCTTTGTCAACAATACATATAACATAAACGAAATATAATATTGCTTTCAATACAAATGTATTGTAAACATGAAATCAACAGAGGGAAGGAGAGAGAATGAGAAAGGAAGAGCGGGATAGAGATCGAAGCACACACAATATTTGTGCAACAAAACAGAAGAAAGAGAGAGAGAGAGAGAGAGTGAGAAAGAGAGAGAGAGAAAGAGACTAAAAAAAAAACTGTTCAAAGCCATAGAAATCGGTTCCGAATGTGTTATACAAAACCGAAATTAAATATAGTCAAATATAGTCAACAAGTAAAATTCGTCAACAGCCACCTCTTGGGTGATAAAAGGCAATCAAATTGTGTATTTCATGTTGTTGCCTATAACTATTTCAATATTTCGAAGTGAAATGAAACACAAATAAAAGTCGATAGCAATCGGCAGACTATCATATTGCTTCTTGTTTCATGCCAATGCAATTTCAAGTTGATGTACGGTGCTTTCTAAGGAGTTTTTGTTTTTTGTTTTTCTTTCAGTTATTTTTTCAGGCTTTTGAATTGATGCGCATGTCACACTTTATCCACCTTCATATGCTGCATTTGAGTCACACGGCTATGTTTTGCCATACCATGACTTACTATGCCATGCATTCCCATAGACCACATGAACATTGCTAGAACTAGAGAGATAATATATATAAGAAAAAAAAAAAAAAAAATTGAAATACCGTGAGAGTAGCACATTTCCATTGCGAAGCCAATACAATCAGTAAATGCCAAGCATTTGAATCGAGTAGTTGCATAAAATTCGAATGTTTTTACAAAAAATCTACCAGTTTTCGACGTTAATCGGTCGGAAAAGCAAGTGTACTTTTGAAATTCATCGTGTCTAGCAATCGCATTCGATGATTTGTATTCACGTGTAAAGTTTTTACGTTTGAATATAGTAAAAAAATACACACACAAATTTCCCGTAAGCGAAAAATATTCACAATATATATATGTATGTAATTTTGTACTCAGTGGTGTGCTACAGCAGTAAATTTGGTTGCAACGATAACATTTACCACATAAATCGAATACAATTCAAATCAAATATCCCGAGTAAATGTTGCTGATTTTATGAGATTTTCGATATTGTCAATAATTGTGAATTGTTAGTGGTTTTATCCTAAATCAGTTCATTGGCTTCGTATTTGAATTGTAAAAGACGAAACAAGCGCGAATATCAATAGTTGTGCTGTTTTCGTTTGTTTTAAAAAAAAAAAAAAAAAAAAAAAAAAAATATATAAATATAAATAACAATAAGAAAGAACTCAGTTAAATCATAAATAAATAAAAGAAGAAAAAAAGAAGAACAAAAACACAACAACCACAAGAAAAATAGAGTTGCCTAATCGATAAGAAATATAAAAAAAATACACGCCATTGCTATTTGCGCTTTTTGTTTTCATTCTAAATAAAATATTATTTGCTTGCACGGAACGGAGTACTTGTTTGAAGATATTCTTGATTCGGAAATAAAAAGAGAGCCTTTCCTTTTGCCCCGGCCTCTCATTCCAAATGAACATTTCGTGGCATTAGTTTTATTTATTTTTTGTTTTTTTTGTTTTTTTTTTTTTCATTTGTTTATTTTTTCCGTTTATATTTATATTCCAGACGGAATCTTGTTATTCGCATTTTGTTTCATGTATAAATCATTGCGCCAAGTATATATATATTCGTGCTTTGATCATTTTTACCTCGATTCTAATTCTATATAATAAAATTCAACAGTGATATAGTGCGGTGAACTAAAAACCGACAGGTTTTAAAACAAAACAACATTTATAGCAATTTCAAATGAGTGATGACGAAATTATTCGTTTCGGTTTGGTAAATTCCATAACAACTAAATCTTGGAATTTATCGAAATAACCCTCAGATTTTCATTGGTATTGGTTCGTTTAAAACAGCTCTTAGAACGGCACATTATTTTAACTTGCTAAAAAACCACATATCCATCAACTTTTGAATATCTTTGGCACACGCAGCATAGGCTCTTAGGCACCCTCAAAAACAAAACAAAACAAAAAAAAAAAACACAAAAAAAAACAGACACAGAGACAGAGTGAGAAAGTGTGCGTTGGTAGAGAAAGACACAAAAATTGTTCGACTATCATAGAGACAGAGAGAAAAGCGCAAAAATATCCCAAGTGTAATGTACACACAGACACTAACTTAAAACGACTAACCAAATGAATGAATGAATGATTATTTAGCAAAGTGCCTACGGACAGGGGCCAAGTGTATCTACATCTTAATGAAGAAATTCATACCCGCACGCATTCAAACAACCATCGCCCGTACAAATTACAAAATATAAATATACATAGATATTCTCAGCCAGAGAGTGAGAGTGAAAGCAAACGACCATTTCAGCAGCTACACCAAAACCAAAACCAAAAACAAAACAGAAAGAAAAAAAAGAAAAAAAAAAAACATTTCAGGCATCATAATTTGATGTTGCATTGGAAATTGAATCATGGCACATAAGTTATATTAGTTTTTGCGTGCCAGCATTTTATTAACATGGGATTAATATAAACAATTACATATGGTTGCGGCATAATAAAAATTGTGGATGGTTGTTATGTGTGTCTGTGTTTTTACATCGTATGTGTTATTTGAACGATATCGCATGATGATAATAAAAGTGTAACAGATGTGTATATTTTCAATGAAATAAATAAGCAGCGTCAAAGAGTAGTATCCCATCTTTATTAGCTAATAGAGTAATTGAGAACCAAGAAGCGAATGAAAGACGTAAAGTGTACGAGTACAAGAACAAGAGAGGTGTGGAAACACAGCAACAATTTGATGAATAGAAAAAGAGAGTAAAAAGAAAAGTAACAACACGATCATCAACATAAACATAAACATTATCCCAAGTCAAAAGCCACTAATGCCAAAAGTCAATGAATAATCCAAGACGATTTCCGTTTTGTAAATTCATAATCATGTCAAAGCATTAAATCAAATTCAGCGATCAAGTGAAACATACTGAATGCACAGATACTGACACCGACACCAACACCGACACCAACACCGACACCAACACCGACACCAACACCACATCGACATCGACACAATTCCAGGTTACATTCGTGGAAATGGTTTGATCAATTGATGTTATGTTGTAAAACAGAATATATTGTACGCGGAAAACACTGTAAAACAAAAGATTGTATGTGTTGAAAAACCGTTGTCAACAATCCACATTTTCAACATCTCAATTTTATATTGTTCTACATCATCGTCGACATATAAGACAGTGTGGCATTGCTTGAATCGTATAAACAATTTTCTTGCTTCGTTTACACTCAAAGACATTTCAAAAGTGTGGAATTTTGTCGTGTATTATCTAGTGTAGGACTAGTGCGGTTGTAGTTCTTGTTCATTTATATATATTCATCAGTTACTGAGGAAATTTCCCTGCAAAACATGCAAATGCTAACAACAAGCGGATTTTATGTAAACTTCCGTTTGATCTAACCAACCAACCGTGTCAACGAAAACTACAATTGAAAACTGGTGTTATTAACCAACGTATTTAAACAAAACAGAAACAACAGTAGCAACCAAACAGTATTTCGTATAGCGTGTGTTCGTCCTTAATGAACATCAATTTCGGATTTTGACCAAATAAAATAAAAAGAAAATAAAACGAAACAACAACAACAAAAAAGCACACAGACACACACACACAGAGAGAGAGAGAGAGGGAAGACTCAACCATACAATTCCATTTAGTTTTATGTTATATAATAGCAAAAGCGGTAAGTACCATAGAGACAATGAATAAATTATGGTTAAACCATAACATTAGGATTGTTTTAGTTGGAAATTGAGTAGGTGTTTGAAAGTTTAAGAGGTGTATGTGGTTGTGCACGTGAAAATAACAACGAATGTTTTACAATATAAAAAAGAAATTTCCAAGTATTTTCATATGGCAAATTCCAGCTGTGAATCAATTCATCTAATTGCGTTTAGAAAATTCGGCTCCGGTGAAAAAGAAAAAAAAAAAAAAAACGGGAAATTCTGCTTTCTGTTTTATTCACATTGTTGGAAATATTATTGCCGAGAAGACGTGAAAAGACAGACGAAATTTACGACTATATAGAATAGTAACAAATTTGCTTCAAGCATGACATTGATATATGTATTTTTTTAATAGAAAATTCTCAATTGTTTTCATCCATATACTTTGAAAATCTATTTAATTTTAATCAACGATCTTAATTTAGCTTTAATCAGTTCTCAAAATGACTTTTGTTATGATTGTTCTCCTATTTTTTGCATTTCACTTTCTTTTTTATTGACTCACTCACTCGGTCACTCTCTCTCTCTCTGTCTCTCTCTTCCTCCATCTCTCTCTCTCTCACTCTCTCTCACTCTCTCTCACTCTCTCTCTCTCTCTCACTCTCTCTCTCTCTTTCTCTTTTTCTTCCATTGTACTGTTTAAATCAACGTTCACAAAAATGTAGACAAAAGAATATGTCATCAGAAGATGTTATGATGAACATAAAATATTATTAAGCCTCTTATCATGGAACACAAACCAAAAATCCGTGGACACAATGCAATTCCGATTTATCCGTTTGATAAATACTTAAATGATGAACCGAAAAACTGATAAAATCGATTAATCAATTCGCGTTACTTCTCTTTTTTTTTCTCGTCATTTATTCTCTTTCTTATTTCATTTTCCATTTTTATCATAATGTATTCACTTCATAATTCATAAGTTATGCTTCATGTCACGCGGAAGCCATCCGCAATTTTTTTTTTTTTTTTTTTTTTTTGTCGAAATTAAATAAAGAATCGACAAAGAATGGGAAAAAAAATGTCATCAAAATTCATATCGCGATGGGTACGGAAAAATGGGTTAAAAGATTAAAGAGTTGGTTGTTATTACCATCCATATAAATGGAAGGGAATGAAAAAAAAAAAAAAAAACGAAACGAAAATAATTTAATGTTTCGATTTTTGTCATAAACTGTTATGCAGCTATGTCATTGTAGCACATTAATGAACAAACATTTATGTTATCCGTGTTGATTTGGATCATACTGTGTAATGTACACGAATCTGTTTTCCCTTTGGATTTTTATGTGTAATCGCGCACATATCTTTTTGAATATTTTGTACATTTTCTGATTTTCATATTAAAATGCTAAACCATTGAAATGTGTTTTTCGCAATCAAAACCAGCGAATAGAAATGAAATGAACAAACATTGATTTGAATCATTTGATAATTCTGATGAATTAGAATAAATAGCGCAATAAAGTAAATAAAATGGTAAATGTGGATCTGTTCGATTGTGAGAATAATTACACTGTATTCAAATGGAAATGTTCAACTCTGTCATTTTCTTCTTGTTTTTCATCTCTTCATTTGCTTTCACGTTTTTACTTTCTTTAAGAAAGATACTAAAGTATCCATTCCACATTTGTACATGGTGTTTGAAATGCTTAAAATATGGTTGCTACGATGGATTATGTTTATTTTTGTTGGTAGCTACCAAGTAGCTACTTGTTGTTTTTACCGTTACACATTCATTAAGTTTCCATTTCGTATTGTGTTGTAAGTTTTACATTTGGGCGATGACAAACTTGATGGTATTATGTGGCATTCGTTTGCCACATACACAAGCACATGTACACACTTAGAATGGTATTATTTTTTTTCTTTCTTTCTTTCTTTCTTTCTTTCTTTCTTTCTTTCTTTCTTTCTTATTTTGTCTTTCGTTTTTGGTTTAGAAACTGGTGTTGGATCAAAGGTAGAATCGCATGGATGAGGTTCAAAGCTTGACAACATCACAAATAGAAACGATGACAACGAAATGACAAAAATAAAATTGAATTGCGAGTTAAATAACACACATGTGTCAAAATGTGTATGTACATATTGTGTTATGTGTTATGTGTTATGTATTATATTGTATATTTTATATTGTAAATTGGGATAAGCTGTAGCTACCCGTTGGACAAAATATTGCATCTAAACCATATAGCCAAAATCATTGCTTCATGTGCGATGACTGATGAGCATATTTGGCAAACATATTCATTAATGCGATGTGATTTGTGAATAACATTCGCCTGGCCTGAAATGAAATGATCTTTCAAACCAAATACAATTGAAATACGATATGATTGTGCAATGCAGCATTTTCACCCAAAACCGTTTGATATCCCAACTAATTTTCCGCTTCAGATAATTTGACTTTCTTTATTTTCTATTTTCGTATGTTTGCACGTGTGTCGGTGTGTGGGTGTGTGTGTGTATGCTTTACACATTCAAGAGCACATTGAATTTAAAATCCATTCCATATTTGTGCGGTTCAGTCACTTGGTTGCTAACTATCAACGGAAGAAAAACGACAGAAATAGCAAGGTGACAACATCTTATTTTGGTTGGTAAATGTTTCGCTTACATGACATTTGTTACAATATCCTATGTTTCCACAATTTTCCACATTCTGTTATATTATTTTGATTTTATGGTATTCTTTTACGTCGTAGAAAAACAAAATGTGATTTGCAAAAATGTCTTTATTTTTTTTTTTTTTTTTTTTTTTGCGATTTTTTCCCTACATTCTTTCCATTTTCATACTTTTTTTCCATTCATTCCGACAACAATTTTGTGCAATAGTTTTAATCTACTTTCTGTCAATGTGTCGCTTTAACATATAACGACCTCAAACAAACTGTCAACGAAAAAAAAAAAAAAAAATAAAGTTAAATATGCGAATGAGACGCAAACACTATTTAAAAGCTTAAACATGAGAATAGCCAAAAAAAAGTTAAAGCAAAAATGCTAGCATTTCCGTACTGTTTAATGTGATTAACATTTCGGTGCCATGATTAAAATGAAATTGAGAATAAAATGGCGAGTAGTTGGTCCTTGATGAGCGATCTATATGCATATGAAGATAGATATAATAGTGATGTCTCTTATCTGATGAGCTTAAGCGTAAGCGTAAGCGTAAGCGTCAAAACTATTTGCTTACAACAAAATCAACAACAACAACAACAACGACATCAACAACAACAACAAGAACGAACAAGCGACAGAGAGAGAGAGAGAGTGTGTGTGAGAGAGAGAGAGAGAGAGAGAGAGAGAGAGAGAGAGAAAGAAAGAGAGAGAGAGAGAAGAAAAAAGGACAGAAAATAAAAATGTGAAACGCGTGCAAAATACTGTCCTATCTCATCCGTTAGTTTGCACAACGAACACAATTCGGTACATCTCATTTATGGTGCTTAACTTGAAATGAGAGACTAATCAGAGCCCAGGTCAATACCAGTTTACATAGAATCCATTCAAAAGAAAATTGATAAAACGAATGAACCTTTGATGCCATCTAATTGACCGTAAAATCATCTCATGGTGAAAGTGAAAAGAACTCATTTCAAACACCATTCTCATTCAAAACACTATTTTATGATAGAAATGTTCGTGGGATGTGTGGGTGTGGGATGCATTCTTCCTTTATCTGTCACTTTATCTCTATCTGTTTTTCTCATTTCATTTTGCTTTTAACAATACGCTCTGTTTTATGTATCCAAAACTATGAAATTCACTTTGAAATATGATTTACTCATTTTGGATTAGTGCGAAGTGTTCCACAGCGTGTCTAGACCACCAAATTGATCAATACAAGTATGCCCCAAAATTGGCATAAGATTTACCATTTTAATTATGGGCCATGAATAGCATGCGAACAACCGAATGAATGTGCAAGTTATTGTCGCAGCATTTTGAATGTCTGAACTTTACGACAATTTTCCATTCTTCGTATGTGTATGTGGATGTCATTGAAATATGCAAAGTCATAACTATGGTTTCAAAGTTGGTAGCGCAAATTAAGTGAGTAACTTTTATGCGATAATGAGGTGTTTTTTTTTTTCTTCTTTCATTTGATTCTCTCTTTTTTCTCCTCTCGCCATTGTCACGTTGATAGAATATTTCAAGAAATATTGTTCGCCCACTTATCCAATTCCGAGAATCAGTTTCGTGTAAAAAAAAAAAAAAAAAAAAAATGTTATTTATTTTGACTCCAAACAATTTTCACTTCACATAATCACATTTTGTTTCCATATTTATCCATGACATTGTGATTTTCCATCGCAACCAAACAATATTACAAATATATCAAAATAGCGAAACCGAAAATACGGAGAAAAATTAAAGAAGAAGAAGAATAAACACATTTCAAAATCTATGGGCAAATGGGAATAGAAAAAAGCGGTTGTTGTCGTTGTAGTTGCGAAATACGACCGCTTTAAATTGCAAGTGAATGGGGGAAAGTGTTGAAGAAAAAGTGAAAAAAAAAAAAAAAAAAACAAAAACGCCAGCGCTTTTAAAAACGTATAAGCCAAACAATATACAATGAAAGCATTTTTGCAAACAATTCGGTATGCGGCGACGACGGCGGTTGTTGATTTAACTTGTATACAATCAAAAGCGCTCATGGTTCACGATGGATAATACGCTAATAAACCATAAAAGCATACACCGAACTCCTTTCAATATTCACGCCTTTGATGTAGAGCATGAAATAACATTACGGCAACAAACCAACCAAAACCGAAAAAGAAAAAGATGAAGAAGAAGAAGAGAAAAAAAAATCAAACAAAATCTGGCGTGATTCATCTATTTATTCTTTTTCCATAAAAAAGATTGAATGCGCGCCGCTTTTGACAGAATTTTTATTTCTTTTGCAATGCCAAACTTCAACAATTCGACGAAATTGATTCAGAACATTTCGCTTGTATTCGAGGTTTTTTTTTGCAATTTTTCTTCCATTCTGTATTATATTCAATGATAAATCGAATTTCGATGGGCCTTTGGTTTTGCGTAAGCGAATAACTTTTTCATTTCTCTCTTTTTTTGAAAAAAAAAAAAAGAAAAAAATTGTGTTAGATGAAGAAAAGGAAAATGAAAAGAGGAGAAATGAACACAACGAAATAAGAGACGTTTAATTAAAACGAATAAACATTTGTGAAATGGATTGGCGGCGGAAGAATGATGTAAATTGTCTCATTAAATTGTGACTTTATACTTTTCATACGTCATACGTAAGATGAGTTGAAGGTTTTGCTATGTATTTTTTCTTGCCTTTTTTTTTCTTGCCTTTTTTTTTTTTGTTTTGTTTTTGCTGCATGCATCATTCACATTTTGATTGACGATTCTGTTCTATTTCCAACGATACATTCGCTGTGTTTGTGCGAAAGGAGACACAAAGATTCTTTATAATCGTTTTTTTTTTTTTGCATCATTTTTTTGTCTCATGTGCTTCATGAACACTGAGTTTCTCACCCTTTTTCACTCTCATTCGCTTATACACTTTTCTCAAAAGTTTGTGCTCGTTTTCTTTATGCTGAAAATGATATTTTCTAGGCTCATTTCTTTACAAAATCACACGAACCATATGTCAAACACGAGCAAAGGATATCGTTACGAATGTTTCAAAGCACTTTTGGAAATGCGATACCATAAAGCGCAATTTCAGTTATTTTTTTTTTTCTTTTTCTGCTTCTTCTCTGGCACATACATAAATTTTTTTTTTTTTTCTTCAAACAGTGAACTAGGACGTAGCAAAAATATGTCAGCTGTGATGAAGAGGATATTGAGTTGTTGTTTTCATTGTATATCATCCAGAATAATGAGATAGAAATGGGTCATAAACAAGCAAATGAGAAAACATTGTGGCGAAAGTCGGACATACATATTTCCATGCATTGCAGATCAACAGCAATTTATTAATAATCCCACCTATTTTGCGGGGCAATGCAAACTTGTATTTGCAATCAATGGGTAGAAAAAAAAAAGTCTAAATCCACACAAACGCAAACAGAATCCATCTTCAAGCTTTTATGAGTTTATTCTGTTTTCTTATTATTTTTTTTTTTCAGCTTTTCAAACATTTGCAGCACACAAAGAAGAAAAAAAAAAAACAACAACAAGGAACGACACTGCACTTCTTTTCAATCTATTAATTCTGCTGACGTATCATCCTTATTTGTGTCTTAGACTTTCACCCGCACTTACTTTCTCTCCCTCTTTCCCTCCCTCGCTCTCTGTCGATCTCGATCTAGCTTTATCTATCGCCTTTTCTCCAATATCCAGCACAATTCAAACGGTATTGTTTAGTGTATGCGGTAGCCTGTGGTTATTGAGCGACACATGGACCGTATCAAATATCAAATCGTTACATTATTTACGGTTGAGTGAAAGCTCCGAGAAATTGAGATACCGTAAAATGCAATGAAAATGTAAAACCAAATATCAACCCGAAATCGAGATATCTCTCGGTTCGTACAATTGCCACTTTCCCAAAATCAAAAAAAAAAAAAAAAAAAAAAACCCAAAAAGTAGGAAGAAAAAAACGAAACAACAAAACCCGACTGGCTTTTCACATTCACATTCGTACACAACACACCACCAATCAACATGAATACTGTTCACAAATCGTCGAATTGTATTCCATTGGATTAAAATATTTATTCAGGATTTTCACTCACAGTGTGTGGTGGCTGTGTGCGCTTTTTTGCTATTCAACTATTTGGATACGCAATGAGTGCGCACCTCTCTCTTTCTCTTTCTCTTTCTATTTCTCTCTCTCTCTCTCTCTTTCTCTTTCTCCTTCTCTTTCTCTCTCTCTCTCTTTGCATTGTATTGAGCCGTGTATCACACATGTATACATTCGCATGTTCATATGCTTTGTATTTCATTGTCATACAATAATCTGATCGTCGATGTTCAGTCACATTCGAAAAGTGTTTGTATTCATTGTTGGTTATTTGCTTGTTTGCTTTGTTGATGCTTTTTCACGAAGAATACCGGAATCATTTTGTTTCATTATAATAAAACGATGTTCACCACCAACACATGGAGGATTTTGCTCGCTGGAACGAACTAGAGAGAGAAATAGAGAGGGAGAAAGAAAGAAAGAGTGAGAGAAAGAGAGGGAGAAAGAAAGAAATAGAGAGAGAGAGAGAGAGAGAGAGAGAGAGGGAGAGAAAGAGAGTGAAAGAGAGAGAGAGGGAGCAAAACAAAATCATCCTCACATGCAATTACAATGAGTGTAAATATTAATGAGCGGGATTGATGTCACATGAACGTGCACATTGCATGTCCTTCTTATATGCATTAATGGTGATGTTGAAAACTATACGTTTCTGGCCTGTATACACATTGATAACTAAAAAAGCGGCTATTAAAATACAAATCTCGAAACTCATTAGCTAAAACATATGAAAGCGACACACTTACCATTTACAATGCTTCGGCTAATATAACAATTTTCCTTTTACGCAAACCACTTTCACACATTTTTCAAAACCATCACCATGACATTGACTATTTTAATTTATTCCCTTTTTTTCAGCGCTGCTCAATATTTTGCTGCACATGGCATAAACAGGTTTAAACGATGCAGAAGAGAATTGAAATATTGCATTTTCCAATCAATTGCATCACATTTCTCTTTGATTAAATATTTTCCTTTAAAAATTGATTGTAGTCCTTGACTTAAACAAAAAAAAAAATACCCTTTGAGAAGGAATATTTAAATATTTTCTAGATTATTTTTGCTTAACTTCCGCATAAAGTTTACGATTCGCACAAATGTGTTTTGTGCCTTTTATGGAAATCGTTGACAACTATTTATAATCAAATATCTTGTTTGTTCACTTTGAGTCTCCATGAATTTAATATTACATGATCATTTATACATTTTTTGACATTTATATGCGTTGATATTTCTATTTATGCTTGAATGTTTTGAAAATTTATTAATTTTCACTTGAGAATTCAATTTTTCTTTTATCAGATTAGGCTTTTGAATAATATGACGGGAGAAAAACCACTAAATTCGAAAGACTTGCATTGAATATTAATAAATTGTGAAGCATTTAATCGGTTTGAGGCGGTGCTATTTATACTCAAATACCTTGTTGAAATTATAAATTAAAGTAGAAAATGTCTCAAAATAATGAGTGATTGCCAAAGAAAAATGTCCAATGAATAATAGCAATAAATGCCGAAAGAATGACGAATGAAGTAAAAATGTGTTGTCATCTTCATTGGCCATTTTTCTAATGCATTGTTTTGTTTGACATGTGCAAAGGAATGCATGCCATTTTGATGTAAAAAGGTCCCATATTACGCCTTGTTAAATTTACATTTATGAATGAGAAACGAAAAATTGAACAAAAATAAGAAGAAGAAGAAAAAGAAGAAGAAGAAAAAGAAGTTGAATGAAATGATGATATGGCGAAAAGACTTGGGGTGGCAAAGCAAAGGAGCAAGCAGAAAAATATATAATAATAATAATAATAATAACATTTGTGTAGCCCTTCCGTCCAAATTCAATTTCGATTTGAAGAGCGATGACTGAAAATGGTCTTTTGCCAGTTTTGTCATGGCTAAACCGGATTACATATGGGGTATAGCTGTTGAGTGTTTTGAGTCGATATCCTTTGACCAAATCATTACGCCAGATTATGTATACGGTACAACAGTGTTGGAAATTTTATCACCATTGTCATTTGAAGCAGCACGGCCACATATTTGCCAAAGAAAAAGAAGTTCGACAAAGGAAAGGGAGATAAAGTGAGAAAAAGATAGAGAGAGGAAGAGAGAGAGAGAGAGAGAGAGAGAGAAAAAGGGTCACTTTTCGATGCTCAAACGTAATTATTAACATTGTTTGACATTGAACCAAGGCAATTGATGAGAAAATACAACAATGATCAGATAATATTGCCATGGTATTTTCCATTTTCCATTGAATAAATGTCTCGTATACTTTATGCATATTATGGTTTTGTGTTGTACATTCAATGTATATGTGTCTATTGAGTTAAATCTGCATACACATTTTCGCACATTATTCATTGTGGAGATTTTGACACGACCCCGTGGAGATTATACTATATCATTAGTTAAGCAAACATTATTGCATTCTCGGCACGTACATTAATTACATGTGTATATGTAGATGTGAAAGAGAAATGGAGTGAGTGATTGAGTGAACGAAGACAGTTGGAAAAGTGAAAGGGACTGAAAGAGAGAAGAAAAGAGAGAGAGAGAGAGAGAGAGAGAGAGAGAGAGAGAGAGAGAGAGAGAGAGAGAGAGAGAGAGAGAAGAGAGAAAAAGCGTGATGCATGAAGCAAGAGACAAGAGGGACTTAAATATGGCAATGGTAACGAAAGTACCAAAATGTGTACAATACATAATTCAATGGGAAGGTAAAACGTTCGTTAGCTCGGTACACTCTATTCATACATATATTATTTCATATTTTCCCTGTCCGTCTTTCTCCCTCCCTTCAAAAAAGAAAAAAAAAAAAACAAAAACAAAAACAACAAAAAAGCACCATATTTGCCAGAAGATTAAATAAATATTTTGACTGAAATGTGTTTGAAGGATAAATTGCGTTTTCAAACTAAAAATATTGCCTACATACATCGAAAGCTCTCTGGACATTTTCGGTTGTGAAATAAATAAAATTCGTTTTCAATAAGATAACTCCTAATATTTACGACATTGACAAGGTGAAAATTCTAAGAAAGAAAAAAAAAACTTTAATCGCATTCAGTGTGATTGCGTACGTTTGTATCATGTTGTACCAAATATTTGATAAATATTCGTGAATTTATGTTACTGAATGAATATCGTAATGATAAAAAAAAAGTGCGGAATATTTTCTTCATAGTATGAGCAAAATCGTACTTTTTTCGCATGTATATGAGCACATTAATGAGAAATATAGAATTTCATTCATATGCAATTGAGTTTTTTGAACTCTCTGAATGAATGCATGAGAACGTGAAAATTACGGTCGACCTGATATCACAGCAACCATAAATGAATATGTGTACTTTGGTAAATAAAATATTTGAAGATGTACAAAATATAAGATCAACGAGTACTTGGCAACACTTGATTAATGGATTCATTTCTCTAACTGGTCAACGAGCAATGGAAAATTTCACACACAAATATACACTAAAAAACGAGTGACAGTATCAATCACTTAATGCTTAAAACTTTACGCCATACGCTACACGTACGAGTGTAAATTGTCCACAGCACGAATAAATCATATTGATTTGACCAAAATGTATGCATCACAAACCATAACACACACACACACACACACACACACACACACACACACACACACACACACACACACACCACACACACACACACAAAACAACAACAACAACAACACGTCTCTTATATATATTCTACATTCAGCTTATCAATTTATAGGATATCAGATGGTATTATATGCGTTTAGTATATCACTGTCGGAAATTACAAACGCTAATTTATTTCCAGATGATTTAAAATTTAAATGATTCGGGTTTCAATGCGATCAATCAAAATTCGAGCTTCCTTTTTGCCAAAAATATCATTGGAAAATTTACTGCATTGGCAGGAAAATGAAATAATTGAAAAACGAAACTATGCCAAAACTAAACTAGATAAAAGCTTTAAACGCTTCGTGGGTAGATTTTGGCATTCGACATGGTTGGAATTATTTCGAATTTTAAATTCAATGTACACAATTATAAAGAGAAGTGAACGACGACGACGAGTGAAAGAAAAAAAAAAAAAAAAAAAAAAAAAAGACAAATGAATGAGGAAAATTAAGAGAGGAAAAGTGAGATAAATAGATAGAGATAAAGAGCGAGATAAAAAAGATTAAAGGAAGAAACAAGAATGAGCAAGAGTGAAAAAACATACAATTTAATTTATCAAAACATGTTGCTTTTGTGAATACTGTATGTAAAATGCATGTTGGTATGAATGCAAAAACATTGACAAAAAGCAAGACTAAAGTTCTATTTTGGTCGCATTTCAGTGCCCGTGGGGAGGAGGGGATTGAAAAAAAGGTCAACAAATATTGGTTTTAATGTTTAATGTGATAAAAGCAAACTTTCATAGCTGAATCCTTGAATAGGAAGCGTTTGTCAATAGAATACACATGTGCATATGGATTCCATCGATAATACAATTCCATTAAATGGACTAATGTAGATGCAAAATGTGAATTGCATTGAAAATAGTATACGCGACCAGGCTAAATGGAATGAAATGCGAACAAAAGGTACGATTTTCAAAAGGATTTTCAAGGGAATGAGAATGGGAATGGAAATGGGAATGTGAACGGGAATGAAGAGATTAATGTTGAATCTTGTTTTGGCATGCAATTCAGCAGCGAACGATTGCAACAAACACCAACACCACCACCATCACCATCACCAACAACAACAACAACAACAAAAATAGCAAGCAAGCAACCAGCAACAGCCTAAACATCAACAGTACGCGGTAGCATGAACATGTGCTAAAACATGATGAAAGCCAACAAAATACACACTCTGATTCACTCACATACACTTTATAAACTTCTTCAAACCTCAACAGTTAATTGAAAATGTTCATCATTTTAAGTTGAATATGTGTGGCAATGTAGCCTCTTTACCAATTTATGCATGTGTAAATGTATTGATAATTGAAACCAATACAATACTATGAGTTCGCAAATAACTCAAAGACTCAAATAGTTATTGATTGTTTTGAAAACAACTAAAGCAATATATTTAATGAAGCCAGCGCTATTTGGGTAATTTACAATACAAAAGCAACAATAATAACAATGTCAACGATATGACATTGCGTGACAGAGATATTTAAATGTTTCTCTCTCTCTCTCTCTCTCTCTCTCTCTCTCTCTCTTCTCTTTCTCTCTTTGTGTGTGTGTGTGTGTGTTTTTTTGTTCCGTTACTACAGTTGTGCCTTTTCCTGCTGCCGTTGCTGTTATGTTTTTAAAGGATCGTTTCTTGTTATACTATTCAAATTGCCATTTACAGTTCCAAGCTCAATTTATTTGGCCTTGACAAATACATACATTCCATTTGTTCATTTCTGTGTACTCTCTCAAGTCTATTCAATATAAATTCATGTGTTTATTGTACGCACGCCAACTAGCAACGCAATTTTTGGCAAATACTCAGTTCTATTGCTATCGCTATAAAATATTTATACTGTTGCTTGGCATTAATAATAAATTGATTTAGATTGAAAAACTAAGAACGTTTTCAAATACACTCATACACATCCATATAGATACCCATAGAATAAAGAATATACTCGAATATACTCATACAAATATATTCACTTGTTCATATAGTTTTGTCTTCATATGAAATTTGAAAACTGAATTGAAAATGTCATGTCTTATTGTGCCCATCGACGATCTATACCATCAGTTCCATATTGTATCATGCAAAGAGAAAATAGAGAAAATAGAGAAAAAAAAAAAAAAAAAAACAATATTTTCTCAAATTTAACCAATCATAAAATACACTACACTACGACCTTGTGATTATCTTTTTTTTTTTTTTTTCATTTTGAATGAGAATTTTTCTTTCATGATTCATTCAAATTTCCACACAACAGATATATTGTAAAGTAAAGGCAAAGAGAGAAATCTGTTCGGCCTTTTGTGTCTTTGTTACAATTTTCTATTTCCATTTCCATTTATTGATTTATTTGATTGAAATTGATGAATTCAAAAGAAAACGTGACCTATACAAACATTTTCTCCATTTGAATTTTTCAAATATGCTTGCTCCAGTTTTTTTTGACGGCATTTAATAAACGAAGCAACTATGATTCAAAGCATTATAACTTACAAATCAAAGGTTAAATAACGAGTTACATAACGAACAACGACTATCAATTAATGTTTTCTCTTTCTCTTTTCCTCTCTTGCACTTCTTTTAATAATTTCATTTCAATCTCTTCATCACTATGGCGTAATCAATTTTTTCTTCAACGTCCGCCTTATAAAAATACTCAAAAAAAAAAAAAAAATAAAAAAAAAATAAATAAACGGAATGTACAGTGTTGTAATAGAGAGATCTATAAACGGAATTTTCACATAGCAACACACAGATGTATGGCGTCGATTTTTGGTCGAGGGGAAAATCGATTTATTATTGATGAAAAAAAAAAATACGTATCAATTCTTGGAAATACATAGAACTACAAAAATGGTTAGAGAGAGAGAGAGAGAGAAAATGGGAGGGGGGGAGGTAGAGAGAGAAAAGGTGAGAGAGAGAGAGTGAGAGAGAGAGAGGGAGGTAGGGAGGTAGGTATGAGCCAATGGAGAAATAATCGATAACACTTTGAATATTATTCTAAAGTTTGTGTATGGATGTGAGTGTGTGCGGCATATAAATCTTCTTATGTTTCTTATAACGAACAGAATTTTTCTTTTCATTTTCATTTCCGAGTGCAGAATTCCTTGTTTTTTTTTTTTCATTTTTTATTATTATCCAGCTGCCATGTACAAGTGTAAATCAATGCTTAGTGGATGAAAGTCTGTAGAGGGTGTTGAGAAAAATGTTTTTTTTTTTAAAAAAAAAAAACCATTTTATGCACTCGTATGAAAAACGATCTATTTTTTACGTTTCCTTCCATCCTCATAACATCCGGACTGTTAACGCTCCATTAAAAGCAACATCATTCAAACTGAAAGCAAAAAAAGAAGAAGAACAGGAAGAAGAAGAAGAAGAAGAAGAAGAAGAAGAAGAAGAAGAAGAAGAAGAAAGGAAGAAGAAGAAAAAGCGCCTACGAAACATGCGAAAATGAGGAAAAAGATCCATTGATATTAAGCTCCAGATACATTGATTAATCAAGAAAGAGGAGCAATAAAAGAAGTGGAAAAATAATTTGAATTGACTTTGATATCTATGTAGTTGCAGTATGCAAATGATAACAGGATTACGCGCACCTTGATTGAAATTGAATTAAATGCAGCCTTTGAATCAATTATGTGAATAATATGTTTCATTTGATTATAATGTCGATCGTTTTATTGGCTTTGTCAATGAAATTGGAATATCTATGTCGAGGCCAACCATTTCCTCAGGAAAACTAAATTCCAAGGCGAAAATAAAATGTGAACACACAATTATACATACAATATGAGAAGAAAAAAAAAAAGAAGAAGAAATAAACCACATTGTGAACATTTTACAACAAGGTGAAAACTTTTCTTCAATACCATCGAAAGCAGTAGCATTCACTGCTTTCCATTATTATTTTTGTCGTTGTTGTTGATTGTTTGAGTTTTTCCAATTTCGCATTTATGCAGCGAAAAAACATACTATGAACGCACGTCTCATCTCAAAAAAAAAAGTTTTCATATAAACATACGCGAACGCTGTTTTCTCCGGAAATTTTCAACGTAATGCGAAAGATGGGCAAATGATGTATATAAACAGTGAAAAATGGCAGTTGAATGTCAGATAATGAAGTTGACTGTTATATTAGGTTGGCAATAGAGCATTCTTCAGCAAATCAATGAATTAATCCAATTTTCAATAGTACACAGACTTTTTGATGATTGACACATCGACATTAATTGACTAATTATATTCAAGTTTCATCATTCGAACAGTTTGAATAAAAGTCGCATGAATTATATCTATATGATAACCAGAACAAACAATATGAGAATGAGACTGTGATTTTGGCGCGATATATCTGAATCAATGCTAAATGAAAACGATTGTCGCCATTCAATCTAAAATCAGGACCGATATAGATTTATATATATATATATATATTGATAGTCATGACATAGGCAAGTCTAATCATTTATGTTTTGTAGTAGCGCGCAAAATATGTTTTGTCACGTTTAACTTTTGCATTGAACTGAAATGACATTATGAGCTGGAATTCATATACACATGGTATATACAAAGATCTAGCCATTTATAAACGCTTCGGTGAAATTAATTCGCTAATGTTCAAACAGTTTTTGATTTCAATTCATTGAAGCGAAATCAAACCTGTTTCGAAACCACGTATACGAGTGGCATCGATGCCGCCATCAACACCATCACCAGCACCACCATCAGCACCACCATCAGCACCACCATCAGCACCACCATTAGCACCACCATCAGCACCACCATCAGCACCACCATCAGCACCACCATCAGCATCACCACCACCATCGTCGTCATCGACTCCATTATTGTCATCGTTGATTTTTACCTCCAGCTTTGACTCCCACTGAGTGAATGCATTTTAATTGCGCATGCATAAGAAATTAAAAATAACATCGCATCACACATATACTCATTCATTCACTCACAAACAATGAAGAAGAAAAAAAACGCCATAATCAATATCAACAAAAAGATTGGATCCATTCGCTTTGTCTTTACCGATTCATGAGATTCATTATTTGGTTTATTTGTCTCATATACATGCATACCTCTATAAGATTGTTGTTGGCATTGCTCCATAATATGTGCAAAATGCATTCGATCACAAATGCTCAGAAAAATGCAATAGCAAATATTATGTTTCATGGTAGAGTTCATTATGAGTTTGAATTTTGTGCATTTTAATTCGATGCTCTCGAGCATTTTATATAATGCAATTCCCATTTGGCCAATGGCCATGAATGCGTTCACGTTCTTATATATTGTGACTTTCAATTGGAAATATTACACGCACACATTAGTGGTCTTAATGAGAAAGGAAAACCGATGAGAATGGCAAATAGAAAATGCAAAATAAAAAAAAAAAAAAAAAAAAAAGAACAACAACATTTGCTTCGTTTTTAATGGAAAAATCAAGACATGAAATGAAATTAAATTTCAACCGAGCAACCATTTTTGCTACTCGAATTGAGTAACCGTTGTGATTTCGGTTATATTTTTGCGTAAGTTGGTGTACGCGAGGGAGAGAGAGAGAGAGAGAGAGAGAGAGAGAGAGAGAGAGGTGAATTGAGCTGGTTCTTTGAGTCAGATGTACTTTCGATTTCATGTTCACTTAAAATCAAATGTAATGACACTGAATGAGACAGTAAAAGAGTGAAAATATAGCGAGTATGAGAAATGGCACTGAACCTCACCGCTCCACACCGCATCGCACTATGCTTCGCTAAAATTAGAAAAAAAAAAACCACTTGCACAATATACACTTCCAACTGATGTGTACATTCGAGAAATATTTTAAATCAGAGAAGCATAAACACTTACATGCTTATTATCATTGTCATTGCACATAGAATGTACACAAGAGAAATACCACCATAAATGAATGTGCATTATGGAATTTTATCTCTTCGAATTCCATTCGGAATTTTTTTTTTTTTTTTTTTTTTTTTTTTTTTTCATTTTTATTCATGTTTTCAGTTAGTTGTGTGTTTTAAATTGGCGGTTTTTTATATCTGTATCTGGAAGTGTTTATTTCATTTTTCATTGCAATGTATGCATCAAGTCGCCACCCCTCAACCGAATCAACTCTTAAGTTGTCTCATTTTCCACTTTTCTTTCCACTATTTTCTTATTTAACAAAATTTTTCGTTGATTTTATTTCGTTCAGTTTTTTTTTTCTGTTGTCATCCCATTTCCTCATTTTATGCTTTCTGTATTCCTATCATTTTCCCTTATTCTCTCTCTCTCTCTCTCTCTCTACATCTATTTCTCTCTCTCTCTCTCTCTCTCTCTCTTCACACACATCTATTTCTCTCTCTCTCACTCTCTGTGTGTATCATATTGAAGATTTTCAAGTTCTATTTGTACCGCATATCATATGAAATGAATTGCAAAGCGTGGTACTTTTTTCGCCTCAATCTTTCGATCTCAAGTTTTTAACGCTATCCGCCGACGTGGGTTTATGAGTGCGCGCGTGTTTGCATGTGCTTGTATCACTATAATTTGAAATGGTATAATTTGGTACATACGAGAAAATTGAGTGGTGTGGAGCAATGGAAGGGGAAAGAAATGTAGATTTTGCTATTTATTTATTTGAAATGTGCGTTATATTCTTTTTCTTCTTTTTCTTCTCGCTACCACTAAAAGCGCAACGAAGGGAAAACGACACAAAAATTTGCCAACAAATTCATTCCATTACTTATCTAAGCAAATAAAAATGTATGGAAATTTTCTATACCTCTTTGAACCACACACAGTGTCACACACACACACACAAAGCACACACACATAACATAGAGTGGATCCAATGTGGTGTGGTGAAGCACTTTGGTGCAAGTGTACGCATTCATGCATAGACGATAAACGTTGGCTCGATTGATGTGCATGTTAGAGGTGCTTCAACAGCTTTATGCTCAAGCAGATCTCATTCACTTCGCCTTCATTTCCCATTTATTCTCTTTCTTTTTACCTCGATCATATACATGTAATTTTGGTCTTTCGTTTACTCTCATGCTTTTTTCTTTCATTCATTCTTTTTCTTCTTTTGGTATGTCATGTTCAGTGTTTAGCGAAATAAATCAAAAACTCAATACGCAAAGCATACAACTGACATTTTTTGTGCGTGAAAATAAGTTGGGCCGCAGCAACAATAAGCCAAACGAAAATAGCTCATATGAACTGTAATCTAGTTGTGACTATTTGTATTCGGTGAGCTTTTGAACTTAAAATGAGAAAAAGTAAAGAGGAAGTGAGAAGGCCGGAATGAGAGGGAGTAAGACGGCCGGGATGAGAGAGAGAGAGAGAGAGAGAGAGAAAACTGATGTGTGCATGATAAAATACAAACGCTACATATATAAATCGTCCGTGCGCCTTATTCATTTTCTCGCAATATCTCTTTAAATTGATTTCTTCTTTAGATTTTTATATATATTCGCCCATCTAGCGAGTTGTGTTTTTATGCTGCCCGCGTTTAAAGTGCCATTCTATATTTCTTTATTCTTCCTTTAGAAGTCTATTGCAATCTAAAATGAAATTATGTACGAATGAGTTTGTGCGTTAGAGTGAGATAGAGCCGTGTAGATTTGCAAGGATATGTCTGAGTATGTGTTTGTGTTTGTGTGTGTGCATGGAATTCATAGTATGAATGTGAACACGGATATATGATATGCACGGTCACATATAGGTATGGCATCTTGCCTACATCGACTACGACACATATTACATGTATATTGAATTTTGAGCTCTTTTTTTTTTCACCATTACTCGAAGTTTTATTTGCTATTTTATTTCATTTTAGCTGTACGGGCAACAGTACGGTTTATGTTATTATATTATCGTGCTTTTTCCTTTGCTTTTGCGTTTTCAATCGGGTTTCCTTATTTATTTTTCCCTTTTTTTTTTACTCATCTATCTCTACTTACTGCTGTTATTGTTCCTGTTTTTTCTCACTCTTTCTCTCTTTCTATTTTTCAGATTTCATAGAAGATGTGGATTTCAACTTATCTATGTCTGAGTGGTTTACTAAGTATAGCTGCGTATTCAATAAAAGACAATCAGGTATTAAAAATCATTTAATGTTGTTGTTGATGTTGTTATTTCTCATCTTCTTCTTCGACTGTTTTGTTTTCTTTTTCATCTCATCTCTTCAATTTTTTTTTTTTTTTTGCATTTTTTTCTTGTTTACGCAAATCCATAATGTGTTTATCCGTATGGTTGTTGCAATAACGTGATTGAGTAAATGGTTTTGATGGCTGCGTATGTTTTGCATTCTCATTTTCCATTTTTATCATCAATTTTAGCACTATTATAATCTACATGTTTGTAATGGTGGCCAACACTTGTTTCGATTCATTCAGAATTAATTTTCTCTTTCTCTCTTTTCTCTCTCTCTCTCTCTCTCTCTCTCTCTCTCTCTCCTTTTGGCGTCATTTTTTGTGTTTATTTATTTGTTGCGCTTGCCGTCGCATTCATTTTAATCGGTCTTCAATTATGTAGTAATTCGATGCTGTCATTTCATTCAGTTTTCAAGCTTAAAGTGGCCATTTCGTTTATACTACCATTAAAAACACATAATTTGCGAAATGATTTCCCTAATTGATTTCCAATGAAACACAAAACCGTAAATAGTTTTATAATAATAGCATGTAGTTGCATTGGCCAAATAAAATTAACATTGGAATGACAAAAGAGGATAGAAAGAACGAGGCAGAGAGATAAAGAAAGAAAGAAAGAGAGAGAACGAAGGCATCAAGCATTTACACAGTGTGCACGCGTGCTCTTGATCGAAAAGCTGTGTTTGTTTGGGTTTTTTTTTTGCTGCCAAGCAAATGTTTATCACATTTAATGACAGTTTTGTAAACAACACAAACTCTCTTCAATGCAAACATTGAATAGCGAAATCCCTGTTTGAGTACCAACGCTTTTTATGACACACACACACACACACACAGAGAGAGAGAGAGAGAGAGAGAGAGAGAGAGAGAGAGAGAGAGAGAGAGAGAGAAAGAGAAAGAGAGCGAGAGAGAGAGTCAAAAAATCGAAAACGATTGAATTTGAGAAAAATCAAAATGAGAAGGCGAAACCTCTCAAAATCTAATTTCCATAGTTAGGGCAACAAGCAAAATAGGGCACATTCATTGTGAACTGGTTATAAAGAGCGATTTGTTTATCGCTGAGTTCGTCGTCTCATTCTATTCCCTGCAGCTTACACTTTATTCACTTGTTTCCTATTTCTTGCTTCGTCTCTTTTTCTTTTTCTTTTTTTTTTTCACTTTTTCTTTTGACTTTCATTCAAACACTTTTCTCGTTTGCTGTCACACTGAATTCATCTCATCTCGTTTCCGCATTGTATAAACAAGCAGTTGTTGTTAGTAGTTTACAAAGGCAATAGCCGAAAAGT